>JAHLJT010002406.1:163599080-164098259 GCA_031308135.1 Acheta domesticus | reverse complement strand
CCATGCCCACTGGCCAAGCCGCCCTCTGGATGACCCGCCCTCTGGCCACCTCGCCCTTCTGGTCACCCCGTCCTCTGGTCATTCCGTACTTTAACCGCCCCTGTCCTCTGGTCGCATCGCCTTTTGGAGAACCCGCCCTACGGCCACTCCGCCCTCTGGATTTCCCGCCCTCTGGTCGACCCGCCCTTCTGGTCGCCCCGCCCTTCTGGTCGCCCCGCCCTTCTGGTCACCCCGTCTTCTGGCCATTCCGCACTCCCGCCGCGTCTGTCCTCTGGCCACCTCGCTCTCTGGCCACCCCACCCTACGGCCACCCCGCCCTCTGAATACCCCACCCTCTGGCCGCCCCGCCCTTCTGGTCGCCCCGTCCTCTCCTGGCCCCGCCCTTGTGATTGCCCCATCCTCTGGCCATCCCGCCCTCTGGCCGCCGGGCCTCTGGGCATCCCACCTTCTGACCGCCCCGCTCACGTCTCCCTGCTCTGCCCTCCCATGACATCCCACCTCCGATCCATCCTCGCCTTCTCCCTCTCCTGCTCCTCACCCGTGTCGCTCACATCGCCTCCGACGGACCCACTCGCCTTTCACCCTTCCCCAGCTCCGTCTCCGACTCAGCTCCATCTCTGTCCTCTCCTTCTCCGCGCCCCTCCCGGCTCGTCCGCTAAACCCCGTGCCCGACCGGATCGGAGGGCTAAACCGCAAGCCGGGCGCCTGTCCTCCATCCGCGAATCCTTTTCCGAGCAGGCTGCTTTCGTCGTTTTCCCTCGCTTTGCGGCCGCGCAGCCTTAAGCACCGCGCCCGCCGCCGCTCGCGTCTTCTCTCGGGGACATTGTTATTTCGGATCCCCGCGGCGGGGCGCGGCGGGCGCTCCGCTCGCCCGCATGCCGCGCCTGGCCCTTTCTTCCATCCGCACACACGCGCCGCGCGGACAGGCTGCCGCACTCTACCGTTGGCATCCCGCTCGGATTAAGTTTTCGCAAAGAAGAAAAGCTTATGAAAAATTTTAAAAAATTGTAATGGTTTATTGACCCAAATGAACAAACATGATAATTTTATAACAATTTATTTATTGTCATACATAAATTGACTTTTCGACCCTGTTTGGGATCTTTTTAAAAAAATCTAGTGTCCAGAATTAGTTAGAATTATAGATAATAAGGTAAAATTTTAATCAAAATTGTCACTAAAGTTTTTTTTTGTTATTTAAGGTCGCATCAACTACTAGGTCATTAGCAACCACTATTGGATTTAACGTTATGGTAACTGTGAAGCTTGATAATCATGATGTGGTGGTAATAGGGGTGAAAGGACGAATACAAATACAACCATGCTCAAGGTGGGACTCGAACCCGCGACCCCTCTGTCCGTGGTCACTACGGCACTACCGTTTAGCGATCTCGGCCACGGGCCCGACGCAAAGGGTGCTGTTACTAGGTCGGGGTGTGAGGTAGAGAGTACTGTAACAGGGACTTTTATAAATGTTTCGTACCAGTGATGGAAGGGAAATGACACCATTGCGTGACATCAGGAGCGCCATTAGGGTATACTCCAAAGGTTGTGACCATTACTTGTTACCCGTGTGATATTAAACGATCTCGTTCCGAAATAAAGATGTGTACTTGACACCATAAGTTACTACCGTAACGTTAGAAGCTGCTGATCGGAAACATCCATGTCCCATTGGAAACAGGTGTCACCACGTATGGACGTGACACATTGACTTACAGATGAGTCGTGCGACAGAGTGACGACGACAGAGTAACGACAGAGCGACGACAGAGTAACGACGGAGCTCCTGGCCTACGAACGTACGCTGACGTCATAAGTAGTATTGAGAAAGATGAGGAGATATTTAGGATTAGGAGATAAACTATTTGGATGAGCGGCGGTTTCGCTAGAAAATGTACGCATATACGAAGTTATGGAATTCAAAAATTTAAATTTATTATCTTGTTATTATATTTATTTCAATAGCAAAATTCCACAGTTCTGATCTACAGCGTTCAGCAATTACAGAAGGTTGAAAGCCTTAAGATTTTGTAAGTCGACTAGGTGGTGTCGGAAGACAGCCATTCACGACCAACTTCCAAAACAGCAAGAAAAGATAAAATTACAGACGAGAAACGTTACCTAACGCCTGTGCAGCTCGGACTGTCAGGTCTCTCCACATCTTGGAGAAGGGGGAGGGCGTCGAAGGTGAACTCATTTGTATGGATGAGCCGGGCGAACGGGTGAACGGCCACTGCTCTGTGTGCACGACTGAAGGCGAGGGGCGCCCAGCAGGTTGGGATCCGCGCCGGCCTCCGTCCCAGCGCTTTCCAGGCACTGCGCTTGTTATGCGCATTCTTAGAACCTTCCCTCGCCAGTGGCATCATTACAAGTGAATATATTACGTCATTAAACGTCATGTACCCTCGCCGCCACGTAGAATGGGCAACGGCATATTCTGAAGTCCCAATCCTTCTGCACATTCTGGCAGCACTGTACAGAGGATAACGCCATCTGGTTCTTTCATAGTTAACTATTACAAAATAACATTCTCTACCAACTGCCATCGCCTGAGAAGCTGATAGGGCAGATTTCTCCCAGGTTTCACCCAATCATCATCTCTAGTATGAACGTTCCCTGTGGATAGGTGTGTTCATCCTAAGGGTTGAGAGTATTGGCGCAGAAGGCACAGGGGGGCGGGGTACTCGCGTTGCGTCCGAGAGGAAGCCATTCGATCGCATACAAGAAATATATCAATAAAGTTAATATCATACATTACAACATAAAATATTCAGCGCATGCAATAGAACTAGTGGATTTGAAAAAGTTCATGCATTGCTTTTTTCTCATAATACAGATTTACTTGCGAAAATTCAATTTAGTAATATTATCCCCTCTTTTAATGCAAAACAACTTACGTATGTAAACGAATATTCCGAAACCGAGTCGAAGAAATGAAGTGTGCATAGGCGGCTCCAGGATCGATAAAATATTTGTGAGTGGGAAGTTTTGGCGAAGTAATAATGTTCAAATATCAGTGTTTACGAAATTCAACATTTTAGCAATAATTAAACTAGCTATTTAGTTTTTTTAGCTGTTTAGTTAATTTTGCATTTCTCGTTAAATTTGTTTTTTGCACTATTCACTTCAGAAACAATTAGAGGATCGTCCTGGGTCGTATAGCACACATTTCGAAATTGTTTATAACATTGTTAATTGTTGCAAAATTGTTAATTCGCAGTTTTTAGTTCTGGGACATCAGGGGACCCTTCTAACATCAGAATTTCAAAAATTGGAAATTGTTTATAAATTTGCAAAATTTGCAAAAAATTTTATTGTTTTTTCTAAACTGCCTTTAAACGAGATGCAAAATTCTGCAATCCGATCGGTGCTATCGCCTTTCGTTTTCGAGATATGCAATTGTTTATAAAATAGCTCGCTGCAATGACTCGCTTAGTTTCTCCGCTGTATACGTCTAAATATAGGAAGGGGGTGGGAGCGGATGGGCCGCCTTAACGCTCTCATATATTGTGGTGGAAATGGTTGCTGGTTAGGTATTGCTGACTTTCTAACATTCCATTTTATTCTAAATACGGCAGTGAAACTTCTGTTTGTAGATTTGAGTTGGTGTACGTAATATTATCTTATTAACAAATTATTTTGCAAATTGAATGTCGAAGCTTTTGCATGCGAATATGAACAGAATATATAATGCGTATTTTTGTATTTTCTATATTCGTTATTTACCAAAATATATACCGTTATTTTTATTGGCTAGCGTGGAAAATATTACAACGAAATTAATTTTAAAGATACTACTCAGGTAATACAGGTCAGCTGTCGACCAATCCTGGACTCTGGAGTAAGAGGCGAGTCCGTCATTGGTTTTGGTAACCTACCAGAGTTGCTTCTTCCTCAAAACTGTCCCCTCTCTCTACTCCTTTTAAAGCGAAATTCGCGGGGCTTGATATAAAAGCCAATCATACCTTTCCTTTCCTCCAGTAGAATTTTTTTCTCCGTCAATTTGGGAGGCAAATTATTGACATATAAAATCGCGTATAAAATTGTGACCAATAATTTAAATTAAATATTGAAGCAAACAATAAATTTCCGAAGACATGAAGGCATACAGCTTCTCTTTTTTCCCGTTCCGAAAATGTTAATATATTCTTATATTATTTACTAGTTATGTTGATCGTCTGTTAATAAATTCTGTTGATGTTCAGTATCTTATGTTTCAAGAGAACCAGTAGAGTTATTTAATAAGTAATTAGTATGTTGTATTTTGTCTTACTGTCAGTAATTTGTCTTAATACATAAGTTACTGAAAATCAACCGAATTTAATACATTCTTGTTACATCGCTCACAATTTCATTCCAATCAATAGGTATATTGCTTTCTTCAGCAAGTGTTTTTACAACATAGTGCAAATTATTCTTCATTATTTGCGGTAGCTCTGGAAATGTTATATCTGAATAGCAAGAAAGAGCATATTTTAAATGTTACATGGCGGTACCGACGCAATGCAATACATATGCCCATACAATATCATATTGACATGTTTGCTAATAGAACTTTCTAATCATGGCAATGGAAATTAAATATGTGGACTTTTAATTTCAACAAGAGAGAAATTTTGCAGAGACAAGTATGTAGTATGCGAAAAAGTAAAAATACCGTTGTAGTACAGTATTGGCATGTGCTAATTTACATAAATTACTAATTAAACGAATAAGAACTTACGTAGGTAAATGAGTAAATATCAATGAAGTGCAGTTTTGCAATTGAATCTCACGTTTTTAAAATTAAGTTTTCGCATATTAATAATCCTCATAGCATTCGCATCTTTCTTTTTCCATTCAACCATGACACTCCTATGCTTTTGCACAATGCCTCGGAACCCAAGAGCGTTGTTCGAGGTCATAGCTTATCGAGTTAAAATCATGAAAACTTGAGTTCTTAGAAATGTTCCCCAAATACGTAAATGCCAAGAAGGTCATCTTATGGAAACACAGATAATCTCTGAATATATTCAGCAGAGTTAGTCATTTCAACAACGAAGCCACTTGAAAAGCACTCATTTACACAAACGTTAAAATTTCAACAACAAAGCCTAATAGATCTTATAATTGGGGAACAGATTTTCATGTAAATACATATTTTCACAGGAACAAGATACCTGCATTCAGTAATATTTTATAGAGATAAGACATTTTGGGTGAATTAGAACAATTTTTATTTTACTTAATTTTAAAAACTTTGGTCTAATTTCATGTTTTTACATATTTTAGCTATTACTACATATTTCCTAACAATTTAATAAATTTATACCTTGAAACGGAATATTTCAGATGTAAGTTTGCAATATCACGGCAAATCATCTTTCTCAGAAAGAAGTCCAATGCGCTTCAGTGACTACCGGACCGTCTTCATGAATTGTCAAATTTACTCCCCCTCTACTTCTTGAAAACCGGGTACGTGTGTCAAGGATGAATGGATGTATCTGAAGCAGAAGTAATTTCATTCACGTGCTTGCTGATGATTAATACATCCCATTCGTAACTCGATCAAAAACTAACAAATATTTTTATATATTATTGTATTATCGCGAGGTTGGAGTAGGCTGGAGGGTACTCACATGTCACAACTAACTTCTGGATCCATCACGGACACTATATTACTTCTATTCAGATGAGCACCAACTCCTCATCAACATTAGATTAGATTTATTATTAACTCGATGACCCGGTGAACTTCGTAATACCTACATCTACCAAGTATGCAGAGTGGCCCATTTAACTTGAGAAATCCAAATAATTCGAAAAATATGCAACGTTCAAAAAATGTCAAAGGTAAAAAATTAATATCTATAAGGGGGACATCTGTCAGACCTAAAATCAAACTTCTCCACTCGTCTCCTGAGTGTGAGGCGGGAGCCAACTTTGGAATTTTACATGAGGACCCCCTCCCTTTATATTGCAGATTCGGATTCTACACAAAAAAATACATAAGTTTGGTTTAAAACATTTTTGATCGAGGAAGACGATTTGTATTCATGTATGGCCAGCGGCTTCAAATCGCTTGCTCTGATTTAATTATGTTTAATCAAATTCTTTAATGAAAAATGGTTGTTTCTATTTAAGATTTACATTCAGGCAATTAATGTTCCCAACTATACTTAAAGAGAAAAGTTTGCAACTATTTCACTTAAACTTATTTCGAAAAAAAAACATACTTGCAAAAAATCAAATTGCAACGATAATCTTAACATTATCCATGTAATATTACATTTAGATATCCAAATGTAATTACATGGAAATGAAATGCACCTATTTGATCCACTCTTATATTTCATTTCCATTTCAATCAGTAATTGTTATTTCATAACAAATATTGAAGTGAGTTATACAACCCTCATTAAATTACCAAAATTTTTAACACAAATATTGAAAGAATAAGAACAAATGCATTATATAAAACACTTTATATTTTGCCTTGTGGTTACTATAATACAATTTTGTAAACACTTTAACTCTCAAATCCTTAGATAATTCAGCCTTACTTTCCGTAATATGAAAATTTCGAGCAAGTCGAGGTTTTATTGGAACTCTGTTCGACTCTGTGCTTGTAATTGTGTGTCGAAATATTGTCCCCTCTATAATGAAAAACTAGCGGTGGGCATACTTTCTCGAGTTCTTTTTACGAATTAGGCAATATAAAATTCAAGTTAAATCCGAGCGAAAATTTCGCTTATTCCAACTGGATTGCACGTTGTCGCAACAATGACGTATCACCTCTTAATTAACAATCGCTACATTAATCCAAAGCTTACTTTTGGGAGTGTTTCGAAATCCGCGAAATCACTCTTCGGACTTTGATTTGAGCTTGGGAGCATAGGTTTTGAGATTCCATTAGTATACAGTCGAGCTGGTGATATTCAAGATGTCCCTCTAACTATGGGACACCCCTATAACTTCCAAACGGTTCCCGATATCGCAATAGTTTTCGCTCAACAATGCGTAATCATGGGGCAAGTGATGTGGTGTAGAAATATTGTTTGAACTATTTTTAGTTTTCGAGAAATTTAATCATCTTTGATTATTTAAATTAAGCCTATGTTTTTCTCACTAGAAATAGATCGATCATAAAAAGAGTAATGCAATGATGTAATACATGTTAATATTACGATAGTATTTTGTGCATAAATGTGTACTATCTGTCATGAGATTTTAAATTAGACTTGCAATTTTTCCTGCTGCAGCAATCAGAGCTGTCGCTTGTAGGGAAGATGACCTTCGCGGCCTCTCCCCTCTCCCCCTTAAGTGCTGGCGTCACGAAGGAAACTTTCCCAAAGGGGACAGTTGCAAGGGTTACTACAGGAAATCATGTACACTTAATTTAAAACCACATGCCAGAAAGTATAATTTTGTACGTCAAATACTATCAAAACATTAACATATGTTACTTCATTGCATTCGTCTATTTATGATCTATCTATTGCTAGTGAGAAAAATACATGCTACTATTTAAAAAATCAAAGATAATTAAATTTATCGAAAACTAAAAATATTTTGAACAATATCTCTACGTCACAGTATTTGCATCATGATTCCGCATTATTGAACGGAAACTGCATTTCTATCTCGGGAACCGTTTAGACGTTATGGGGGTGGCCCATAGTTGGCGGGACGCCCTGAATGCCAAACTTCGCAAGTTTTAGATCATTTTCGTAGTTGTATGAAAAGAAACTAGAGTTGCTGTCTATTTTTTTTAATTCATATTTTCTCAATTTTTCAGTCCCTTTAAAATATAACTGAAATGTGACATTAACAACATTACAGAAGTTAAACCTAATCCAATACGAATATTTTCGATAAAATATTTGGAGCCATTTTGGGGGAAATATCGTTTGAGGCTTTCTGCAACTCTGCACTTTTGATCTAGTTTTCACAGACACTTTTTGAGTTTTCATGAAAATTCATTAAAAATCATTTGAAGCACATCTATTTACAAATGCAGTATTGTATAACAATGTAAATATTAATCACAAGATAAAAAAAACTTTTCTAGATATTTGGCAAAATGACATTTGTGTCTTCTTACACAGTGCATTAAGTAGGCCTATTATCCGCACAAAAATTTTACTGAAAATGTTTGGAACCCGTTCCATCCAATCTAGCTTTTAATATTTTCTAATATTGTCCACATTCCAAGTAAATAAGGGAAAACAAGCAACATTTTCAAACAATTAACAGGATAAATTTTTAGAAACTAAATACGGAGAAGAAATTTCATTTGAAGGAAAAATCTCAATCTTGAGTATTCAAGTTTTAATAAGATGCCGAAAAATATTCAATTCTATGTAATTTTTCGAAATTCAGAGTAAACAGTGAAATTCATATTTATATCTTTATAAATGTATTTCTTCAATGTAGCGTTTTTCTTCTCTGAAATGATTCAAAGTTCTAATATTCTTTATAGAAAGGAAAAAAAATATTCATTCGTGTGTCGACAAGAAAATGTAATATTTCCTGTTGAAAATATCTTGGCATGAGGGGTTAATGGCGATGGACGCACAACCCTACAGATTGCGCTAGCTTTTTCAAAGCTACGTTCTCTAGACCCAACTATTTAGATTACATTTATTTTATCGGAGATCGTATATATTTTCACGTCCATTGAGAGGTAAATAGTTGAAAAACTTCTGTGATTCCTGCCCATTGAAATTTAATTGACATTAATTTTTTGTATAAGTAATATTGCTTTCCAGTTTCGTGGATAAAAAATATATTGTTATAAGAAACGCTTTAAAACACGGAATGGATGGCTCAGTGTCACAGAGATACTATTCCAGACCTCGGGGATTAGCGGGTTCAAATCCCAGTCTGCGTAGGTATTTTTATCCATTATTACCAAAAATTCCACCAACTTACTAAACTATTTATTCAAACTAAATTCATTACAAAATTAAATTTCTCGAAAAAGAGTATTGAAGGTGGAAATTTTCCTGGATATTGATTATGCTATTGGAGTTAATTACAATGTTATATTATTATTTAACAATTTCAGATGTATGTAGAAATATATTTTATATTTTCTGTCTTTAACACACAACAAAGATAATACAGATTTTGAGTAAAAAAATTAATAGTATTTTTTTCATTCCAAAACACTATTCCTGGCAAACGTTAACGCAAAAAATGACTGATTCTGGCGACAATATTAGTGATGTCTTCGTGCTTACTACGAATATTATAGTTCATAAACGAGTTGAATAAATGCATCTCTTTTATTGAGAGAGATTATCGATTTTCTCTCACACACCTCAAGCTACTACCGTCTTGCCAATTCCGCTTGGAAGAACTTTCGACTCCAGGTGAAATGAGATAAGGGGCTACGCAGCGTTGCCAAAAAAAATCAATATTTTCACTCACGGCTCAGAAAATTGAACAACTTCCTATTAATTCTTTCACATACCTCAGAATAACCAAGCCACGCAAGAACTAGCTATCTCACTAGTGGATGTGAGACCTGTCTCTTTCAGAGGCGTAAAATACTGCATTTTACAAGTAGAAACAACCCTCAGATTAAAACAGCAACTCGCTATTCTCGTATTCGTTAGTCTCTTGATACGTTTGGTCTGAGTTAGCTTTTCGATTTTTCCCATCCTCTTTACAGCAACTATCTATAGGCGCCTGTAATACATTTTTACTTTCTCATACTTATTTCGTGACAAGAGAAAGTGTTGTATCGTGTACTGGAGAATTTTCGACAGAACAACTATTATTGCCAGGTCCTGGTAAAGAATAAGTGGGTAAATCGTGTACGTATACAAGAATATAGCAAATTACTTCCTCTAACACGATGTGAAATAAGAATCTTTTTTTGGGGGGATCTTGATACAGAAAAATGGATTGACGGCAAAACATCTCTTTGTCTGTTCCTCCGTTCCTCCATTTACGGTCAACGCTAGCGCCTAAACCGTTCTGCCGATTTTCTCCGAATTAATATTCCTCGATCGATTTAAAAGAAGTCAAGGCCCTCTGAGTTTTAAATGGACATTTTGATTTTGAGGGTTCTTTTTTCGTGAGCCTCAATATTTTCATGATTTTCTCAAAAATGGCTTCAAAAATTTTGATTAAGTTTGGCCTCGGATAGCGTAAAGAACGCTTACGGAAATGGTGAAGGTCACATTTTCGTTGAAATAACTAATTTTTCGAAAAATAAGACGTCCAAAAATGTTTTCTGCGCCTTCCTACAACTACAATATTGAAGTTACAGATTTTTTTATGAACAGTGTTCTTTAAAGATACATTTGAAATTAAGGTCATGTACTACAATTTATCAATAATATGAGCGTTTTTTGCGTAATTTGTGCAAAATATAGACAGTTTTTACATTTTTTTCTTGAAAAAGCTGTTCCAATTTTTACTTTTCCGCATCCATACCTATATACGGAGTAATATACGTAGTATAGGGAAATTTATGTAATGCTGCGAACAAAATTGCGAATTTTCGGCAGAAATATTAATTGCTCTCATTGATAACGAAAAAGTGTATAAAACCAGTTGCTAAAATCCCCTAACACGCGGTGTACTCAGAATACTGGTTTTGTAGGTCTTTGATATCGAGAAAGCAACTGAAAGCAAAACGTCCGTCTGTCGGTCCGTCCGGAAGCCTAAATCATGCGTACCATTTCTTCCAGATTGAAGAAACCCCTGTTCATCTGGCTCTAGTCGAAGCTTTTAATTTTGAAAAGCTTTCTAAAACAATTTGAGTATACTTTACATGAAGCCCTCCGAACAATTTCAAACTTTTCTCAAAAACGGCTCCTAATTTTTGCTTTAAATGTCTTGTAAGAATAGAGTAAAATACAGTTATTAAGGTGGCTAAGGTCCGATTTCCACGGTTAACTCTGAATTTGCGAAGATTGCACAAGTTTGGATTTTTTTCGGTATCTTCCTCCAACTACAAAATTGAAGATAGAGATTTTTCCTTCAAATAAAATTCGTTCTCCAAAGTGAGTTCTTTCTTTAAAGTGAGGTACATTTGTCTGAACCGTTAAGTAGTTTTTGCGTAATATTGGGTGAAAAATGTGCCATTTTGTGCAAATAGGATAGTGCTAAATGTACTCCATGAGATGACATAAATGCCGTATTACTGTTTTCTTTTGTTTTTTCAAAAATTACAAAAATGTAATTTTGTTGACTTGTCTATCACGTCGTTAATATTTACATTAGCGACAATTTGTTCACATTATCATGTTTATGAGTATATGTGATTTAAATAGTGTCGTATACATTTTTTAGAAAACTCAACAGTTTTCTGTGAAAACTGGCTCAAAATTCCTCATTTCCGGAAAATGAGGAATTGAAGTTTGAAAATCGAAGATGGTGTATTTTGGAAAATAAATTTTGAAAATGTTTCATAATTTTTACAATCATGACGTTACAAATGTACCTGAAACGCAATAAAATGTGTAATTTCTATTCTTTTGCACTTAAAAGAACTTCAAGGAATCTGAAAAATATGCAAACAAAATTTATGTAAATAATCTTAACATTACGTTTTATCTAGTTCATGTCGTCTGCAGAGGAAGATCGTATTTTCATGAAAAACGGTTTTGTAATGATTACATGCAAAATACCGAAAAGAAAAAATATAAGATTGTATTTGTTCATAATTTTACCACAAAACAAAAGTTAAAAAAGTGTTTTTAGGTAATTTGAAAATTGTCGGGAATTTTGTTGGTCGAATATAAAAAGAATGACCCTATTGTATTTTTGAGTTAAAGTGATTTAATCCTTCGACTAACGAGGTATTTTGCATACGTCGCAATACCAAAGGGGGTAATAGAGTTACCCCAGGGAAAATTCAATTGAGTTTTAATATTTTTACCGTAAATGCTGTAATATTGTTTTGGTTTTGCAGATTAAACATTATTTTGATACATTAATAAAGTATTTAGAGATTTTAACGATATATATTTTACATGCAGGACCTCGTCCACAACGAAGAGGTCTCGAATGCCAAATGATGTCCTTTTAGAGCACATTGCACTATTTGTATTGTCTCTTTCACTTAATACTCTCCTGAACTGATGAATACGTCATCATTCATGTTTTCCTCGTCTTCAGCACAAATAATATCGTCCACTTCATCTATAACCTATACATTTTCTTCACCACGCTCACAAAACAATCTATACTTCACGATCTTCTTCACACAAATTGCCTGGATTGTGAATCATTAATAACTTTTCAAAATTTTCAAGACTGTAATTCTTCGACATGTTCACATACACGTATTAATGCACCAGTTTTTCAATAACACTTCGGAGGAATGTCCACAAAACCATCTCCCTTCTCCCACTCATAATATAACCTCAAACCACGTTATTAAATCCCGAACGTCCAATACCAACGGGTCTAAGGTAGTAACTCCAGCTTGACTAAGAGCAAAAGAAACGCAGGGTTTTCCAAAATGATAGTTTAAATAAATATGTAAAAAACTACACAAGATATCAAAAATGTAAGAAAATTATAAGATGAGAAGAAATAATAAAATATGCGTTGGAGTAACTCAGTTACCTCCCTCAGTAGCAGAAGGGTTAAATGACTTCAAATAAAGTTTTTCGAAAACATAAAAGATTCCTATGAAAAAGAGCTTCAAATTTCGCATTTACAGTAGCGGTAAAACGCCATTCTCTTAAAAATGGCTCCAATTTTTTTAAGGAAAATTGCCATATAAGAGGAGTTTTCACTGTTCTTTAATATTCTCAAAATAATATTTCCGTTTTACTATTAAGAAACTGGAAAATTTTTAAAAAAATGTTTAAAAAAAGTAATTTTGGTTGGCGATAGATGGTAGCTGGCAAAAGTATATACCAAGTTCAAATAGCTAGCCGAGACCAAAGGAAATAATCTACTAAGGGAATGTCTGTGCCATTTTGTAGCACCACTAGTTCTCTTTAAATTTTCTCCTCGACAGAAAAAAAGTCCCATTTCCGGCGAACTCTGTATCTTCGAAAATTGTTTAATCTTAACATTTCAAAACTACAAATGTGAAGGTAGAATTCTTACCTTAAACAGAATCCGTTCTAAAAATTCAGCTCTTTAAAAACGGCCGTTTTTTTTTTAAACGGAAAATTGTTTGAGAAAAAGAGTAATTTTTGCGTAATTTATGCTTAAAATTTAAGTACTTTATAAGAAAACATTTTCTCAAAAAAGCCCGAAAACATTTTCTTAAACTTATTTTCACCAATAGAACATTAAAATATTAAAAGAATGGCGCGGATATAATTTTTGTCGAAGTCGCAGAATGTTCGATAATGGTAACTTCTGAAATGATGTGAGAAAGTACGTGCTGTTCTAGAACTACTAGTTTTTTGTTGACTCCCAATTATTCGCTTTCTTATCGATAAAACTGAAATACGACTTTAAGAATATTATAGAGGGCAGAACCTTCTTTTATACATTTGGAGAAATTGTTGAAAAACTGTCGCTTACGTGTTGTTACAAAAATGAAAAATTTTTAGTTCATTTTCACGAGATAGAGTTTTGAATTTTAGAGAACCTGCAGTTGAAATCATTTGAAGCAATTAGACTCACAAATGCAATTATTGATTAAAAACGCCCGTAATGTAAATATTACTGACATGAGAGATGTATCGAAAACTTACATTTGTTGCAAACAATTTCTAGAAAAAACAAATAATACATCAAAATAAAGTTTATTTCATTTTGTTCAGTGAATTTAGCGCTATCCATAGAGTACGTGAAAGAACAAAAATATGATTCCGTTTTGAGAAAATCTTAGTTTTAATATTTTTTAATTTTGCTCATATTTCAATAAACATTACGCGAAAACAACAAATATTTTCAGATAAGTTTACGTAATATTTTATCAAGAACTTACTGTCAAGAACTAATTTCATCTGAAGGAAAAATCGCTTCAACTATATCATCCATAATATATAAAGAATTATTTTCAATTTGCAGGGCTTCGAGTCGGGGCAGATCGATAATGGTATGTTTTTTGCCAAAAATTCTACGAATAGTTTAGACATTAGTGTGGTCACAGACTGACAAACGGACCGTCGGACGGACGTTTCGAAATAAAACACTCTGTTCGTATCAGAGAATCCCTAAACCTGTACTGCCGGTGAAATGAGATCATCCAGTGGCATTACGATCCTGTAGACAGTCTTGTGTGGCGCGAACCAAGGATCGTCACAAAGATATCTTATGTTTTAGTTTTGGTTCTACAAAGAATATCCTATGTAGTTATTACTTCTCTGCGGTGTTGGATTAATCCATTCCCGTTCCAGAGTATAATTTTATTTGTTAGCTTCATTTCTGCATTTTGGATATTAATGTAGTGATCCTGTTTGTTCGAATTGCTGTTTTATAATGTTTTCTTATCTTTGGAAGGAATTTTCAATTACATTGCGCATGTCTATTTGTGATGGGTAGTAAGTTAGATTATATGCGGGAGGGTTCTAACGTATTACTGGATATGTAAGCAGATGGGCAATAAATGGTATTTTTCTGTGAATGGGGAGGGTTCCTTAATTTTGAGGAATTTTCTGAGTTGAAAAAATGTATTATTTGAATGAAGTGAGAAAGGAGGGGAGGAAACTCTGGAACGAGGACTTTTTAGTGATTTTTTAACAGTGGGGATATTTCTTTCTTTTCTCTGTTTCGTTTATTTATATAATTTTGGTGTATTTGACATTTCTAATTGGGTATCGTCCTGTGTGTTTTCGTGAACTCAGAACGCATTTAGCCGGCTGTGTTTTATCTTTCCGATGCTCAATTGTTAAATATTAAAAGCCGCATTTTACGCATCTATTTGCGTTGCCTTAGAGTATGTTCTCGTAAGACCGTATTTTGGGCACCGATGGCATTGAACTGGTGTTTTCTTTTTACATGGTGGTTCAAATTTGAGATTGCATTCTAAAATTTGTCAATTTCTTAAATTCCTTTGTTGTTTTTGTGTGGTTCTAAGTCTATAATGTGCAGAGAGAGAGAGAGAGAGAGAGAGAGAGAGAGAGAGAGAGAGAGGGGGAGAGAGAGGTTTCATGATTACCCAATATCGCACTTTATATACGTTACGAACAAGGTGGCCCTAAGATTCACGTTCATGTTTTATTTCTTCTTTGTTCACTGATGAGTAAATACAATAAAGTACGACACGGAATGCCCTGCTTTACTTTGAAATGCGTGGTATTCCGCTTCTTTTTCGTTCAGTACTTTAGTTATATTTCTGTATGCTTCAGTACTGTGAATGGTATTATATTTACTTCGTTTCTATACATTTTATATGTGAGTTTCTTTACATTCACGTGTTAGTTTAGAACGTCCATTCATTTTCGTATATTCATATCATTTAGCACGAATATTGAGGACAGTTTAATTGTTGACTTTTGTTTCATTTTTCGTTTACTCTTCATAGCGTCAAATTCAGGTAACTACATTTTGTTCATTAAACCCCAAAATATCCAAGCAGTCCTTTGAAATTCAATAAAACGCTACAATTCCGTTGCTAATAATACCAACTTTAATTATTTTCTACAAACGATTAAATGGAGATGTGAACATGCCTCTGGCCGAAGGGATAAAAGTAAATGACTGACGATGACTGACAACATTAAAAAAAGAATTTCAAGGAGGATTATATCAAGCGTTCAATACCCGCACAAGAGCTTGTAGACGCGTCACCAAGGCGCAACAAAAGTTGAAAAGAAACTTATTGATCCTAACACGCAACACTCACCATGCTGGATACTCGGATTAACTTAAAAATTTTTCCAGCTTGTTCAGAGCCTTTCAAAACCCCTACATACAAATTTGTACGTGCTATGAACCATTGCAAGTAGTGTTTTTGCGATAATTAGTATTGGGACCTTCCTTGACTAAAGTCGCTAAACCGACCGTGGAAGGGCGGAAATCGCTGCTCGCCGCTGGTTCTGCGGCCGTTACTCACACACCGCGCCTCCACTTTCGGAGTGTCGGCAAGGTCTCAGTTACTTGGAGGGCAGGCGGAGTGACAAAAACGGGTGTTTACTTTGTAGGTTCTGATGGAGGAGTAGGACGAGAAAACATACATGAGTAATTCGAATGCGATAATTAAATGCATACTGGCATTATTTACAGGATGTAAAGATTACAATGTGGTTTAATTAACCAGGCAATACTTATTAAATAATAAATACGTAAATAAATAAATGCACAACAAATCAGTAAACAATTAAAAATAAATAATGAACAGATACAATAAAGAAAAGATGATACACAGCGAGCAGATCAAAGGGTACTGGAGGAAGAAGAAGGACAAAGGAAGAAGTAATGAAATTGGTGCGTGGTCCCTTGATGAGCCAAACGAAAGAAGAAGAAAGAAAAGATAAATATGAATTCTTAAACGAACGCGCTTGGAAATCAGATATCAGCTGATAGACGCCGCGCAACGTTCCTATCGCTGCCGAAGCAACGGCTCGCCCGCTGCGGGAAGCGCAAAGATCACGAAAGGTCCTGATACAAAATGCCTATAAAACACTATTTATAATATTCCATAGCACTTCAAAATTTGCGTATATAGGTTTTGCATAGTGTTCTATCAGCTGGTGAAATTTCATGTCAATCCGAGCATCCAGCACTGTGAGTGTTGCGTGTAAGAATGGTTATAATTTTTTTAAATGATAATGATAATGTTTGCTTTTCAGAGACACGGGACGCATTTAAAGAACACAATATATTAAAAAATTGGGGATGTTATTACTATTATAAGGAAGTGGGTTCGTCGTTGAAATGACTGATTCATTCATATGCTCAGAGAATTTGTGCGTTTTCATGAGATGACCTTCTTGGCATTTACGTATTTAGAGAACATTTGTGAGAACTCAAGTACCCGTGATTAGGACTCGATAATCAAATATAAGCATTCTGAAGGTAGTTTCAAATAGCATTGTGCTGTCACGTTCGGGTGCAAAATGTGCCGCTAAATGCACGTTACGTTTGCAAAACGACTTGAAGGGTAGATTTGTGAGGGAACTGCGAAAAGATTGAATCTCCCCTCAAAATGGGAGTTATGACATGCGAATTTCTTATAAACAATTACATATCTCAAAAACGAAAGGCGATGGCGCCGACTGGATTGCGGAATTTTGCATCTTGTTTGAAGGCGGTTTAGAAAAGAATAATTTTTTTTGCAAATTTTCCAAATTTATAAACAATTTCCAATTTTTGAAATTCTGAAGTTAGAAGGGGCTCTTGATGTCCCAGAACTAAAAACTGCGAATTAACAATTTTGCAACAATTAAAAATGTTATAAACAATTTCGAAATGTGCACTATGCAACCCGACAGTGTCCTCAAATTGTCTCTGACGTGAATATTGCAAAATAACAATTTTGACAAGCGATGCAAAATTATTACTAAATATCAAGTTTAATTGTTGCTAAAATGTTAAATTTCGTAAACACTGATATTTGAACATTATTACTTCGCCAAAACTTCCCACTCACAAACATTTTATCGATCCTGGAGCCACCTCCGTCCACTTCATTTTTTCGTCTCGGTTTCGTAATATTCGTTCTCATACTTCAATTGTTTTGCATTAAAAGAGGGGATGATATTACCCATTTGAATTTTCGCAAGTAAATCTGGATTATGAAAAAAAACCAATGCATAAACTTTTTCAAATCCACTAGTTCTATTGCATGTGCTGAATATTTTATGTTGTAATGTATGATATTAACTTTATTGATATATTTCTTGTATGCGATCGAATGGCTTCCACTCGGACGCAACGCGAGTACCCCGCCCCCTGTGCCTTCTGCGCCAATACTCTCAACCCTTAGGATGAACACACCGATCCATAGGGAACGTTCATACTAGAGATGATGATTGGGTAAAACCTGGGAGAAATCTGCCCTATCAGCTTCTCAGGCGATGGCAGTTGGTAGAGAATGTTATTTTGTAATAGTTAACTATGAAAGAACCAGATGGCGTTATCCTCCGTACAGTGCTGCCAGAATGTGCAGAAGGATTGGGACTTCAGAATATGCCGTTGCCCATTCTATGTGGCGGTGAGGGTACGTGTTCTCTTGTTTTGTTTTTAAATCAAACATGTTACATGTATTCTCTTGTTTTGTTTTTAAATTAAACAAGGTACTTTTTTTATATCTCTCACTCATCAATACTTACAGTACGGCATTTGTAAGTACAAATTCTTCAAAAAATGTCTTGTGAAGTTTCTCGAAAAATCGAAAGTTTGAGGTAAAAATGAGATTCAAAATGCGCCGTTTCAGAAACGCTCAAAGGGCATTTTCTTCAAAACAGTTTGATATTTTCCAATCCCAATGTGCATACAAAATTATATTTTACCATTCTACAATATTCATAGTGTAAAATAGGTATCCGGTTGTTAGGTATCCGGTAAAGTGGAAACACGTGGAAAATTGTTTTAGGCACCAATAAATGGCAGATGAGAAGACGATGGAGCAAAGCCGAAAAGATAGCTCAGACTGTAGAATAAGGTTTTCCTTATTCTACTTATTAAAAATATTAGAATGTCTGTACCATTCTGTAGCACCACTAGTTTATCTTTGTCTTTCTAGTTTTGTTCTTCGTCTCTCTCCTTTTTATCTCTCTCTTTGTTATCTCTTGTTTTTATATCCCTTTTATCTCTTCTTTTATTCCCTCTCCTTTTAATTTCTCTTTCGATTTTCTCTCTTTTTCTGATTTCTCGTTTTCTTTTGTATTTATTCTCGTCTTGTGCCTCTTTTTCTTCTTAATTGTTTTTCTTTTTTGTTCTTCTCCCTTTTATTCTAAGATCAGGTTAGTGACAAGGAATTTTAAGAATTAGCTAAAATAGCATTCTTAGAGAATAACGACGAAACTACTCATCTGCTTACAAAAAATCAAAATTGTTTATAAATAATTTATTTAAATTTAACGAACAAATCGTGCTTGAGTCCGAGAAAAAGAAATAACCTTCTCTTTTGAATGACACGTTTTTTCCTAGAGAAGTCCAAATGAAGTTTGTTAATTGACGGTACTTTATTGTCGTCGAGGGTCCGCTGGGGCAAATTACTCGTACTTCTCCCTCATCCCCCAAGTCTTGCAGTGTCCACTGCCGGAGCTTTCTTTTGGGGCGTCGCTGCGATATGGACACGGCCCATTCGCCTGCAGCTGGCAGAGGCACGCGGACGGCGAGCCGGCAAGCACAGGGCTGCGCGGCGGGCAGTAGCGTCGCCTAGCAACCCGCCCCTTGCACGCCCTCCTCGTGCCCACTATCTCCCTTTTTTCGGCACGCCGCCCCCGTCCCCGCCCTCACGCCTATCTTCACCACCACCACTACCATCACCGCCGCCACCACCACCAACCCCACCACCACCACCACCACCACCACCACCACCACCACCACCTCCAGAGCCGTCGCCGCCATCATCACCACAGCCGCCCCCCCCACACCAACTCACCCCCAGTACCGCCACCACTGCCACTCCACCATCACCCCCTTTCCATCACCACCATCACCACCACCATCACCACCACCGCCGCCGCCGTCGCCGCCGCCGCCGCCGCCGCCGTAGCTGCCGCTCGCGAAGTCTTATCTGCGTAAAACTCGCGGCAGTGCGGGCGGCCAATTTTCCTGCCAAATTGGTGGCCGTGAGGGCGCGAGGGGTGCGCGGGCTGAGCGAGGTGGCCGGCGGGGTCGAGGCGGGACTCGGCACGCTGTGTATACTGCAGGGCGGGGCGCGGAAGAGTGGGGGCGGGGGTTTCAATTAAACGCAACGGGCTGACGAGGCACGCGCCACTGCTCGGGCCGTCCTCCACTCCGCCCCTACCTCCCAGCGCAACCCAGAGCGCCCTCCCGCCCCGCCCCGCCCCTTCCCTGCCCCACCCCGGCCCGCCCCCCGCCAACGCTTACCGTCCTCTCCCGGCCGCGCGTGGCGGCGGTGGCGGCGTGGGCGGCGTGCGGTGTGGCGGGACGCCGGTT
The DNA here is from genome assembly GCA_031308135.1 of Acheta domesticus. Taxonomy (NCBI): domain Eukaryota; kingdom Metazoa; phylum Arthropoda; class Insecta; order Orthoptera; family Gryllidae; genus Acheta; species Acheta domesticus. The sequence goes on along the minus strand of JAHLJT010002406.1, from coordinate 164,078,273 downwards.
TTGTCCGTCGACCCAAGCGAAGTGGGATGCTCCCGCGCTTTCCTGGTCCGTCCCGCCCCGCCCCGCCCCGCCCGCTCCACCCCGCCTTGTCCCCTCCTTTACGTTCCGCCGTTTAATCGCCGTGCGCCGCGCGTTGTTTTACAGCGGCCCGTGATTGCTTAGTAAATCACCCGCCCTGCTTCGTCTCTCCCCGCCCCTCCCCGCCCCGGCCCGCGCCGTCCGTTCGCCTGCCAGCCGGCTGGCTGGCCGCCGTGCGCCCATCGCCGCCCCTCCCCGCCTGGTCCTCCGGGCCGCGCCGCCAGCCGGCTGCCGGGCAACGCCAACTTCGCTTTGTAATCATTTGCGAAGCGACGGAGCGAAAGCGATGCCTCGCCACCCGCAGGCGCCAGAGCTTCTCGTGGACACAAACGCACACACTCTTCTCCGCTGCCGGGCGCGCGGTTATTTCAATTAAGAATACAACTGGGAAGTTACGTCGGTTGAAAACGTTTACGATTTTTCTAAGAGTGCTATTCATTTTTTTAGTTCTAAGAATGGTTAAATTTCATTATCAGTATTTACTAAACCTTATAGAACACTAAAATTATAATAAGAAAAAAAATAAGTATTCTCCATAAGAATATGGAAAGATCATATGCCACTTTCCTCTTTTCCCGCGGCGCAACGCCGGGTTCGATTCCCGGCTGGGGCAAATTATACCTGTGCGCTTTCCTTACAAATGTCTCCGTATCTATTGTTGTGTGTGTGACAATGAGAAAGCCCACCCTAGACCAGTGTATACGGTGAAGGGATGTCTTCGTGCTAACCGCACGAACCCCTTCTCCCACGGTCGTGAGGTTGGGTCACAGCAAGCCGGCCAAGGCCCATAGCGGCCTGTAGAGCCAAAGGACAGAACATAAGCCACTCTCGTGACTCAGAGCATCAGCTTGTTTTGCATATTCTCGTGTCAGAATTAGTCTATTTCTTTGCTTATACACCTCCGAGTAAACCTTAGCTTTAGATAAAAAATGTAAGTTTGGTTGGTTATCTCTTCCATCCAAAGACCAGGTTCTCTTTCATCAAATTCACTGTTACATAAATTCGTTTAGAACATTCATTGTGAGAATTTGACTCTACTTGTCAGAAAGATGAAGTTGAGAGCGTAGGCTTCCGCAGCCGGAGTCAGTACTTACTTGGCTATCCGGGAGATGCCGCGTCCAAGGCACAGGTGCCAACGTTTCGGTCACGATGCTGCGACCTTCATCAGAGCGTAGTAATGCGCTGAGATGGACTGCGCACGTAAGATGAATTTGATTTAAACTGAAGATCCGTTTGATTTTTTTTTTATTGAGGGTGATTACCAGACCCTAGCAAAGATACGTACCTCTGTTTTTGTTCTGTTAGCAACAAGAATACATTTAGTTTAATCTCCCACTCTTTCGGTTCAAGATTTTTGCCCTTTCTCAACTATTCTTAGGGTATTGTCCTCGCAACCGTTTTTCTTCAAATAACGTTTGAAGCATTTTCCATCTAAAGCAAACAATTGACACAAATTTATTTTTTAAATTGTGAAATACAAATGTTTGGAGAGTCTAAAATTTTGTCTTTAAACTGGATTTGGTGACGCACACAAAATCTGTTTAGATTCTAGAAAACTGACTAATAGAGGAGACCGCAAATCTACCCAAAATTTTTAGATTCAAGTCTAATGATTGGATTAGGATATCTTTTATACACTTCACTGGATTAGGAAATAATATTTTGTCAATCCATGGCTGCCAAAACAATTGGATTCGACAGTACTCTATTTGCGAAGTCTCGTTTCACAAATGTACTGAGGCTAGAGACGAATTCAAAAGTATTGAAAGATTTTCGTTGGAGTCTCTTCCTTACACTGTCAGATCAACAAGCACTAAGGTCATTGAATAAGTCAATATTACATTATTGTAATGATGATATTATGTACTATTCTATTTTATTTTATACTGTATTATATTAGCCATATTCCTAATTTTGTAGGCGCGCATAAATGGAGAAAAAATTGAGCAGCTTATGTTCATGTGATAGTTTCATTTAGATCATTAGAAGATCAGGATCTCGAGAAAAATTAAAAAGAAAATAATGATATTGTTTAGTTTTCCTAAAAATGCAAAGAAATGAAATACTGATCAATATACTGCGCGGCGCTCGGCTAGGCTGCCGTGGCTAGCGGGTTGCAGCTCATTGCACCGATTAAATTTTATATATTATTAATTTCCAATGCGAGCTGACCTGGGGAGTGTGCCGACTCAGCGCCTCGGTCTGAAGGGTCGCGGGTTCGACTCCCGCCGGGTTGTTTGTCTCTCGTCTTTCTTGCACGTGTGTTGTCGCGGAAGGCCTTGCGAGTCTGTTCACCACAGACTGAGGAGCCCGCAACCGTCCCCATAGGGATAGTGGGTACCCGGCGTGGATAGTCGAAATCGACATCCCCCGAAACTGGAAAAGACCCAGGAAGAAAGAAATAATTACGAGGACGAAATTGAATGAAAACTATGCAAACTCCGGCCATGTAAGAAGTTTTCTATGGTAACATTTCAATCCCTAGAATTCGGGGTGAATCGTTAAACATCTACATTAATAATTTCCAATGGGCACAGAAATTGAAGAAAAATATGTAGTCTCTGGTCATGTGAGCGGTATCTGTGGTCTCGTTAGATAGCGAGGAACTCGGAAAAAAATCCAAAACAATGAAAATGTTTCGATTTTCACGAAAAATGCAAATATTTACTTGTGATATACCGCCTTAATTTTCATAATCAGTGCATCACTGTTTGCGATGCATCCATCCTGTTACTGCAAATCTCCAAAGAGGAGGCTTCACTCCATTAAATATTTACTTTTTTCACATTACGTTATAGAATAGCAACTTTTTGATATTCTTGATACATAAAGAACTGTTGTACTGATAAATAATTCTATGGTATTGCATGACACCTGAAGATTATTTTTGTTAAAATATTTAATTTATTGTACTGTTGTACGAAAATTTTTCACTTGATGTTTTTGTGGAGTGTGATTGCTACTTTTTGGGAAAGCATTTTGTGTTGTCTTGTTCAGCAGTATATAAACTACTGCTGGCCACCAGTGTGTATTCTATGATACAGTCTGTTCAATTGCGTTTGTAGAAGTTCGCAACAGAGACTTGGGAGACTGGGAGGTACTTGGTTCGAGTTCCGAGGCATAATGAAAAATTTTGACACCTATTAAATAGCTACTATTTAGCAGCCGCTATTTAGTAAGCTGTTTGGATTGAAAAGTACACTCTTGAAAATTGAAGGGCTCTGTAGAACAAATGCTATGCCACATATGTGTGTCTGTACTTGGCGCGACAGCCCATGAACGGGCTCAGGCCTACCTGCGACGTCCCTGCCTCGTGGCCACGGATTAATGAGTATGTTTAGCACATATGAGTATGTTTAGCACATGAGTGTCGTTAGCACATAGACATCCCTACACCGTAATCCGGTCTTCTGAACCTGAGAAGTGAGTTTTCTCATCGTCACACAGCAACATATACTGGGGAATTGCAAGGAAAAGGCACACTATAGTCTTGCCTCGATCGGGAATGGAACCCGGGACCGCGTAGTGGAAAGCGATTACGCTAACCAAGCGCTCGCCGCGAGGCCATCCCACATATTGAGGGTTTTATTACAACTTTCATCATATGATTCAGAACACTGTTAAAATTTTAAACCTAGTACACTTGCATATAAGTCCGTACCGGATTTAAATAACATCACACTAAAAGAATAATTGAAATTAATTTTTAATGCTAATAACTAATTTTCAAAAAAAAGTGTTTCAGAAAAAAGAACCCATTGTTCTACTAAGACCTTCAATTCTAGAGGCCGGTTGTCCCGATCGGTCGTTTCTATTCCATTTCCTTTTATCATTTCGAGACGGATGATTGCGTAGGCTTCGAGGCCGGAGTTTGTATTATCTAGGCTATCCGGGACGAGCCGCCTCTCTGTCATAGTGGTGGACGTTTCGGCCAACATATTGTGACCTTCCTCAGAGCGTACTGCACCGGGACTCGGTTCGTCACGGATAGCCTAGATAGTATTTCTAGGCTGATGCCAGAGCAGTACTCCACATGCGCTCCTTTCTTCCTTAACCTGTTTTTATTTTCGCTCTGAAAGCCGGGCGATAGGCCGTTCCCCCATTGATTAAGAAAATCGCCGGTAAGCATCTGAGAAACAGCATGCAAAACCCAGCTTCATGCCTCATGAGTCGTGTTTAGTTGTGATACAACGGAAAAAATACAACAAAAATGTATTGTTATTATTTTATTATCGTATACGGTTGATCGAGAGGAGCAGGCAGTGCTGGCACGGTAGACTTTGTTGGAGTTGCATGGCAGAGTTATGGATTCGAATCCCGGGTTAGGCATAGACACTTTCACTTTGTGGCATGAAAAGCTATGACAGTACCAGTAGATAATGCAATGTTTATTTGCTATCACACTACCTTTGTCCCATAGGTCCTGATAAGTCTAAAGCCATTCTTAGGAAGAGCTTGTGCATAGATTCGAAAGACATTGAGAATGACGAGAATAATTCAGAGAACCCTCTTCAGAAATTAAAACATTCTACTCAAAGTTTCAAATTTGCGAGGAATTTTGAAACTTTATTAGTGTGTGGGTTGAATTCAACACCGACATCCAGACGGATAGGAATGGACACCTGCACCTGGAAAAAGGGAATTTCTTTTGACATACGTGCTTTTACAACATACAATATTCTTTAAACAGGTATCTATTGATATTAGTGCGATACATTTTCCGCGCAAATAAACCATAATCTTTTCCACTGATAAGAGAAGAAACTTGTCGATTTCTGGTTTGAGTCTTGATTTACGGAACTGCCCCTCAGAACATAAGCGCGGGGCGTAGTAGCAGGCGTTCGATAGCACAGCATTGATCTCCAGAGCACTTAATGAGTATTTGTTACGTAATGAGTGCATAAGGGTATTATGCAGGAGTTCTAGAAGTGCTAATTTGTGCTCGAAACCGTATGCCGTTCTCTGCTTTTGCAAGATTAAGTGAACACCGATACTTTTCTCAGATTTGCTATGTTTTTTTAATATTTTCGTCTTTTTTATTGTTATATATTTATATAAGAACTGCTAAATTCATATTATCACTTTGTTTATCCTATTTAATCACAATATTGCAAGTAATTTTTGGCATATATGTTTGATAAAAAACACTTAAATCTAAATGTTCTTCCTGCAGGAATAACGAAAGATATTCTTTCGAGAAAGGGATCCCATCAAACTCGAAGCAGACTATATCTCATTTTACGTCACAGAAGATAATTGGGGGCTGCTTGACAATTTCTGTTTTTCTTCTCTCAATAGCCCTCGCTCAGGTTCTGAATCCGCATCGAGTACGATCTGGCGTCATTGAGGACCACGCAATGAAATATTTCCCGAAAATTTGGACGAGCGGCTGAAATTATACTCTGAAATGTTGTTTAAGCATTTTGCTACAAATGAAACGTCATCTCTGAAATATTAACAGAGTTCCATTGCGCGTCCCAAATCAGTAATGCTCATATGTTTCCGAATCAATTTAAAAAGTCTCATATGAATACGTCCGCTCGAACGGAGCTATTGACTCTCACAAACAACAAATTACCGATGCTCGGTAGAATTTCGAAAAGATTCAAAGTAATAATTTGTCCATGTGACATGTTTATACAAACATGAGAGTAATTATTTTTTTTTAAATATCCAAATCTGAATTACAAAATTATGTCATCCTTATAACTTGTCGATTTTTTAAAAAATTGTTTAATTTTCATTAATCCACTCATTTTTGCCTGACAAATAGAAAGTACATCAAGAGAATGAATTTGCTGAATTTTAACACGTATATGTGAGCTAGATGGAGTGAATTCAGGATCTTCAATTATTCTTAATTCACAAATTCTTCGAAACTTCCAAATATGGAGTCGCTGGAATAAAAAGGTTTAATAATTTATTCATTTTTTAATTGTAAAAAGAAGTCATATGTTAAAACATTCACCCTACAGTATTATGAAAATAAGAATGTGTGGAAAATTCAAGTCGTTTTGTTCATTGACTTAAGTCTCAAAATATAGGTGAAATAATAACCTTAACAATAATGTAATAATATCCTTATACCTTAATATATGTCCTTTGTGATTTTGTTCGTTCATCTCCATCCACATTCACTTCTAAATTTATCACATTTATATATTACTCACGTACAGTTGATGTGCAATACAATTATATTTGGATTTTAGTTACTGATATTGTGCAGTTTTTGTTTATAATTCTTTTATAAATATATTTGTAATAATAAATTTTGTATATTGTAATGAAATGGGAGGTAAAAATGCAAGAAGGTAAGCATTAAAAAAGAGAAACAAAAAAACAGGCAGATTCATTCGAATCACGAACTCTGACGTTGCCTATTGTGAAATGCTTAAATTGAAAGCAAAATTAAAATACAAAGAATGTATTTGAGTGTAATTGCAACTATATTGCCAATAACTCAGTTCCCACGAAGTATTTATTTCAATAATTCGAGAGATCGTTTTCGCAATTCCGTTGGCGAAATTTTCTAATATCTGTCGCGCGCGATTGGCAGACGAAAGCGGCAGCCGTTTCGTAACGCTCGGTGAGTAATGCCGCTGCCCAAAGCACAAAAGACGACAAAGGGAGAAAGGAAGCTTCGCTTTGGCGAACCGCTGTGGAAAGACGACATTTGCAGGGTTCGTCTCCGCTCCGCTCTGCGTCGGAGCGCGCGCGCTGCTTGACGACTATTGTTTCCGCGCGACGACGGCGGCGGCATTCGACGCTCCTCACTGCGGGTGCCCCGCCCCCCCGCCCCACCCCTCCCTGCCTGGCCCCTCCCCGGCGCTCCCCGCCCCGCCCCCCGCCACGCCCCGCCCCTCGTTACGCCCCTCCCATCCCTACCCCCACCCCCACCCCTACCCCCACCCCTCCCGCTTCGTCCCGCCCCATCACGCCCCACCCCTCCCCGCCCCGCCCCATCCCGCCACGCCCCGCGACGCCACGCCACGCCACGCCACGCCCCGCGACGCGACGCCACGCCCCGCCACGCCCCGCCCCGCCACGCCACGCCCCGCCACGCCACGCCACGCCGCCGACTTGGGCAGTGGCAATGGAGGTGGCCGACGAAGAGATGGTGGAGTTGGCCAAGGGGCATGATGACAGACGTGATGACGGTGAATGACGCAGAGACGGTGGCTTGGTAGATGGCTTGGAAGATGACTTGGTAGATGGCTTTGTAGATGACTATGGTGGCTGACGATGTGAAATGGTTGTTACTCCGAAGGTAAAATGCTGATGTCAGAAGGGGTGATATCCTGTTGGCTGTTGGGTTCATGGAGATGGGTAAAATTGGAAGATGTGAGGATGAAATGGTGATGGCTTTTAAGTGATAAGGTGGTACCTATGGGGGTTACGATTGCTATGAGGATGAAATTTTTATACATATGGGGATAAAATAGATATGGATGAAGGGTGAAATTGTGGTAACTGTATGGAGCCGAAATGATGATGCCGGTGGAGTTGAAATATTGATGACTGAAGTGTGAGATAGCTGGAGTGATTAATGTTATGATTATTATCGTAACGATCACTGTGACAGCGGTAATGGCTGATGAATGAGACATCGTAAAAACCAGAGAGTTCGATAATTGTGATTTGTAGCATCGGCATAGGGGAGTAGGCATCTATCTGTGTGACAGTGATCATTGCAGCAGACGGCACGGCAGAGAGGGCGACTGCATCGCGACGGTGGCTGAGGAGAGGAGGGAGGGCGAGGTCGCGGCGGCGCAGGCGACGGAGGGGGGGCGGTTCCTAATCCCCGCTCTTGCACTTAGGCTCTTGTGAGCGCAGGGCGCGCCGCGGGCGAGCGGGGCGCGACCGGCAGTGACGAGCGGAACGAATGGCGGCCGTCGCAGCACCTCTTCCTCGCTCCTCGCCCCACCGCCCGCTCCACGCGAGGGCTCAGGTTTGCAGTGGTGCGGGGGCGTCGCGTGACGAGCGGGCGTAATTAACAGGCGACAGCGCTCCGCCTCTTAATTAAATGGTGGCGGGCGAGCGGGCGCGGAGGGGTGGCGAAAGAGGGCGGAACGGGACGGCCTAAAGACGTCGAGCGACGTGGCGGCGGAAGAAGACGCGGAAGCAGAGAGTGTGGAGGAAGGGATCGAACGGCATTTGGCGCGAGAGGTGGCTCAGTGCATCAACAGATGTCACTGCAGTGGCTCTGATCGGGAGGTCCTAGGGTTCTAGTCCCGACAGTGGCAGGATTTTCGACACTAGCTTGTCAGCCAGGTCGAATTCAACTGCAGTCTGGAGGAGAATTACAGCAGACAGCTAATCTGATTGGTCCGTGGTTTCTCTGATCAATACCAGGTGAATGCCGGAGCAGTACCTTAACAAACGGGCCACGGACAGCGCGCATTCTTTCCTTCCCCTTCCTTGCCCTACTCTCACCCCTTACTAACACACACGTACACTTACATTCACAGCACTTGTTCACGTGCCGGGAGAGCGGTCGGGAGCTTAGAGATGGTCCCGACTGGGGAGGTGGCCCGCTGGTGGGAGAAACCTGTTTGAGGAAAATCCTGTTAGCCGAAAAGGAAGTCCGCACCGTATCTTATCATACAGCGGGGGGAAATTATAGCCACCTCGCGAGAGGAAAATATGCACTACATTTAAGGGACTACTGACCTTAGCAGTTGACGCGCCCGGAATAATCAATCAGTCAATTGAACGGCATTTGCCAGGTCCGATGCTCATTAGGGATGCGACATCGATGTCGAAGTTTTCAAAACATCCATGTTTTTATAAAATCATTGACGTATTTAACTTGAATTTTTTGAACTTGGATTTTTTTCAATCGATGTTTTGTGTTAGATATATTTAAGTGGTTAGATCATTTTTAAATTAAAAATCTTCAACAAAATCCTAAATAATTTTCATAAAATTGAATATTCTTCACACCAAAGTGACGCAGGGTAAACAATAAACAAAACTGAGTTTTCGTAAATGAAGAAGCCTCTTTAGGAATTGTTTTAATTTCCAATAATCAAGTTTTGTTAAATATCCTGATGATTTTTTGACTTTATTTTGTCAGTCAAATGTCAATTAAGCCGGCCCGGTGGCCAACTCGCTAAGTCAGTAGTATTGATATCGGACCGAAAAGTCTCGGGTACGAGTCCCGTCTCGAGCATGGGTGTATGAGTTCGTCATTTCACCCCCTATCATCACCATATCGTTTCATCATCGTTGGGTAACATTATGGTAACATATCGTTAAAATCCAATAGCCAATGACTGATAAGTTAATGCGACCTTAAATAACATAAAAATATAAATTAAAAATTAATAAAGGAGACCATTTTAAAATTACCCCCTCCCACCGCAGCGTGAACTTTAATGGTTACTAATTCAGTTTTAAAAACATGGATGTCTAATATCATCGATAGTTTACGGTAGATTTTTTATTAACATCGATGTTTTGATTTTGAGCATCGATGTTTAGAAACATCGATGTTTTCTTGGCTATGCGCATCCCTAATGCTCACGGAGTTTCTCAGCTTCCCTCATAATTTATCATATTTCATGCACATTTTGTTTCTTCTCCGCGACTCCGTCTCCTCCTCCTCCTATCCCCCTCTTCCTCCTACTTCCTCTTGTAGTTCTTTTTCATCTTTTTCGCCCTTTTCATCTTCTCCTGTTTCTTCTTGGCTCTATTTAATTGCATCTTATCATCTGTTCCTTAACCCCACTTGTCATTATTTCGACCGTCCATTGTTGTCACACTGATGTTATATCGTTTGCTGAGCGTTAGAAATGTCCTTGGTTCTTGAAAAGAATCCGTGCCATAGAAAATAGGAATGAAAAGGCAGTCTAATTAACAAGCGTTGTATATCAGAAAATGTAGCATTCGCTGAGAAAATGCTTGTTGAAAATATTACATTATATTAATGTTATGTAACATTTTGGAATCTTTTTACATTGATGGCATAGGATGGGAAATACTCGCATTATTATGATTATGATTATTATTATTATTATTATTATTATTATTATTATCATTATCATTATCATTATTATTATTATTATTATTATCATTATCATTATCATTATTATTATTATTATTATTATTATTATTATTATTATTATTATAGCAGTGTATAATATTAAATTTCTTGAAACAAATAATTTTTTATCGCTTTTGAAATAAGTAAAAATTTTATTAAATTTTTCTTTGCTACACATTTCCACTTCTATTGCGATCAATCCTTCCGATCAAATTGCACTAGGTTTGAGGAATTATAAATGTGTTCTTAAAGCACAAGGTGAATGCAATTATTTATTTCCTACGGAACATGAAATTTGTCCATAAAACTTCAACTTCCCTCCAATAGAACAATAGGTGAGAATTATCGATTTCGCTTTCACAGGTATTTCTACTACGATAAAGCGCAGTAATATTTGTGACACTGGAAAAGCCGTTCTTCTGAAGATAAGACATTGCTTAGGTGTGTGTCAATCACGAAATAAATTACCCCAGTTTCTTGCAATTTTATCAAATGGCCGGATTCATAAAGGTTGTTCGAGCCAAAGACATTGCAGAGACGATTCTTAAGCGTTGAATCCGCCATTGTGAGAGATTTCTTTTGTACTTGTGAATGTATGAAATGTGATATTTGTTGAACAAGATTCTCAATTTTGTCAAACAAAGACTTCCAACAAGTTCGTTATTCGAATTAAATTTTAGAAGCAAAATATGTTCATATTCATCAGAAGCATCCTGAGTAGGTCACATTTTGTGTGAAGTGAATTTAAGAATAAATGCAGAGATACATTAAATGAGTGCCACCAATAGTGGAAGAGCATGAGAGGAATACCAGTTAATTACGAGTGAAACTTAAATATTTTAATGTTACGTTATTTCAATGAAAAATGGATATTTTAGGGAGAACATTTTTTAAAATATTTTAATATTTTCAGAATATGTAAAGTCACACTCATCCTTTTTATATCTTAGCGAAAACTCATCGTCATATCGCTCGTGGGCTGCAACAGCGGCACAACTTAAAATAATTTGAGTTTGATTTTGAATTTTGAGTTACTGCGCTCTCCAGAATTACAGATTGGTCTACATTTCAGTAGCAACAGAAGAATACTTTGCAGCATAGTATTCCACCAACAAATGGCAGAAGTGTGAACGCAAGAATGCTGCATTTCAATACAAATTGAAAACTGCAAACTCGTGTATCTCAACACCTGACTTTTTTAGTTATGCCGCTATTGAAATCCACCAACAATACTACGAACACTAGGGACACACTTTCTTTGAAGTTTCATTACAGCGGCAAAAGATTTCTTACAAACACGTATTTTTGGGACATTGATTTTTATAATTATAATAAAGCTCCCGACAAAATATACTTTGATGGACAATGTTTTATTATAAATTATAGTTGAAACTTGCATTTGTTCTACAATATTAATAAGCATATATTTTAACCGAATAAAATAAATTGAATACATTGGATTTCTAGTGATGAATTTTCTAATTTGGCTGTTGCCTTCAGCAGCTGCAGCAGATAGTCTATCACATTTCTATTACATTACACTGTAACAGATTTTGTTGAGATTTGTTAAAACGCCACAGTTATTTATAGTAAAGTTTATTCCAATTGTGGAACAAAAGTATCATACGAAGGTTTGCTATTAAATCCAGCTCATCCTTTTCGCGATTATTTTAAGAGAGAAACAAAACTTTTTTGTGCCTAACCGAGGTTTGATAAGAGTTGGATATTCTCGTAACATTTTGGATGAGAATAATCTGGATATGAATTATATCTTTTTGTGATGTTATAAAGAAGACGAATGCTATTTTGGTAGCATACGTCTCATAAAATAAATTGATTCAGAAAGAGATAAATAATCATTTAGAGAGAAATTAATTTTACTGACACATTGCATGGGGAACTGGAAACATTGAGAACATTCTGTGAATAGATAGTTTAAAATATCAATAACGTAAAGTGGATAATGAACACACGTCTTCAGAAAAGCATTGATGAAATATTAATATTACATACGTATTTTTCGGTAATTTGTTCGATGTATCATGTAATTATATCAATATAATTGCATGTATTAAATTAGTTTCCTCGTTTGAAAGGTCTCTCTCTTTGCTAGTATTTACCATCTTTCACTAACATTCCTTCTCGTTTTCATGTGGTTAAACATTCTCACTAAAGCGGGTTGTTTCAGAAGCCTTATGTAGCGCATCACCCTTCAGCCGCTGCTTTGATTTCCTCGGCTTGATGGTCGCCCTTCCAAACCGCTTCGTCTCCGCCTCCCGCTGCTGCATCTGTATCGATTCCACACTCCCTGCGCCGCCCCCGCCACCCCTCGTCACCCCCGCCTCCTTATCTGCCTCCTCCGCAATTACCGCCCCCTCCCCTGCAGCCCCCTCCCCCACCCCCGCCCCAGCTGACGCCCGCTGCCCCGCCTCCGCATTGTTCCGGCCGTTCGGCGCCAATTTGTCGTCGCGTTGCCGCCGCCGCCGCCGCCCGCCGCTGTCGTCGTCCCGTCGCCAAAAGCCGCAGCCTCAGTCGGCGTGGGCGACGAGCAGATGCAGCGTACGTCGCCTCCGCTGCCAGCAATACCCCGCCAAGGAATGCGACGCAGTTGTGGTTACGGATTGCCGTCAGTCGCTCGGCTGAGGGAATGCGTTGTTCCCTTTCGTGCTATTTGCCAAACATTATTTCCTTTTACTTAGAGCGAGCGTTGATAACACTAGTCAACACGATTTTGTGCCTCGGTTCTTTCTGCGTTTAGTTCCTTTTGCCCTAAAATGAATGGTATATCTTGATTTGTCTATGCAAATCTATTGATTTGTCCGGGCAATGCTCGTGTATATTTTTGTGCTGTTTTCTCGAAGTTTTCTCCAGACGACCAAGAAGAGTTGTACACCGTTGAATGCTCCAAGGAATCCCCATAAACTGAAAAGTGCAGAGTCCACATGTGTCAACATCGTTGTTTAGAAAATATTAGTAATTGTCAATTAGGATGTGTTTTTCACGTCCATTCTTATTTTAGGAAAACGGAGAAGTCTTTGTTTTGCAAGTACAACAGTACACAAAATTATAAAAAAGTAAAAACGGAAATAATTTTTAAAACACCGTAAATATATATATTTGGTTCCGAGACAATTCTGTCTTTTTTCTACTGTAGAACTGCCTTGATCCTTTTAGGGTGTAGCGCTTGGTGTTAGTCTGGAACAAATTGTATGTAGAAATCTGAAAATGAGATTTAAAACAAAGTTTCCAAACTATAAAAATTAATCACGACCTTTAAAATTGCTATATTTTTGGGCAAAAATAACCAGACTAGGAAAATGCGATCCATAACGAAAGCATTAAAAACATGTTGTCTGGTGTATTATCAGCAATATCAACTGCATTTATTTATGAAGTGAAATTAATTATTTTTATATTATTAAATGCTAGGGCTGAATTTTATTATATTGTTCAAATACTCAATAAAAAAATCAGCCACTAATTTCCAATTCGTTGCTAAAGTATTGGCATACCATTCAATGCATTGTAAGGTAATCAAGTGACAATTGTATTACAATCGGCAAGAGTTGCATTTGTTTCCACTATTAAATTTGTATTCAATATTTAGTATTCCATGTTAAGTTTATGAATTGTGAAGCTTAAGAACGTTCTATTCTATAAATTAAATAATATGAAAATTTAAAAATGATTTCAAAAGATAAAATATAGTGGAAAAATTAATAAAATATTTTTAATTGGAGTGATCATTTAAACAACTCATGGTATTGGAAGTAAGTCAATAACTAGATATTATTTCATTAACATTTAATTATGAAAAGTAAGGGATCGTATGATCTCCTTACTCGTCCTGATCGCGTATAAATAAGTAACCTTGCAGGAGTGATTTACTGGAGATGCAAACTTTGTAACATTGTTAATGATTCGTCAATACATTAATCAAACAATGCTTTGATGAGTGGTTCCCTGAAGCTCGATTTCATTATATTTTCTTTACACACAGTCGTTCATTACACTTATCATCGTGCTAATTAGCAAACCTCGCAACTCCATAATCCCTCCTTTATTTTTGGTTTCGCCGCAACCAACGACTGTATACGGTTTATAAGGTTTTATTGTCTCAAATATATATTAAGTGACTTGAATAGGGCTCTGTTGGGAGGAAGAAATACTAATTAGCCATAAGTGGCACAATGCCCAATGACATATTTTGTTAACACTAACGTTAAAAAGAATTGAATTGAAAATTAAATATTGGTAAATCATGCGAAAGTATGGGCAAAAGGGAAAATAATAAGATTAAATGTGGATTAATCAATAATGTTGCAGATACTAGTAGTTCCACGAACAAGTAACGAGAAGAGTAAATCAGTATAGTGAACTAGAGTATTCGGTGCGAACGAGCGACGGACTTAAGTGAAGCACGAGGTAGCCCACCCTGCGGTTGGGAAGCGAGTAGGATCATGAGAAAACCAGTGTCGAGAGTAGAGCGCGGTGGGGGAGTGGGGAAGGCTGTGCGTTGGTCCTTCTAAGCAGAGCGAGGCGTGTCGGAGTGTGACATAAGGAGCGGCTGGCGGCTGCGAGCGGAAACAGCGCAGAGAGGGACTCCGCGTCGGAAAGTGGCTTAGCGGCTTAGGAGCGGGAACGAAGGCAGCACTCGGCAGCGCCAGCAACGGCGGCGGCGGGGGGGGACGGAAGCGGGGAGGGGGCCGGGAAGGCGGGGCCGTTGCGAAGCTGGGGTGGGAGGGGTGGGGCGGGGGCGGGGCGGGGATGGGAGGAGACGGGGCGGGTTAGCGGAGCTGGTGCGGGGCGGGCGCGGGGCGGGAGCCAGGGAGGGAGCGGGGACAGGATGGAGCGGTGGGGGCGGGGCGGGGGCTGAGACGGCGGCTTCGCTCACGGGACAGTCACTGCGATCACGGAGCGCTCCTTCCATTCCCGCCTCCGCAGGCCCAGCCGCCATCGCCGGCTCTGTAGACGCTGAAAGCGACGCCTTTCAGTGCCGCCCCTTCAACTGCTTCTTCCCCTTCCCCTCCGCTTCCCTCTCCCTCGGCCCCCACCCCCGCTCCCATTGACGCCAGCTGGCTCCATTATGCCCTCTGCGCGAGGACACCGTGTGATCTTATTACGCGCATGAATAATGGTCGTAACTGTGAAAGGTTTCTGGCGCTTTGGATTTCTTTCAAATCTAACTTCTACAAAACCGAATGTCGCGTCTGACAGAAAAGGAGTAATAGACTCACAAAGTCCATCACACTATTAATCATGTGTCGACATTATAGACTGTAAGCGTCGTCATTATCTACGAAGTGCGTTTATTGTGTGATAAATATCTGCTCTTAGAAATTGTGACAAGAGCAATTTCGTTAAAGAATTTCGACGATGTTTCATTTCAATATGCATATTGTTAGTAAAGTACAGGTAACGTGTCTACTAAAGATTGTGAGAACTTTAGCGTTGGGAGTCGGAAAGGATTCCATGTGGCACAAAATATTCCATGTGGCTGTCTTTCGATGTTTATTACATTACTCTACGTTTGTTAGAGATTTATTTATTTTATTTTGCTTTCCTCCTGTGATATATAGTGTAACGAAACATCTCTTATAACGTATTTGATCATGCATAGTTATCTTTAAAATGCACCATTCTAAATTTAACTATTAAATCATGTCAAAACTTTGAATCCTTTATTAATTAATCTTATCAAGGAAAGGTTTTCCTGGACGAAGAGGTGAACTACGTGAAGAGGAGACAGTTGCTGGAGGATTTTACAATAAACCACAACTCTGATAAAGGAAATATGGATCACGGCTTGAAATAAGTAATATCCACTAACTCATCATTTCTGGAGTATTTTGTTGTTAATAATAGTCGTTCTGTTAGCCGAGACACATCGTGCGTTTTATAATTAGTTTTTCTGAGAAAAGATCTATGTTTGAAATGACAAATAGTGAACATGAACTGAGCTATGTTTAATGGATTAAGAACATCAAGGATTTCGAAATAAATCTAAAAATGTCGATTGTTCGCTTCGTTCAAGTTAGAAAGGCATTCGCTCTACCCTTCAAGCAGACTGCCAAGAAGACCACTTGAACATGTATTGGATTATGTATTGGAGATATGTCGATAATGAAAAAAAAATGCTGAGAAATTAGAGAAAGTGTGAGAATAAATCTGATCTCTTTAGCTTTCCATTTCAAAACATACAGCACGCATATAATGTCACCCGGAGTACATTCTAACATGAGAATTGTGTTCGCTTTGCATAATAATATCCTGTGAAGCTCAGCAGGAGAGTTAATGCTGCAAGGGCATTATATGGTCCGCAGTGCCGATAGCAGCACGCAGCACGTCGGCCTCTCCTCGATGGAAGTCAGCGGTCGACATTTTACTCTTCAACTCTAAGCGCCGCGTTAAGAAAGATACCTGACTTCTACTGCAAGTCACAAATAAGCAGGAGTTACCAGAATCTCTAACAATTTAAAATAAGCAGGTCGTAACTACAAAAATCAAAAAAAGCTCATCAAAATGGCAAAAAGAGATGACGAAGTTTTGTCGTACGGTTCACACCGAATCCTTCCTGCTTCTGCTAATCAGGCTGCGATTAGGCGATGTTCTATGAAAAGGGGCATTCAGAACTGTAGAGGAAATGTATTGGCAAATTCAAGGGTGAAACAAAATCCGGCTTTTTTTTACGAGAGGCAAAATCGGAACTAATCCAATGACTGAACGTGGAGAAATTTTCTTTTACAGTTTTCCTGATTTGATTGCATTGTGATTTGCAATTTATCAATAATGATGTCATTTGTGATTTGCGATTTGCATTTTATCAATAATGATGTCACTGACGAAAAATGAGTACTTTCCCAGTTGGAGATATCATATTGACTTGAGAAGGGGATCGTTGGTATCCCCTCCCGTCAATTCACACTCTGCCTCTAGCGAATTATTTATCGCGTTTGAACGCGGCACACTCGAAGACAAAGCCCACGTAGTTGGGCGACGGCGGCGGCTCCATCTTTGTCAGCTTCGCCGACAATGTTGACTCGCAGGAGATGAGGACGAGAGGGAGGGCGGGGGCGAGGGCGGGGCGAGGGCGCGTCGCCAGCGGCGGGGGAGGCGAGGGCGCCGCCGCGCGCCGATAAGCCTCCGCCGGCTATATTCGGCCAAGGCCGCCGCCCCCGCGCCGCCAGATAAAGAGTCGCTCGTTACGCCGCGAGGCGGCGCCACCGGCGACGCACGCGACGCTGTCTGCTCCGCTGCGCTTCGGCGCCGCGCCGGCTCCCCGGCTCAATCAGACGCCGGTTCGCGCGCTCTTCCGCCGACACAGGTCGCTCCTCGTCATTTCGGCCCTCGCTGTTATTCTTTGATTATTTCGTTTGTTCTGAGTGGCTGGAGGCGTTCGCCGTCATTCGGTGTGCTCACTATGACTTCGTGAGGTCGCCGCGACTCAGTGCACTTCATTTACTCACATTCACTCTGCACCGGGGGAGATGGCTCAGTGATGGCAGAGATGGCAGCAATGCATCAACTGATGGCACTCCAGTCCCTCTGAGATCCTAGGTTCGAGTTCCGACGGCGGCAGGATTTTCGACCCTTGCTTGTCAGCTAGGTTCAATTCAGTCGCTGTCTGGAGGAGAATTCTGGCGGCCGACTGTTCTGATCGGTAGTTTTCCGTGGTTTCTCCGATCAAAACCCGGCGAATGCTAAAGCAGTGCCCTAACTAACGGGCCACGGACAAACGGGCCACAAACGGGCCACAAATGGGCCACGGATCTTTCCTACCTCTCCCTTGCCCTATACTCACCTCTTACACACCTTCAACTAACATCCACTACCCTACCACACATGCCGGGAGACCGGTCGGGAGCTTAGAGCTTGTCCCGGCTGGTGGGAGATACCGGGTTGAGGGGAAACCCCGTTAATCGACGGTAGATCGGCGCCGGAGCTCGCCATCCAGCGGGGAAGTGATCAGCGCAACCTCCCGAGGAAAACACGCGCTACACTTACGGGACTAATGACCTCTGTAGTTCACGCACCCGGAATCACCAATCAATCAATCAAACATTCACTCTGCGCGGTCACCATATTTCAGTGGCGGATCCATGAGGGCCATGCCCTCCTCCCAAAACGCCAAGAATTTTCGTACATCTTCCTTTTTTGGCACAATTGATTTGAATATTTATGTTCGAATTATGTGATTATTTAAAAAAATATATATTTTATAGTATCATATCTACAGAACATAAATATCCAATATAATAACAAATATTTTATTATTTAACAAAAATCATCGATGTCTCCCCCCCCCCCCAAATGATCGACTGCCCCCCCCCCCCTGTATCTCTCACCTTACTCGTGCACTCGCCGTTACTCGTGCGATTTCCGTCAAGTACTGCACTCACTGTCTATAGCACTCTCATCGCGAGTCGTGCGCTCACCGACGACGCGACGGTGCTTTCATCGAATCACGATGAGCTAACCGTCAATTCAGCCGCATCCAATTTGTTGCACATCGTCAATTTTAAGACAAATTCATTTTTTTATCATTTTACGGCGACTCCAGTATCTAAATCTATGTAAACTTTCATGGAATGATAACAGGAATTTATTGAAAGATAATAAGTATACTGCTGAGATCAAAAAGAACTCGTCCACCACAAATTCCTCATGGATTTGCTCCGTTTAAACTCCAATAGCTAGAGGTGGAAAACTTTGATCCGCGTATCTCACTTTATTAAACGTCCATCACGTCGGCTCCCATCGTCAATTCGGCCAATCCCCGTCAGTTTTTTAGTCACATTGCGCCCTGTCGTTTTGGGTGGCGCCCTCCGTCACTTTTATCGACCTCCGCCATTCTCATCTCTTCGGTTCCACCAATTCAATTCAATGGCGTCTTGTTTTACGAGGCGAGGCTCAGGCCACCGGGCCTGCTCTTCCGCTTGACCACGCTCCATTCTCCGTCTAGCAACGAAGGAAGTATCAATCGGGTGAGGAAACAAGTTATTAGAATTTCGCTCAGATACTACTGTTAGGCATGAGGTTCTTTTACATACAATAAATGTACAACCTGGGGCAGCCGGTTTTACTTCTCCTTTGAAGAAAGACGCACAAGGGCAAAGATTTTTTCACCCCTAAAAATTCACGGCATCTATAGTATTTGAACCCGAAAATTTGAGTACATAAAACGTTCCCAAACGCTAACCGCTACGCTACTTAAGCCGCCTTAAGTCACCAAACATCCTTAAGCCGCCTACAACCTCCGACGTCGACCTTCCTTAACCTCTGCGGTTCCTTTCCAATTAGTTTCATAAAAAAGTTGAGGGTGAGATACATCCAAAATACCTGACTCCATTTTATGATGATTAAATGATACAATAATTATTGCAATTGTAATTAATTACTTCATCGGTTCTCCTTTTATATAATTAGCTATTAATTCTTATGACTCGACAGTCGTGATTCTTGTGGTGCTCTTATTTATCTTTCGTTTCTTTGGGTACGTATCCTCTATTGATTATCGAACATAAGGAACAGCCTTTTGCAACTCAAATATCTCATGAGCATGTTTATAGGTTACAAACAATGTTCAGGATAATATCTGCGCCGTCATCAAATTCCGGACCCTTTTCTAGTTGCATCTCCTCTTAGACAATAATCAATTTCTAAATTCCCCAAAAAATCCTGAACGTTGCACTCATTTCATCTACATAAAGGCAATGTGAAGCGAAGTGTCTCGTTTATTTCTATTTGGTACCAGGCCTGTATAACTCATGTATTATTTTTCGATCAGTTAAGACTACAACATAAATTTTACGTAGGTAGCTATGACAAATAGAGGTCTCTCCTCTAAGATGAGATGTAAAAAATATATATAAAATTCAATACTTCTGCCCACATCTTTACTGTTTACCATCGTTCACATTTGTGTGGTTAATTATTGAACTTCTTTCCAACAATTATTTTCAACGAGAAGTGTGCACTTCAAAATCTTCGTCTGATTTCATAATGCTTTTTGGTTATTCTAGACATTTGGTGCTGTGGTTGTGGACGTTTTTCATTTAACTTTTTGTTTCTCTTCGACGTTTCCTCCATCTCCCACGTTTCGAATATTGTGTTTTCATTTAACTTTCAACAAAATAGACTTCTTTGTTTCGGTGGTGCTTTTCGGAGTCGTCATTCATTCGCGTCACGTCAATTCGCGTCGCGTCGCTTGATTCGTTCTCTGCGAAATAAGACGGACTTCGCATTCCCTTACGCCTCGGGCCACGATGCTGTCAGGGAGACAGTGGCGGGGTGGTGCGGTGGAGGGGAGGGGAGGGGAGGGACGGGGAGGGGAGGGACGGGGAGGGCGGGGAGGGACAGGGAGGTGCTGCTTTGTGGTGGGGTGGGGTCGGGGTCTTCGCTGCGGGCGGGCAAGGCGGGGAAGACGGAAGGCGCTGCGGCTAATAAGATTCGCCGCGCCCGCCGCGCCGTCCCCGCTGCAGCCTTCTCCGCGCCCCCGGGGAGTCGCTGCTTTGATGCGGCTCGCGGTGGGAATCGGCGCCCTGTGCCCTCGCCCTCGCCAGCGCCTTTCTCCTTGTTTACTGGCTTCTATTTCCTCTGTGGAAGGCGCACCTCTGCTGGGCGTGTCTTCACTCTTGATTCACTCTCTTCTCTTCTTTCGAGTGATCTTCTTCACTTTCCAGTTTATTTTCTCTTTTCTTCTTCATCTTTATCTTGTTTCTTTTCTCTTTCGTCACGTTTGTATTTCCTTTCTTCATGATGTCATTACGTTTAAATCTTTCTATATTCTTCAATCTCATTTCTTTTAATATTTTCTCTTTTATTGCATTATTTCATTATTGCTTCTTAACACGTCTGTTATATTGTTTATTGTGCGCCATTCAAAACAAGAATCTGTTAAGAGCCTCACTAATTAAATAATTTTTCATACACATTTATTCACCATAGTTTTTTTTCCTCTCCCCCTTTCCCCTTCTCACACTTCCTAATTCTTCTCTTCCTTTTCTTGATCTTCTTTTCATTTTTTTCCCTCAGCCGTTACATTTTATATTATGGTCGTTGATAATTAATGAGTCTCCTTCAAAACGATCACAACCTACTAGATAAATCTTTGTAGATTGAAATTAGTTAATGCAATAAAGAGTTTGAAATTGTTAATTAATGAGAATATCACATTGTCTCAAACTAATAAACAATTTAGAATGATAGTTTTTTAGTTTCTGTGCACATGATTCTTTACAATGCAGACCAGATTCAACCCTTATTTGATAACTATTGCCATCTATGGATAAAAAAGGAAACGTTTTTGCATGATATTGCTTATAGAGAAAAAAAGGTAAATGTATGGTTTTAGCTAAACACATTCATGATGGGTTCGTCAGTGATATCTGTAGCAGTTTCAGGCATTGCAAGGCCGCTGGGTTGCTTACTCTGAAAAAAGCATCACATTTTTAACGAAAATGGCTAATTATATTAGCCATTCAATTCAAATTTAAGCGAATTCTTTAATTAATTTAAGCCTAAATATGAATCTATCATGCAAAATATTTATTTCCTTATTTTCTTTACTTTTATTTCACAGAGGTAAATTAATTTTTTAAATTTTATTACACAAACTTTCAATAATCTAAACTCACGCAGGAACATTTCTATTATTTGAAGTTTTCTTCACTTTCATATTGACCCTTTTATAATATTGTTGAACGTCGTTTATTAATGAAGTCTCTGGACAATTAGGACACGGCTCCGTCGTTTATTTGCAATATGCTAATGAATAAATGAATACTAGTCTGACAGTTAAATTATTTTTACTCTCTCCCTAAGATGTATTCCACATTTTCCTAGTAAATTAATGCGCTTCATCCAGCTCTTTTCATTGAGAATGTAAAGTTTATAGTGAAATTATTCTTCTGTTCTGTTGTATTGGAGATTCCGAAGGGTGATTTTCAACCCTGTGTATGAGCGTTAAAGTATTTACTTGATGCAGAAAATATGTAAAGCAATAACACTCTTTAACATAATTTCTGTTACTCGTTATTGTAAACAATTATATGAAATGTATCATCATATGTTCGACACATAATATTAGGGAGAGAGAGAGAGAGAAGAGACAGATATACACAAAATCCATTTACCTGTAGTTTACAAGCAGAAGTACCTTTTCGTAAATATGTGAATATCATTCATCGTTTCAAGTAAACGCATTTTATGGTGAATGTTTAAATGATTTTTTGCACGCCAATTATATTTACGGCTTAAGTAAAACCTACGGGTATATTTTCAGATTAACTCTACGCGACTCCTTTTTTCCATCGCGAGCGTGAATCCATAAAGCCCACAGCATTACCATTCTACGTGATTTTTCCGGCCGCGCGGGGACGAGCAGGCGGGCAGGGAAGGGGTGACGGGGAGGGAGCGGGAGTGGTGGTGGGGTGGGTGGAGGGAGGGGTCCCAGCGGAGCGCACGTGGCGCCGCCCGTCGTAACAACCTCGTATTCGCTGCGGCCTTGGACCGGCAGCGCACGCCAGGCCACATTCCGCGAATTCCAGGCGAGCGCGGTCACGTGACGGCTCCGTCGCACTCGGACGTTATTGCGGGCCCCACGCGAGCGCACCTCGTCCCGTCTGGACCCCTGCCTCATTCGGACCCTTTCCCACTGCGTGCCACCCGCGTTTTTACCCACCTCCCGTCGCCACGGCGGACCTTCCCTCACAATCTCACTCTGTGCGTCGCCGTTTCGTACCTTCATTGCTCTGTTATATACCCGTTGTCAGTCCCCGCCCCATCACTGCCCCCGCCCCGCCCCGTCACTGTCCCGCCCCATCACTGTCCCGCCCCGTCACTGCCCCGCCCCGTCACTGCCCCGCCCCGTCACTGTTCCGCCCCGTCACTGCTCCGCCCTGTCCCTGCTCCGCCCCTTCACTGCCCCGCCCTATCACTTCCCCGCCCCGTCACTGCCCCGCCGCATCACCACCCCGCCACGTCACTGCCTCGCCTCGACTCTTCCCCGCCCCTTTCCTGCCCTGCTCCGATAATTCCCCCGCCGCGTCATTGTCCCGCAGCGTTTCTACCCCACCCTACCCGTCACAGTCCTTCTCCGTTACTACCTCGCCCCGTCACTGTCCCGCCTCGTCATTGTTCCGCTCCGCCACTGCTTCACCCCATTCACTGTCCCCCTCCGTCACTGCCTTGCCCCGCCACTACCCCTCTCCGTCACTGCCCCACGCATAGTCCCGCGCCATCACCACCTCGTCTCGCCACTGCCCAGCCTGTCACTGCCAGCCCGCTCCGTCACTGCTTCCCGACCTACCTCTGTCCCGCCACTCCCTCACCCTGGCACTTCGTCGTCCCGTTATTGCCCATCCCCATCACTGTTCCACCCCGTCACTGACCCGCCCCGTCACTGCTCCGCCCGTCACTGTCTCGGCCCATTCACTGTCTTGTCCCGTCACCATCTCGTCCCGTCACTGCCTCGTCCTGTCACTGCCTCGTCCCGTCACTGTCTCGTCTCGTCACTGTCTCGTCCCGTCACTGTCTCGTCCCGTCACTGTCTCGTTCCGTCACTGTCTCGTCCCGTCACTGTCTCGTTCCGTCACTGTCTCGTCCCGTCACTGTCTCGTCCCGTCACTGTCTCGTCCCGTCACTGTCTCGTCCCGTCACTGTCTCGTCCCGTCACTGTCTCGTCCCGTCACTGTCTCGTCCCGTCACTGTCTCGTCCCGTCACTGTCTCGTCCCGTCACTGTTCCACCCCGCCACTATCTCGTCCCGTCACTGACTCACACCGTCATTTTCTCGCCCGAGTCACCTTTTCGCCTCAACGCTCGGTTGCTTTCCCGCTCATTCCGTTGGCTTCGTCGCTTTCACGCTCCATTGTGGCTTTCCCGCTTTCTCTGCTGTCGCCTGCTCGCTCTTTAGTCGCTGTTACACCTAATACTTCATTTTGCTCAGTCGGAACGTCCCCCCTTCATCGGTCTGTTGTCGTCTGTACCTTCTGTCGCATCACATTTTGGTCTCAACTCGTTTTCCCTCCTTTGCCTCGGATCTTGCTACCTCTCCTCAAATTAATATTTGAAGGGCATCTTTCTGAAGCCACACGATGCCGTATCCCTTCGTAACATCGGAAGCCTGCGTATTATATGCGTGTCTCATTCCAGAGATCTTACGAAATGCTTATATGTAGGGGGAGGATTTTAAAGAAATGTCATTTTTTCTTTTCACTTTAAGATGATGCCGTTTATGAAATTCAGTTTTAGACAAAAGAAAACGACCCATCTCTTGGGCTATTTTTTTGCATTTCTCTCCGTTTTCGACTAATAAGTCATTTTTCGGAATTTTAAAGCATATATTGCTGATTTTATCGATTTTGATCTCATTTTAATGGTACTTGCTTCAAATAATATTTACGAGATGCCACAAATATTTTTCACAGAATTCCAGAGAGAATTGAAGAGTAGCCTCTTCAATTTCTTTGCCCAGAAATTGTAATGTCGGCAGTTGTGAGTAAATAATATTGGATTCCTGTGACGCCTTCAGCACCATTGTCTGTTAGGCGGATTTCACGATAACTAAAAACAAAGACTTCCTGGTCCAGTCCAATCCATATCGCAGCTTTACTTAATTAATGCTACGAAATTTGCTTTGGTTAAAATACACGGCTAAAATGGAAACGGGAACTTGGCGTCATGCGCAACTTGGTGTCATGCGCAAGTTCGCCTGTAATGAAAGCTTGCTTAGAAAACAATGTGTTGTGTGATCTTTAAAACGATTATGACTATAAATTGTATTTATAGCCATATATCAATTATATGTATTGTATGTAAAAAGTATTTAATGTACTTTCTTATATACGAATATCATTCTTGTGGTGTCTATGGAAAATATCAAAGAGGTGAGGGAATTCTGATTATTATTTGGAATCTGTATTTCATATTTTTGTTTCTGATGTCATTCATTTCATACCTTTTGTTTACAATGTCAGTGAAGACATTAAATAAATCAGTCATTACATTAAGGTAAGGGTAATAGCAAGATTTGCTGTTTATAGGCCGAAACAATATCAATATACGTGTGTAAAGATCTTGGTAAATATACTATAACTATTCATGGATATGCAGTTTTTTCTGTCGTAACTTTCCTACGGCTCTTCCTTCTGTGCGATTTAATCGCAAGGGTTCAGCTAGTTCTAAACTAATCTATCCCCAAGCGCCAACTCCCATTCTTTCGGCACGTGTTCGTACCTCGCCCATTCGCACTAACGTTCGCGACCGTCATCTCCACCCGTTCTATTTCCGTGGCTATCGCTATTCGCTCCGCGAACCGCCGCTTAATAATGCGTTTAGCGCCTGTGCACGAGGCAGCGGCAAAACCGTTTCGTGGAAGAGCTGACCGTTCTCTTGAAACATTGACCGCGCCACAAATGGACTGCATTGCCTTCAACGCGCAAACGCGCTTTTCAGTATTACGTCAGTAATGAGATCCCAATTTTTTGACATTGAGTTTGATAAAACAATTCGAGGATAAGCTCATTAAACTATATGCATGTACTTTACACATACCTGCAACAATAGACAACATTCATGAATATGTTATAAACGTATTCATTCCTGTGTTATCAAATTATATATTATCACGTTATTCATGAATATCGATCAAATTCTAGGGATATTTCTCACTATTAATCCATATTCGTAATCCTGTTATACGCTACTTAAGCTGATTATGCCTCTATTTATCCCTGTTGTAAGCTGTGAGAGCTGATTATGCCTCTTTGTATTACGAAAAACAAGACTGAGATTGGTACATAACAAGCATTTAACTTTGAAAACAAACCAATAATGTTCACGTTTTCCGCTGCGTCAACACAATCATATTACCGTAGTTTATCCGCTAGGATTTTACCGGTTTCTTTTTATCGCTTAATGATTAATTGGTGTTTCTGGGCGCGTCATTAGTCCCGTAAGTGTACAGCATGTTTTTATTGCGGGAGGTGACGATGAATGTCCCCCATTGGATGACGAGATCCGGCACCGACCTACTTGCAGGTTTTTCTCTCACCAGGGTTCCCCCACCAGCGTGGCAGTGCCCCAGCCGGGACAAGCTCTAAGCTCCCGAATGGTCTCCCGACATGTGTGGTAGTGTAATGCACGTAAGTGAAAGTTTGTGTAAAGACGGATAGGGCATGGAAGAGGAAGGAAATCCGACATCCGGAACCCCTACTTCCCCGGCATTCGCCTGGTGTTGATAGGAGAAACCACGGAAAGCTACCGATCGGAGTAACTGGCCGCTAGAATTTTCCTCCAGACAGCGGCTGAGTTCGACCATAGCTTATGTCCAAAATCCTGCCACCGTCGGGACTCGAGACCTAGGACCTTCAAGTCAAAAGCATTCCAGTGGCATCAATTGATGTCCTGCGCCACCTATGCCAGTTTTATTATTTAAGCGAGCTCTTGTATTCCTGCGATGAAATTGGGGAAATAAAAAACAAAACTTTCTACTAAAATTATGTTATTGAGACCAAATCGGTGAAACAATTATTTATTGCAATTATGAAAAACATTAATATATTAACATAGTACTCTTTATATATTCTTATGTTGTTTTATATATTATAAAACACTCTTTACATAATAGTAATGCAGAATAAAATTACTAATTAGTTTAAGACAGGATTATGTTTGTAGTTTTAACATAGAATTATGTTATTGTTATATTTCATAGTGTAACAAATAATACTCTCGCTTGGAAATACTTGGGTAAATCCACACGATT
Organism: Acheta domesticus; assembly: GCA_031308135.1. Taxonomy (NCBI): domain Eukaryota; kingdom Metazoa; phylum Arthropoda; class Insecta; order Orthoptera; family Gryllidae; genus Acheta; species Acheta domesticus. The sequence goes on along the minus strand of JAHLJT010002406.1, from coordinate 164,051,383 downwards.
CTCCAAAACTTTGATTTATCGGTAAATTTCGATGCTCCAGTCGCAATGGCGGTGTTGAGACCTTCGAAAAGTCTCTGGAGGATATTTACACAATTGTGTGTGTGTGTGTGTTTCTTTAATTTTGGGTAATCGGAGTGTTATACTTTCTGTTCCATTATTCAGAAACGTCTAAAAGAATCATTATGTCGGTTAAAGCTGAAAACAAAGTACTTTAGAAAGTTTTGTGCGGTGTCTTTTAAGAAGTACATTCACACAAGGGAGTTGATTTTTTGTTACGAAATCGCACAGAATGTGGATGGAAGGGAACAACTGAAAAATATACCTACAATTTACGAAATGGTGCAATTTTCAAGTACCTTCGTAGGAAATAGTTAAAAATGCGTAAGAAAACACGTTTTCCATATCTATGTTACATATTATTTCACTTACATTAATCGGGTTAACTACGTATTATAATACTCATATTACATTTTTGAATTATATATTGTAAATCTGTGTTCATGGTGTTTAGTACATTTTAAGGGTGTTATGACGTCTGCTTATGTTAAATACATTGTTAGGATAACAAATGTGGATAATATTGTTGTATTGTATAATAAATAGAGATCCTATTCCCTTTTCTTAATTGGATACTTAAAAGTGTTTGATATTTCTGAAAGTCCCATGGTTGCTAGACGCGAGGAAGATAAATGAGGGTTGTTGATTTGATTGCCTTCGTTCCGCTGAGCTGAAGTTCGATCAAACCACGTGGAAAGTATCGTAGTATTTGTTAGATTAATAACTAATGTAAGTTACGGTATTGAACTTTGTGAGAGAACTTCATATTAGAACTTTGTGAGTTGTGTTGTTTGCTCACCAAGATGAATCTCACTGTTTACGCTCAAAATTGCTCAACACAACGAGAAAAATTAATAAGTTGAATACTAATTTCTGTTCGAAAGATTAGAAGGCGCACCTCCAGAGAAAACTGAGCCCCAATAAAATGTATTTATTTTTTAAAAAAGGCTGGATGTAATAATTTTTGGAAGAAAGATCTTCAAGTTATCTTTTGATTAAGGGGACACCATCTAAACGATTAAGTATATTTGGTCAACGCAAAATTTTATTCCATGAAACGTTTCGCTTAGCGCGGACTTGGACTTGGAAGCTGCAACAAGGAAAAGCAGTAGTGTGGCGGGATGACAATGCTAGGCTTGGTCACCTCAAGCCTAGCATTGTGTGTGTGTGTGTTGTTGTTGTTGTTGTTGTTGTTGTTGACGACGTATGTTAGTTCCATGTCACAGGTCTCAAACTATCTTGAGGTATCTAGACATGTCAGCCTCTCGGAAAACGAAACTGCTAGTGTTATTCTCATCTGCGTCTCGCAGAAAGACGAAATTGTAAAAGCACGCTTTGAAAAAGTCAGAGCGTTCGTACGCTGTCGGAATCAATTGCTATTAATTAGCAGCTAAGCGGGGCGAGGTAGAAGACATACTCGTATGTTGTAACCGTGCTTTGTAAAATTATCAGTAAATACGAAATAAAGTAACCAAAACTGTTTCTCGTAAACGTCTTGTGTAGGCTCCGCCTAGCAGCCTATTACTACGTCACTGGTGGGTGGACCATTTTGTTACAAAATTGTACGGAGGAGAGATGAAGTAAAAATACTAGTTTTTTGTTCGTATTTGAGGATAACTCCCCTTACGATTCTCACAGAAAATAATGTATATAAATAAAAGTGGAGTGTCTGTAATTTCAAAATGACTGAACTTTTCTAATCCTGTAAGCTTATTTAGACGTTATAAAAACGAATTCAATTGTATTTTATGATTTCTTCTCTTTGTACGGGATAACCTCTGGAACTTCAAAATCGGTTTCGATGCAATTCTCTCTGAAAAATGGTGTTTTGTCAGAAGTAAGACAGTTTTTTTCCTTCCTAATTTCAATGTTTTCGTATATAATGAATTTTGTAAGTTTGTACATTTTTTTTGTGCAATTCTAGTGTAATTCGGATCATATTGACATTTTGTACAGTGGTCTTCAAAGCAAGAGAAAAGTTACACTTTGTGAAGGATTTCGTAAAAATTTCTCCTATCATCCTTTTCTACCCATTCGTACAATTTTTTAAGTGACCACTCCTTTCGTTTTTCACAAACATCGCTAAAAGAGAGTGAATTAACCAAACAAATTAAACGTTTCTAAAAGCTCATAAAATGTCATGCTAAATGAATTTAGGTTCATTCCTGAATCGCAATTAGGTTCAGAATAATTGAAAGTAAAAATTGTTACTGAACGTTTGCCGGAAGTATGCAACAATGTATCTATTTACAGCTGCCCTTAGCAACGATGGTGGTACCAACGATGATCGTAGGAAACAAGGCGGGAAGGGCAAGTGGAGCCAGGTCGAGCCAGGTGACGAAGGATTTTGTATAGTAAAAAAATGAATTTTAAGAAAACGCAAATTTTCTTTCCCCAGCGATTAGAAAATCATTAATGATTCTCCTATTTTAACTCGTCAATGTAAGTCGCCCGAATCGCTTGTAATTTATTCAGTTGAGCCAATTACCTTCCGCGAACTGACCACCTCTCCTCTCCTCTTCTCCGCTCTCCACCTGCAAGCGCCGCCGCGCTCGTTTGTTTTCGAGCCGTCACCCGCAGGTCGAGCTGGTGGTGCCCGCGGCGACAACATTGCGGCGCGGGGTGGCGCGGCGCTGCGCGGCGGCCGTCCGCTCGCCAGCGCTCGCCTGCTTCCGCTTCCGGCACGTGCTGCATCCGCGCAACCGCAGCGCGCTCCTGCGCCCGCCGGCCGCTCAGGTTACGCCCCTCCCACGCAGGCGCAAGGTCACGCGGCGGCGGCGGCGCCGCACTGTGGGCCGGGCTGGGAGGAAAGCGGACAAAAGTAATTTTAGCAATTGTTGCTTGATAGTGATTCCGGGCCGGTCAGTTGCTAAGGTCATTAGTCCCGTAAGTGTGTTGCATGTTTTTCTTAGGAGATGGTGGGGATTTTTCCTCGCTCGAGGGTGAGATCCGGCGCTGACCTATTATATCTCCCACCGAGATATCTCCCACGAACGGAGCACCGCCCCAAACGGGACAAGCTCTTAAGGCGACGGATCCTCCGGAATATATGGTAGTGTAATGTATGTTACTGTGTGTTTAAGGGGTGTGTATAAGACAAGGAAGAGGAAGGGAAGATCGGGAGTGGTCCGGACCCGGTTTTTAGAGTAATGCTCCGACATTCGCCTGGTATTGATCGGAAGAATCACGGAAAACTATCAATTAGAGCAGCCGACGTCTAGAATTCTCCTCCAGACAGCGACTAAACTCGGCCCAGTTATCTAGCTACAGTCGAAAATCCAGCCACCGTCGGGACTTGAACCTAGGATCTACCGGTCAGAGGCACTGCAGTGACAGCAGTTGATGCCCTGAGCCACCTCTCCCGATATTTTAGGAAGAAAATGAAATGTTGCCAATGTATAGGGAGATTAGCTTAAGAAAACACCGCCTTGTCAGCTTCTGCTGGCAACATAACTGCAGTGTATGTCCACGCGCTCAATTTGTCAATGCGTTTGTTTACAGTTGGAAAACTTGTAAATGTGTTCGTCACCCCTCGTGCATACTCATCCACTGTTATGACATTTATTGGTTTCCCGTCCTGTCAGACGAGTCCCTTTGTAGAGTAACTTCTCTGTAGAACTCTTCTTTCAATGTTTATTTGAAGATAATTTATTTGTAAAATGTATCAAAGTTTTGCAAAGTACTTGCGCAATGTGTATTCACCGGGAACACCAGTAATGTCTACAGCGGCGGCGGCGGCGGCGGGGCGCTGAGAGCAGAGGCAGCGGAGCGGCGACATCGCGGCGCGAGAATTTAACACCCTCATTAGGATTAAGTATTTGGGATTTATGGTTAAGTACTTGTGATTACTTATCTTGTGAAAGAGGATTCTCTAATTTTTACCGGACTGCAGGATGCAAGGAGAGTAAAGTGTTTAGATGGGTTCTTGAAAAATGTTTAAATACTGAAACATTTGCAATGAAACATTTGCGTAAAAAACTGAAGAAAAAAATCCTTACACTTAACAGTGTGTAGAAGTGATGTAGAATATAGTGTATATATATATATATATGATATAATATATAGTTTATATATAATACAATATATATAGTTTATATATATATATAAAAATTGTATATTATTACAATCTGTTGCAATTGAATATTGAACACGTTTCTGAGGAAGATAAATGTTAACTGAATCCAAACACTTGTGATTTAATAAAGCTTATAGAAACATCCACACGAATACGCTAACCAACCTTATGGACACCGTCGAATATAATCATTCAATCTCTTTTATTCTTTTCATTCCTAATTGAGCGATAATTTTGTTCGTCGAAATGTATATTTTTTTCAAATATTTTTTTTGTTTTCTGATGTTATTAACCAAGTATTACCAAGTAAACCAAGTATTTCTGAAGTGTTACTTATTTTGCCATGTGCAGAACTCAAAATTACTATTCGTACAGATTTGGAATTGATGCTGGTACAAAAGTACATAATATAAAGTTAATTTCAAGCATAATTCAAAAGTTTATTTTTGTAGTACTAGTACATCCGTTGATGAAGAAATTAACGCCAGTCGTTAGATCACTTTGGAGTCGAAAATTTTATCAGAAAACAAAATTATTTCTGTTATTATAATTTTAAACAAAAAATACACGACGATGAAGATGTAAAGTTATTTCTATATTTCAGTTAACCGCATTTTTAATTCAATCCTTTTCTTATAAGACGCTGTAGATAAAGTGAATTATTTCCACGGCTCTGATCACACTCGCCGTCAATAAACACTCCCCAAAACAGCCAGCGATAAGCAGTAGCGCATCCGGAGCCTTAGACGAAGTCCTGTTGCAGAATCCGATCCTCCATTGTGTGAACCCAAACCTCGTTTCCGAATGCGAGTGAGTGGCGGCCACCCGTCCGGCTCGTGCCGGGTTCACGCAGGGTGGGTGGGGGGAGAGGCCTAGGGGGTGGGGGAGCCGCGACCTCGCCCGGGCGCGGGGTCACGCCGGGGTCACGTGCACGACGCGTACGCGCGCTCCGTACGCACGACGGCGGCGGCGGCGGCGGCGGCGGTTGCGGCGGCGGGCGGGCGGGCGGCGGGGAGGGCGGGGCGCGGGGGTGGGGGTGGGGCAGGGCGGCGCACGGGGTCGCAAGGTGAGTATTGATCGCCCGCCCTCTGCCCGCCGCTCTCCCCCCGCCGCGCCCCGCTCCCCCGGCTGACCTCCGCCCCTTGACCTCCCGCCGCCGCCGCCGCCGCGCCAGACGGCCTTATTTATCGGCGGCGCCGGCTCTCCTGCGGTGGCGGCGGCGGCGGAGGCGGAAGTGAGGCGGAGGCAGGAGAGGAGACGGAGGCGGAAGCGGGCGCGAGGACGGGAGAGGAGGCACGGCGGGAGAGGAGTGGGGAAGGGTGGAGGCAAAGGCGATGGCGAGGTGAGGGGCAAGCAGGGTTGTGGAGAGTTCCTAGCATGCGCTGCACACTACTATAGACGAGTTACTCTAAGAAGGGACCAGCTTGACGACAGGTCGGGAAACAAATCAATGTCGTATCTGTCGATGGCATTGCAAGAGGTGGTGATGAAAACCATTTACTAATGAGCTAACTCAACGAACGCACTGATGAATTGAGTGCTCGGACATAACTCGCAGGTATGTTGTCAGCAGTAGTTGTCGAAGCGGTCCCTTCTTATAAAAATCTCTCTAAACCTCCTGTGGTATCCTAATCTTCAACGGACTTTAGTTCTCAGTACATCATTATATTATCAATCATAATATCACCAAAGATCGACATCTTCATGTTGGGTGCGTCGTTTGTGTAAGCTGAATCTCTTTGAGGTACGGCATTCGGAACTAGCATGTCTGCTATAAAAAAGAAGTTTGCGGAACTTGGAAAGAGTTCTCTTCCGTACACAGTCGTTATGTTGATGCTTCACAGTCAGAAATTGGAATTAAGATTGAGACGTATTATGCTGAGCTACTTACTATCCTACTCTCTCATATCTCACAAAATTTTATTCCAACTCTTCCTTTATTTACTTTGCCTTTTTCTGTTCAATTTTATCATGAATTTGTGAAATTCTCTCGAATGTTCAAAGAGGATGAAACGCAAATCAGAATTTTAAAGTATGAAACGTTGAACAATTTTTTTTCTTTAAATTAGTAAACAAATTTTAAAAAAGGAAAAGCATATATTACTGTCATTATTATGTTATATAGTAAATATTAATTTATGTTTTGTCACGTAATAGATTTTCTGTTAGGGTTTATCAATTTTATGAACAATCATTTCAAATTTTGTTAAGAAATATAAATATTTTTTTCCATTCTGAAATTGCATTTTTAAATTTTTCATCTAAAATTACTAACGAAAGAATAAAAAATAAAATAATTGAATCAAATGTTTTACATCACTAATTTCCTGAACTCGAATCATTTTTACACTCTCGCCCTTACTTCGTAAGAAGATAAAGGTTTGTAATCGTGCGCCGGAAAACGACGAATTTTCAACAGAAAAACTCACATTGCTGGGCTCTGGTAACTAAAAATTGGATAAATCTTATTTTCTTACAAATAGTATGAAGAAATGTACATTCACATTTCGCATCGGTTGCTATCCCTTTATTATAATGACAGATAACGGCTTTGGAGGAGTTTGAGTTCCTGGGAACGCGCGTGGTTTGTCTATCTATAGAATCTTCTGTGCATGTCCAAGAGGATTCTGTAGTCTCCCGAGGACATAATCCGTACTTAATACGGAGACGGAAGAATAACTTGAGATAGCGGAACTCTAGAATTACGACTCTTCTCGGAAATGCTTTTGTTTGAGAAAAGTATACTTGGGAGGAAGCGGATGCAACAAGAAGTTCCATAAAGACCCCCGTATTCTCACAGAAAACGTGCTTTAAAATCGGAGTATGTATTTCACGAGAGTTTATAAAGCGATATCCCAGCAAGACTTCTCTGCGCGGGCAGTGCGAGTGTCGCAGAGATTCAATTGTTCTCAGAGGATTTGGCATTGCCAGCTTCACTTCCACAAACGCTGCTAAGCAACTACGTCTCTAAAATAGTACGCTATCTTGGTTGATACTGACCATGGCCACGCCATGTTTGGTCCTTAATCGAAGCTTCTTTTGTTTTTAAATGCTTAAGCTTCATCGATATCTGTGTGGTTTTTGCGACAGTCACGCTATCCTAAGCTGATATGCGAATTGTTTAGTGTGCCTAGGAGACCGTTTTTGGGAAACGGAAATCATTATTTTTATTACAAATTTAGAAGTTTGCGAGACTGACATGCGAGCTTGTAATTAAGTAGAACTTTGGAGTGCTTGGAAACGGACGTTAAGAATCGTGTCAGAAACCTGAAATTCATTTTTATCGCCAATCTTTTTGACAAACGTACAATATACGAACTATGTAAGTTATATTTTGATGTGGAGATTTGATCTAAATATTCACCTTCATCTTTCTTTTTACTATTAAAATTCATTATGCAACAACAGTAAACAAAACTGAAAGAAACCTAACGAATATTTTTGTTTGAATGTTTTCATTGACATTTTCTTAATTGTAAATTGAAAATTTGCTCAATGCCTATTGAAGTGTCTTCAGACATTCTCGTCCGACCTAGAATATACAAACTTACGTGATACCTTTATTAAAATAAATTTCGTCAACAGCATTAATATATAAATTTGCTATGTTCATCGCCTTGCTCTAAAATAATCCCTTCGCCTTGATGGTGTTACATGTACCAAATAAGACGCTGGATATCGACTAGTTACAAAGAAATGTATACTAAGTTCAAAGTTATCTCCTTTCATGACAGCGTACAGAGTTAATTCGCAAGGGTGCTTTTCATAACATAATGCGGTTGGAAGTTGACGCAAACAAGAGAAACTTCCCTCGAACTCCCACCCCTTCTATGCAGCAAGTATGCACATTCTTGATTCGTACTTGTAGTGCAAAATAGCGAACAGTGACATTCCACTACTAGAGCGAAGTTCAGCTTTGAGTTTCACCCTCCGTGCCATTATGGTTCGGAGTGCCGCTGAGTTGCAAGCATTGTTTTCGTTTGGGCCTATTTAAATCACGAGAACCACAGAAATGATTACATAGGCTTCGGTTTTTGTGGTCATTAACGTGGTAGTAATTATTCAAGGGGGAAGGTATTATCTCATAAAAAGGTTTCAGCTAAGGATATTGGCCCTAACTTAAACACACATTATCAACAAACATTCATAAGCATTCATCTTAAGAGAGGAATGAAAAAAGCGACCTTTAAAAGTAAAGTAGTTCAAGGGAGAGAGTTGCTCAGCTTATTATGACGATCCTGGTACGTGTATACTTGCAATTTCAGTGCGCTAGCCTGGAACGGTGAATGAAATTGATTCTTAGATGATTGCTTCTTAACATAATATGAATAATGATTGATCCAATGTTAAATAACCAGCAGGAGTAAAGTAGAACCCTTGTAGTATTTGCCGCGAACTCGTTTTGTCTAAATTCGTCACAAACAGACCGAAATTTTAACTCCGATACCCAGAGATGAGATCGCTACGGCCCAGTTGGATAATACTCGTATAATCATTCATTACGATAAATTTCACCACCTACGACTTTACGGCTGCACCTGAATCAATAAATAACGTTTTTGTATTCCAACAGTATAAACGGCCTTTCCTGTTGCAAGAAATCGTTCATAATCGGGCGTTTTACGGCACAAATGATGACGCATTAGATTTTACGGCACGACTGATTGCGTCATTACCATTCAGCCAATCGCAACGAGAGAATTGGGAGGAGGTAGAGGTAAACGTAACAGCCGAGCACCCTTTTCTCGCACGGATGGCAAGTGCCCCAGACATCACAGGAAAGTCGTTTTGCAAAGTTAAGTTTGATTCTCTTATAAATTTATAATGCTCTCATACAAAAAACAGCGTATGCAACTCGTTTACAATGTTGCTTTATTGCATTCGTACAAAATTGAAAACTCGCTCCTAACGTCGCCTATTTTCAAAACATGCAATAAAGCTTAACATTATAAAGTAATTGCACAAACTACTATTATGGATAGTTTATTACGTCATTATAAGAAGATTGTTATGTAGAAATAATTTCCTGGTGGGAGGGACCTCCGGAGAACAACGAAAATACGTTTTTCGAAGTTCGAACAGAAAACCCCTTTGCCGCAAGAAATTCCCATGGATCGATCGAGATTTGAACCCCAGCGGGAGAAAGGCAGCTCCCTGGCCTCGAAGCTCCGGGTCATCAGGTAGGGCCCAGCACAACCGAGTTGCATCTCGTGCGCGAGTTGGAGGCCAAGGTGTCCCAGCGCGCGCTGCGCCTGCCTGCGGCGCGGGTCGGGGCGGCCGCGGTGCGGGCTTGCGGGGTTCGAGGCGCGGGGCGCGCACGTGACCGCCCGCGATATTTACTGCGGGGCGGTAACGGCCCGTTAACGCGCTGCAGACAGCCGCCGCGGCGACTCGTAAAAGTTTAACGGCGCGGCATAATTTAACCGGCGGGGCACCCGCCCCGGCCCGCCCGCGTCGACCTCCGCCCCGCCCCTCTCCCCGCCCGCGCCGTCCCCGCCGCCGCCGCCGGCGGGCTCGCCGCAGCGCCCGTGCCGCAGCGCGCGCGGAACCTCCCCCGCTCCCCGCTCCCACACCGGAGTTGCCGCTCCCGCCGCCGCCTAGTACTCCAACTCATCGCCCTGCGACAGCGTCTTATTCTCGCACCTCTTAGGCTAGTCGCAAAATGAGACGCACGGCCGTGACGAGACGCAGGATTACTCACGGTCAGTTTCCGATAACCACTGCTTATTGGACCTGCACTCGTGCGCTGATGCGCAGGGCCAATAAGCAATGGTTATCAGAAACTCACTATGAGTCACCCTGCGTCACGTCAAGGACCTGCGTCTCATTTTGCGACTGGCCTTACAGGCTGAGGTGGCTCAGCGACAACCGTTGCCTTTGCAGCGTCTGTGACCGGATTGGTTGATTATTTTATGTATGCGGGAGCGACAACTGCTGTGGAGGTCGTGAAGTGGAGGTCGTAGGGCTTCTAGTTCCGACCGGGGCGAATTCTCAAAACGAGCTAGAGAATAACTTGGTCGAATTCAGCCGTTGTGTGGAACACAATTCTACCCGACGGCTGCTTTTATCGGTACGTGATTTCGGTACGTGATTTACGTGATATCTGCTATCAATAACTATCGTATGTATGATCCGTAGTCTAACAAACAGTCCTTGGAGAGCACGACGTTCCTTTCCTCATCCTTGTCTCATTATACACACACTTTCACTACCACGCACTACCCTACCACAGAAGTCTGGTGACCAGTTGGGGACTTAGAACTTGTCCCTAGTGAGGCGATGACTCCCAGGGGAAACACCTGGAGGAAGAAACCCCACAATTCGACTTGTACGACTTGGTGACCAGTCGGGGACTTAGAACTTGTTCTGAGTCCCAAGGGCGGTGACTCCCATAGGAGATACCTGGAGGACGAAACCCCTCAAGTCGACATGTAGGTCAGCGCCTCATCTCGCTTTTCAACGGGGATGAACTCCATCACCGCTCTTGGTGTAAAATGTACTACACTCACGGAACTAATGATCAGTGTAGTTGAATCGATCGGAAGCACTAATCAACCATTCAATCATCGCGTTTTGCCGTCTCATTGTTTCTGCGTCATCTTTCCCTCCGGAAGGTGATACACCTCTTTTTGCTTCATATCTTCGTCTGGTGTCGTCCTGGGGGCCATCAGTTTTCTACCCGCAGTGCCTTTACTTTACATGTAGAATATGTACTGGGTTTTAGATACTCATCGATCCATATAATGGACTCAATTCCTCTACCACACCGTCTCCCTCTGGTTTCTTAATGTATCTCATACTCATTGCCCACCACCAACCGACTCGCTTTAACGTAATCTTGTCGCACGCACCAGCTGTGCGCTTTTGAATATTGAATTCAAATTCTGTTTGCTTCGTGTTAAAGTCATTCATCACCTTGCTTAATCATCAGTATTTATCAACGAGTCAAACTTGGTAGATAATTAAATGGGTGACTTCTTACCCTTTCCCTACGGAGGATAAATTAGTCATTTTTATCTCCGCGTTTTGCGACATCATCTCGCCACTTCTTACCGCCCATTGACCTCAACCTGGTACTTCCACCATCATGTGAACGAGTTCTCCCCTGCGCCTCCCGACTCATATTCAATATGCATCCGACTGTGCACAGTAGCTTTTAGTTAGAAACTCTTTTCTGCTTCCCATCACTTTCTCTCCGTCCTCTCCCATGGTCTTGTTTGCTTCAACTGTCCGAATTTAATATTTTATTTGAGGTTTGAATCATGCTCCATTTTTAAGCAATTGTGTGGACTCCACCCTACACCTCGTGGTTTTCTATTTTCTAAAATTATTTTGGTACTTTTTTCCGGTCGTTCTTAATCATTTATCATCTCCTACGTGTACACTATACAAAATTGTATGTTTATTGAAGCACGTACATAAAAAGGAAAGCTAGGTGACTTTGAATTAATTAAATCTCACAAATATTTTGTATGCATATCCACGGAAAAATCCTATAAAATTTTCTATAAATATTTAGCATAAATATTCTCGCTAATTAAGTTTTAGAATAATGGAATGCCTTCATCTACACCTGTCGAAAAAATATTGATTGTTCTTTGGAAATTGGAAGAGTTCATGAAATTACATAATTTTGTCTACTAATACGAGTAATATCTATTGAGAGAGACGCATAGCCTGCTTTCCTTGCATAGCCTTAATTCACGAATACGAAATCTATTGGATATTGGATACGAAATAACTTTGCAAAGATAATATTATATTGATAAAAGAGAGAAGGAAAATTTAAAAATAACATTCCAAAAAAATAATAGAGAGGAATTTTAACTGAAGCACATCCATCACAAAGGTATGTCAACAGAATCGATTCGATGAGACTATACTTACAAAACCCTTTCCCTCAACGAGCTAAATGACGTCGATTTTAAAGCAACCGTTTCTACAATTGCCCTTAACCTAGAACTTCAGGCGTCGAGTTTTGTTTCATCTCGTTCAAATTCGAATTCGCAGCTCCACGCGTGTTCTATGCTAATAGAATTAGCCGTTTGCTGATTGACAATGAAGTTTTCAGCACACTTTAGCTGCAACGTCGGGCGCAGTGTTGAACTAAAATGTTTGTTTGTAGTGTTAGCTCATTACTTAACTTGCAAATACTTAAACAGGAAAGCTCACAGCGAACGTGTACCCTGCTTTTAACCCAAATAAGCCCATGTGAGCTGATTTACAAAAAAATACGTGTGCAGGGAAGCGGGAAGCGACGCAGATTTCACACGGGGTTTCTGTTAAGCGGAGATAGCACACGCCGCAACGCACTTTTTTCGGCGCGGGAGTAATGTTTATTTTTTGCGTGCGGTAGAGCCCCGGGGCCGTCGCAGAGGGGTGCAACCCTCGCGCCCCGGCGCCCCGCCGGCCGCGCTGGGAGTATCGATTGTGCCACAGTCTCGATTAATCGCGCGACCGCGGCCGAGCATGTTTGCGGCGCCCCACAGCGCGCTGCTGCGCCCCTACGCCCCGCGCCCACGCCCCCCCCCCCGTGTCCCCCGCCCCTTGCTGAGCATCGCTCAGCGCATCCGGCGTTCCACTCACCGCGCTCCCGCTGCCCGGCGCCCTCCGCTTTCCCAACTATGTGCTCTTTGGCACATGTTCGCATCTCACTCGTATTACGCTCTCTTTCCTCTCCCTCGCTCTTTGACTCTTTACCCTTCCTCTCTCCGTGTGTGTCTCCCTCTGTCTCTCTCTCTCTCTCTCTGCCTCTTTCTCGCCCTCTGCCTCTTTCTCTCCCTCTACCTCTCCCTCTGCCCCTCTCTGCCTCTCTTTCCCTCTACCTCTCTCTCCCTCTGCCTCTCTCTCCCTCACTCTTCCTCTGTCTCCCTATCCTGTCTCTTTCCCTCTCCTCCCTTTTCTTTTGTCTTACTTTGCCTCTATAACTTGAATTCCCCTTCCCTGTCTTTCGGTGTTTTTATTTGTCTCTGTCCATATTTCTATCCCTCTGATACTACTCGTCTGTTAACATCTGTCTCTATCAGTTTATCACCTTTTCTCTAGCGTCTCTCTCAGAGAGGTCGCGCGATAACGTCATCGTCGGATTTTCAAATATGGTATTATGAAACAATTTAAATATTGTTTATATATACCTACATTTTGTGGTTTATAGGATTTGTCGTTATTTTTTATAAAATTGAATTTTCTTTGACTATTTGTAATACTTTAAAGAGAAACATGAACATAAACAAACAACAAATCTTGTTATACAGTCTAAAGATCTCACCTGCCCTTTCTTTTGGTCAGGCGGCTTTGTTCTCAGTGCCGTCTGTTCCGTGATAAAGACCTCAAAAATATTCTTCCTGTTCCTGTAGAATTCTACAACTAATATTTTTGTTTCTGACATCTCCAATATTACCTATAAAAATAAATGTTGAAACAATTTAGTCGAAATACTCTCGTCGTGCGATGTCTGAGTCGATGGGGCGCAATATGGATACCACACGGATCCCCGATAAGCGACTTGGCGCATCTTCTCAAGGCAAGGAAATGTGGCCGTTGACACGGCATGGAAGCGAGTGGAAACCAACTCACGTATATCCAATATTTCTCCAAAATTTCAAAGGAAACCCACATTGATGACCAAGGACACTGTTGTGTATGGATTTCCTTGAGCTCCTGCGTGTTTGTGATGGCAAGTGAACACTGCATCCCATTGGAATGATGCTTCGTCTGTAAACAAGACAGTATGGGAAATCGAAGTAGAGCGCCAACCTGTGGCAAAACTAGAAAATAAGTGAGCTTTAGCCTTTACGCGTTAGCGCCTGCAGCCTTTGCAGTGAAACGCACGGAATTGACGTTTGTTGCAAAGGCGCCAAACCGTTGTGTATTTGGGGCGCAAATTGTGCCCCACGCTTGAAGACTGTTTGTGTCGTAACTGTTCGAAAACCTCTCCCTCAAAATCGGATGTGCGCACTGTGCGCTGGAGACTCGAATCAAGTTTCCACACCTTAACCCTTAAGTGGACGCGTTGGCGCACTGCATGCGCCATCGGCGGATATTGTTGCGCCATTTCCGATAGATGAGTTGACATTCGTTATCACTTCGTGTAACCTTTCGGTGTAGTCTTGGCTTCCCGTGTGTGAAGTTTCGTTGTCCTCACTCAATCCTGGGTTGATTTATTGGCGGATCAGTCATCGACGGACCGTCTGTCGCATACTGTGCGCCGCGCGTAGAGTCATGTAGAGTCTCAATTTATCCTTCTGTTATGTACTTTGATCTCTCCACGTTGATGAAAAAAACCCTTTTATACTCACTGAACGCAAACTAGTAAATTAAAATCGTATTCATTTGAGAAACAATAACTTTTTGTTCCATGGGTGATTTTGAGAGAGAAACATATCGTATTACAAAACATTTGCTCGAATACGAAGAGGAGGAAGAAGTGGGTTGTAATGAATTGACTGTGCCTTTAATAATTGACTGTGATGATGTGTGCCACAAATAGAGACACAAAGATCACAATATAGTTGCAGAAAAAAACAGAAATCTGCTTGGCGTACTCCGTGCGCCGCGCATCCACTTATGTTCCGAAATTTTAGGCGCGCGCTTAAGGGTTAAGAACAAATACAGTAAGAGAACACGTGATAACCACGAGAAAATGAACGCTTATTTTCATTTCAATGTGTCTGTTTCGAATAGACTGCCATTAATTGCAGCAAAGTTTCAAGCATTTGGCGCCGCCCAGGAATTACTACATCATTAAGTCGTAGGGCAGCTTTAGCAGCCCCCTTGTCACTGTTTAGTGACCCCCCCCGAAAAAAAATTTAAAATGTTTCGAATTCTAGTTAGATTCAGCAACGAGCCGTAAGGTTTTCTATGCACCATGGGCGGCATCCGACCCCTCGGGCCGGAGGCTCTTGGGTTATGGGGTCGCCCTCGGGGCGAGGGCGTCTACTTGGTAGATACATAAATAACTATTGTATTACTTGTAAGGTACTGTTTACTTTCAAAATTCTTAATTGTATAAAAACTGGGAGTACTCTTCTATTATTAATGTTGTTGTTTATTATTATAATAATAAACTTCTTTTACTATTGTATTACATTTTGAATATTGTCTGTGATTATTGTATTTGTAACTTGCCACCGGACTACAGTCCATTTGCAAGATTATAAACATTATTATTATTATTATTATTATTATTATTATTGTTATTCCATTACATCACGACTAAAGATGTTATGAGTCGGCTGAATATAAAATCTACTCCAGGTTGCAACCAACTACCTAAGGAGCAGATCCGGTGACTGTCGGTGCTTCTACAATACTTTGCGCAAAATGTGGGCTGTTCCAAATAAATATAATCCAAATAAAAATAATTTATTATTATTATTATTATCAAATGCATATCAGTTCACCTAAATGCATATCGGTTCGTTCCGCTCGTACGTATTGCGCCACTAGACAAAACTGTTTTATGAAATCCGAAGATTGTCGAATTGCAAAGCAAAAACAAATGTCTCAGATCTGTAAGCAGAAAGAGAAAGCATGTCACTGTCGTACTTTCGTACTTCATACTGGTCTTTCTGATTATTGTGTTCATTGTTGCCGTTCCAACAGAGCCCGATCCTGGCCCGGGACGTATCTCTATTGTCAGAATACGAGTAGGAGTAATCTACTAGTCACAAAAAGAAGGATTCGAACATCAACAAAGCAACTCATCCGTCTTCGTGCGACTGGTCCGCATCGGACAAAAGTATATAAGTTGAAGAGTTCAGTTATGAACTCATCGAAGTGACTGATGTTGAAACGCGGAACTCACAACAACAGTTTACATCACGCAGAAGGCGCAATTCAGTTGACGAAAACCTGATTTCTTATCATTGTCATATACCGGTTATCTATACGACTTCATAGGTGATGTGCCGGCTTTGCAAAGGCAAACCGCCCATTTAGACACAGCTTAACGCCTCATGGCAACGCTGTAAACCGGAGGTTTCTTAAAGAAAATTTCATTCCCTGAATTTCTGTATCTGTTCATGGCCTTCGTGCAATTTTTCTCCCCCTCCTCCAAGTATAAAGCCTCTTGAAATACAAGAAAGAAAAACACTGTAGCGTTTTTTTAGTGACAATCTTTTTTGTATTTACTGCACGGTGAAATGCTCTTAGTGAGCATATAAATAGATCATTGTGTGGAGATTAAATGTACATTTGATGTTTACTTTGCTGATGGCATTTGCTGATACTTGAAAATGAAAAGACAACATTAAACGATCGTAGGTAATTTGATGATCGGGAATTGAGTGTTATTATCAGAATAAATTCAAAAAAGTATTTCTCAGAGGAATTGATGTAGTAGAAGAGGGAAAAGTTTGATGGAAGAAGGTTCTGCATGATTATAAATAAACCAGGCACAATAGTGGGCCGTGAATGGCGAATGGACAATTATCTCTACTTTAACTGGGCGAATCCTCACTAATAAAACATATTAATATTTTCTAGGTCACCTTTACAGAATATTGTTAACACTTTAATGTTGCAATCAGCAGCAGTGTCCGTGTATCCTATAGTGATCAGTTTTTATATTCTCATATACGTACGCACCTACGGGGTATATGTAGGGTAGAGAAAATCATGTAACGTTGTGGTAAGTAATGCCTTTTTTCAGCAGAAAAAAACTGTTTGTATCCCCCTGATACCGTAAGAGAGAATTTTTCTTGCTCCATATATAGTAAATTGCTTTCTCTACTACATAGTCGTATTCTGAATCTACATTTGTGTAGTTCCTTAATATCGAAAAGCGTTTCTTTCTTCTTTTTTTAAAACTTTTTTCTTTGTTTGCCTACCTGTCTATCCGTCCGTCCGTCTGTGAGCAGCACTAGTAAACTACTCATAATATTTTCGCCTAAATGAATTTTCCCCGATCGATCGGATCCAACTTGGAGACCGGCGATTTTGGAAATACTTCTATAAATTTGGGGGGTACTTCACATGAAGCCCTGGAACATTTTCAAAATTTTCTCCAAAAGGTTCCAACTCTTTACTTTAAATTTCTTGTCGGAATAGACTGAAATATACTTGTAAACATGACATAGGTCCAATTTCCACTGTTAATCCTAAATGTATGAAAAATGCTAAAGATTGACATTCTTGAACCCCTATCGTACTTACATTATTAAAGAGATTTTCTTCAAATGAAATTTGTTATACACGTTGTTTGTTATCCATGTTATTGATATCTTCATAAATTAATGTAGTGCACTTTTTTGTTTAACATATTTGTAGTTTCGAGCAATTTTTATTGAATTCGGGAAGTATTAAAAACAAAATTTTCTCAAAAATGTCTCTAAGTATTTTTAAACCTTTGGTACGGATAGAATAAAATGCACTGAATAACATGACATAAAATTCATTTCGAAGTATTCTTTTGATTTTTCAAAAATTACCCAACTGTATGCTTTAAATATCTCTCACGTTGAAATTTATATTATACATGTATTTAATTGTTTAATACGTTTGTTAACATGAATCTTAAAAGTATCTCTGAGGATGTTTTTCAAAAATCCAATGTTTTTCAATATTTGGATACTAAAAACGGCGAATTTCCTCAAAAACTACTGCATTTTTTTCTTCATAAAATCTTCAAAGGCCTTCAGGAAAGGTCTTCAAAGATAAAGTTGCATATTATAGACAAGACATATTCTTTGCAATGGACTCAAGTGTAGAATGTTTAAGGAATAGTATAACACTGTATTTTAATATCAGCTTAGTTACTATTCCAAGTGCATGAGTTGAAATCGTTTTTAAAATGTGAAATGTTTTGTTGGTGTTGTGATTATGATTGCAGAACGAAATTGCATCGCAAATCACAGCTAAGGGTGGGTTTGAAATACATAAATATACATCGTGACAGCTGCCGTGCAAATGATCAAGCTATAACCGGAAAGAAAAATCCGGAAAGCTAGTCCAGACCAAACATATAAAAAACTGACTAATGGGAGAAATGCTGTGCTATTCTGTTGCTACATTAGTTTGCTTTACGGATTTTTAAAAGTTTCTTTTCTGATTTATTTGGATATAATTATGTCCATTCACTTTAAAAGAAAATGCAGTGGTTGGGAAATGCGTAATAAAATGTGAAGTGTTAAAAATATGTGGAAATGTACTCATTTAAAACTTAGGTTAACGTTGTTAATAGGTTTTTTCACATTTATATACGAAAAATCTATTCGATATTTATGACACTATAACAATATAATATGTTCTCATATTACCCTCCTGTGAAACGAATTTTAGTAGTTAAGGTTCATACACGATGATCGTATAAGTTTTTTGAAACTCACCAAAAGAGTAAAACATTTAGATCAATTCCCATTGCTTCCTCACTTTTATATATTTCTAAACAGAGACGTATTCCAAAGTTGAAGATGTATAAAAGTGAGTAACTCGTTTTACCCTTTTAGTATTCCCATCCAAAAAAGTATTCGCAAATTTCTTCCGGTCATGTCGGCCAACTTTTATTTACGATTGAAGCTTTGCTTGTGCAATGTGAAGTGCCCTATTCAGTTCTACAAGAGCAGTTGGGGTTGGGCAACTGGCCTACATCTGCGCAGAGGGGCGGGAGTGGCGAGTCGGCCGTAATCAGGCGCCGTTTGTTCAGTGAAGGCGCGGCGACGGGCACAGCGCGGCAGGGCGGAACGGCGCCGGCGGGGTGGGGACTGCGCGGCACGCGAGCTGCCCGCACGTGACCGGGTCAGATCCCGCGCCCTCTCCGCCCTCCTCCCTTCAGCTAGGGCCCGGCCCGGCGCCCGACTTTCAGACGCCCCGCGGCATCTCCGCAGCCCGTTGCCGCCCGCCCGCCCGCGCGCCTTCACGCTACAGTGAGCACCGGCTTCATCCGGGCCGCCGGGCGTTCTCCAACGCCGGATCTGACAGGCAGGTATTTCTTTTATGGAAAATGCTCTCTCCAAATGAACTCTCTTACAATGAAATTACTGCAATAGTAAAAGTTGAATGTTCGTAAAATATGGGGAGGAAGCAAGAGAAAAAAGATAACTGCTAAAATTAGATATGAGAAGAGTGACAAATGAAGGGAAATATGAAAATGGAGGGGAGAGGGAAATGGAAAGGAGAGGGTAATGAAAGGAATGGAGAAGGAGATGAGGGGGTGACGGAAATGAAGGGGAGAGGGAAATGGAGTTGGTGAGAGAGACGAAGGGGGAGAGATTAAGACGGAGAGGTAAATCGAGGGGAAGGGGGAGATTGAGGGGGAGAAGGAGATGGAATAATGTGCAGAGACTTCATATCATGATTTCGATACCCTGCATCAGTGTTTTGGAAGTTTCTGTATTTGAAGTGTGAACGAAATATGTTCGAAAATCATGCAAGTGGATCTGAAAAGTGTCACATATTATACTACATAAACATTTCTTAATAATTGTGAAAATGCACCCGTGTTAGTTATTTTTCTTTCTTTATAATGTTTAAAGTCACACAAGATTAGAGTTGAATTGTTTCATATTAATGACAACTATCAAGCACTCAGATGAAGATTATACCATTATCCCGTTTCTTTTTATTTATACTTAGGGTGACTCCTTTACATATTTTCTTTCTTGAAGAAGTCTCGAATTCAGTTAATCTTAAAGTAAATTGTGATGACTGAGATGCTGTATGTATTTAAAACTAATTGTTTAACGGATTTTAAAGACAAAACATACCCAAATTAGTATACAAATATTTGGACAGACCAACCCTAGAACATCAATTCAATAAGTCTTAGAAAAATAAGGGATTTCTCTACTAAAGTATTCTCAGTACATGGCGGCCATCTCGAAATATTAGAGTCGAGGCAAATGCTTATCAGCGCCAACGTATGCACGTTGTTTCTGAGGTGCCCCTCATCGCAATCGCGTGTGACCTCGCCGGAGCTCTAGCGGCGATGTTGGAAAGCCGACCGCGCTGGCGGCGACGGCGTCTGCGGCGCGGGCGGGGGCGGGGGCGGGGTCGAGGAAGAACCGGGGTCTCATGCATATGCGCGCGCCGCCCCAGACACTCCAATTACCCGCGGTCGGGTGCCCCGGGGCGCGGCTGCCACCGCCGGCCCCGCCGCCGCCGCCGCCGCCGCCTCCCTTCGCCCCCCGAGGCCGCCCGCTCGGGCTCGCCGCTCCCAGACCAGCAGCCGCCACCGCCACCACACCCCCTCCGGCATCCGCGCCACCGCCACCGCCTACATCCACGCCACTGACACCGCCGACACCAATATCCACCCCACCGCCATCGCCGACATCCACGCTAACCTCTACATGGACGCCACTGACACCTCCACCACCAACGTCCATCTCACCGCCACCGCCTACTTCCACGCCAACCCTTAAAACGACGCTACTGACACCGATACCATTAACATCCACACCACCGCGAACATCGACGTAACCTACGACTTCTACATCGTCCTCCGCCACCGTCTACATTGACGCCACACCACCGCCTACATCGACGTCACAGCGAGCATTGATGCAACCGCCAATTCCTACGACGTCACTGACACCTCCCCCGCCAACATCGACGCTACCACCACCGTCTACATCGACGTCACAGTCAATATCGACGCAACCGCCAACCACATCGACGCTACTGCCATATCCCCCACCATCATCAACGCCACCATCACCGCCTGCATCGACGTCACAGTCAACATCGACGCAACCACCAGCCCCTATCACCATCACTATCGACGCCACTGACACCGTCACCGCAAACATCGTCTCCAACGCCTACATCGACGCCACTGACACCGCCAGCGCCAACGTCGATGCCACCTCTACAAACGACGCCATCGCAACCTTCATTACCCACGCCTCCACCACCTCCCCCTGCCCGTTCGCTTCGTTGCCCGTTGACCCCTCTTGTTGATTTCGCTGGCCCAATTGCGCCCTTCTGCCGCTCCCGCTCACAGGAGTACCACTCACCCCCCTTTTCAACTGCTTTTTGCATCCCTCGCTCTTGTTTGCCACCGGATGTGTCCGCTCGTTCGCGATCTCGTTCAGCTTTCACCTAGTTTTCCTCCAATCCCCCTCCGTCACCCTCGTAACTTAGTTACCTATCACTCCTTAAAAAGCTCTGTGATTTACTCCCTTATTTTTCGCTTCAGGTATATTTAGGAATAATAGTTCTTTGACAGCTCTAAGTTTCAGAGACACTTTGATACATAAGATACCTGTTGAAACATACGGAGAAAAATAATGTTCTTTACGTTATAATAAGATACAATAGTACTTGTTATAATATTTTCTTTGCGAAAGAATGAATACATGGTTTCTAGATATTCTGGCTCATAGAAACTTACAATGAAACTAACTCTGAAAAAATAATTACGCTTCATAAAGTTTATGAATCAGTTTAAAGTTTAAGAATCTGAAAAATAATGTCCCTTGTCACAATGTTTCATCATGACCTTTAACGGCCTCACCAAGAGGCAGCTCTCAATGAAACATGTGGCACTCCTTGTAGGCGTCCACCCTCTGAATTAGCGGACATATCACTGTCTCCCCTTACACTTCTGTGGATAATTCACTCTGATATTTTGTCGCTTTTGCTTATTCTTTTATTTTCTCTATTTTCTATTCTCGCTTGTGCTTATCCGTTCTCAACATACAAAAATACTTAGTTCACGCTAAGAGACTCTTCTAGCCTGCAACAGTTTGTAAAGGTCTCCACTGTTACTTGCTAGCCCTCTACCTCGTTCCTCAGTCCGCTGGACTCCGCTGGATCCAATTCTGGTTTGGACATCTCTGTGTACTGCTCCAGCTCAACTTCTCATTGACACTGCCGGTGGATACAAACTTCGCGCGGCGGGACGCTTCCCTACCGGGTCTCAGTGTGCACAGAAGACGGAAGAACTAGAATTTGGCTGCAGTGGGTCTGCTTAGTAGGCTTCTCTGTTTTCCATGATGACAGAACGTCGTTATACAACTGTGTGGAGTATGTCTCTATCCTTTAGTCTCAGGTCATTTATATTGATTTGAGAGCTACCCGTGTATACAAAGGTAGTAGGTACTCATTCCAAAATTCTGTAGTAATAACTGAATTTCAAGTCCGAACAATATATCAGACGTAACGTTTAGAAGCAATATTAAAGTTAACAACTAAAGAAAGAAATGTTTACTGTGAAAGTTTTGATTATATTTAGCTAATATTTTGTGGCTGGTAACTAATTAACAACCGTGGTAAATGTAAAAACTAGCAGTGCTACAACCGCACGTTCTTCCTGCATTATTTGTCAATGTTACGTAAATTATCATACTACTTGAAACCACAGAAGTGCTTTCAACACACGAAAATATTTCCCCGGGTTGGAATTCAAACTCAGGTCCTAAGATTTAACAAGTAGAGCGGGACAAAACGCATTCTTTATCGATCGTTCTTGATGGCTTGCTTTCGATCTCAGAGGGCGCGCGCGCTCCTTATCTTCTTGTAAAATCTATACATACTTCTTGTAAAATCAATCTCTGTCAAGGATCGGAACTGTCGGAATCGCTCATTCTCGGATGTTCTCGGCAGAGTCGCCAATATCGGCAGAAGATATCTGTTCTCTATGGTATCGACGAAGTGCGTAGTTTCTTTATAGTTTCGGCGTGTTTCGCTTGTGATAAGCAACGTGAGCTCTCTTACAAAGGATAAAATAATTTAATACAGAATTTTAATAACTTTGATAATAAACTAGAGGCGTTACATCACATTCTTTCTCATATTGTTTGTAATGGCAACAAAATTTCCTCGAAAATATATTTCGCTCAGCAAAATTGAAGACATTTTTGTAAAAATTTCGAAAACGTCGTTGAAGCTTAAGTGAAGTACCGCCAAAAATAAAAATATTCTTTCCAAATTATCAGGGCCTCTGGTTCGGACAGATCAATCGGGGAATATCAGTTTTGGAGACAAACGCTTGAGTGGTTTAGGCGCTGGTGTTGTGGACAGTCTGACGTTTTGTAGTTAATAAAGTTTTCGGTATTAAAGACCAACAAAACATAGTGTCCAGGTTATCCGGGATGAGCCGCGTCGTTGATTTGGTGGCTGACGTTTCGGCCAACATATTGTGGCCTTCCTCAGAGCGTACTGCTGCCAAATGGCTAGCGAGGCCGCCTAATATAGGGGGGAGAAGGGGTGAACGTGATAGGTCACGGGAACAGCCAATAGGAAGCGTGCAGGTGGTACGGTATTGGTGGAGGCAAGACAGAGCTATAGCGAGGCAGGGGGGCGAGTGGGACTCAAGAGAATGTGGCAAAGCGGAAGAGGGAAACCATGTGGGGCAGAAAATAAGAGAAAGGAAGAGTAAAAGTGTAAAAAAAGTGTACAGAGCGGCGCCTGAGAGGCAAAGGGGGGAACAGCCAATCGGCGACCGGGAGGGCGCCCGTCATTGGTCGGTCCTGGGGGGAGTAGTCCCCAGGGGGAAGCACCGGATTGGCGGATTGAAACAGCCCGCTTCCACGTGGAGCTGAGGCGGAGACCATCATCCCTGTTGAGGTTAATGGGCCTTCTAGATATTTCTAAGGCCTCTTTAATGACTCGTGGCCACCAACGGTCCTCACAGTGAAGAGTACGGGTCTTGTTGTATTCAATAAGGTGACCGGTTTCGGCGGCGTGTAGAGCTAGGGCCGACTTGTGGGTGTTTTTCAGTCGGTCATGGCGCATGTGTTCACGCATGCGTTCCTCTACAGATCGACCAGTTTGGCCGATGTATGCTAGCCCACAACTGCACGGGATTTCATATACCCCAGCGTTATTACACGGGTCAAGACGGTCTTTCACCCGGACCAGGCTCCTTCCGATCTTGTTGAGGGCGTAGAACACCGGGCGGATGTCGGATCTGCGAAGCAGCCTGCCGATCCTATCTGTGACACCTTGGATGTAGGGGAGTCGCGCCGTCTTCTGTGGTGAGCTGGATACATCGGTTGTGGTGTTGGATGTGGCTGCGTCTCTTGCGTTGCGGTTCTTCAAGGCACTATGTATCGAGGAACTGCTGTAGCCGTTGGCGAAGAAAGTCTCTGTAAGTGTCTCTATTTCTTTTTTGAAATTGTTGCTGTCACTAATGCTGGCTGCCCGGTGGGTAAGGGCCCTGAGCACTCCCCGCTTTGTGGAAGGGTGATGGTGTGAATCCGCGTGTAAATACCTGTTTGTGTGGGTGGGCTTACGGTACACGGAGTGGCCGAGGGTACCATCGGGGCGTCTAGGGACCAGCACATCGAGGAATGGGAGCCGGCCCTGAAGTTCGGTTTCCATGGTGAAATGGATACGAGGATGAATGCTGTTTAGGTGAGAAAGGAAATCTTATAGAGCCTCGGGGCCATGGGGCCAGATGACAAAAGTATCATCGACGTAACGGAGCCAGATCGTGGGTTTTAAAGGCGCGTTATCGAGGGCCTGTTCTTCAAAAGCTCCCATGAAAAGATTCGCCACCACCGGGGAAAGCGGTGAGCCCATGGCAATGCCTTCAGTCTGCGCGTAGAACTCTTGTTTGTACTGGAAGAAGGTGGTAGACAGGCAGACCTCTGCTAGTTTCGCCCACTCCGTCGGCAGCTGGTGTTTCCCGAGGTTGTCCTCCACAATACTGATAGCGTCACTGACCGGGACCATCGTGAACAGAGAGGTGACATCAAAGCTCACAAGTATATCTCCTGGACTGGTTTTAATAGGGCGGATAAGCTCAATGAAATGTTCGGAATTGAGGACAGTGGATGGCAAATTGTTGGTGGGGGGTTTGAGTTTGTTGGCAAGGTAGCGGGCTAAGTGCTGTGAAGGCGAGTTGATGGCGCTCACTATAGGGCGGAGAGGCACGTCAGGTTTGTGGATCTTAGGAAGACCATAGATCCGGGGTGTGCGGTTGTTGTTGGCAAGCTTAAGGCATCTTCTGTCTTCCTGGTTAATGGATGACGCTTCACTGATGACAGCCATGACCTTTTGCCTCACTTTCGGAAGAGGATTCTTGTCCAATTTCCGGTACGTATCGCCGTCACCGAGGATGTTGTTCATCTTAGCGTGGTAGTCAGAACTGCCCATCACCACCGTAGCGTTTCCTTTATCAGCGGGAAGGATAACAATGTCATCGCGTTGTTTGAGCTGTCTTATAGCTAGTCTCTCTTCACGAGAAATGTTGCATCGTGGGGGGATAGCCCTGGCTAAGTTGGGGCTTGTGTTCCTTCTGATGTCTTCAGCTGTATCTTCGAGAAGACTGTGAATCGCGGTTTCCACCGCTGCGATGACGTCATCAGTGGGGATACGCTTGGGGGCGACAGCGAAGTCCAGCCCACGGGATAGAATGGCCATGGTGGCCGTGTCCAGGTTATCTTCGGTGAGGTTAATAACAGTGTTGCGCAAGACACGGGTTTCAGCTGGAACCTTCACCGGCTGAAGTTTGGAGAACTTGCGTATCTGTTGATCTCTGGCATCATTTCCACACCTCTCAGCGTTGTTGAAAGACAGACTGTCTAGCGTTTCCCAATCAACAGGCCGCAAAATATAGCACAGATTCAGGTGCAGGTTATACAGTTCGCGCTCAATCCTCGACAGTTCATACCTGGTGTGGTGAATGCGTTCCCGCAGTAGTTGTTCGCTCGTGCGTCGGAAAATGCGACATACATAGATACATAGATTTTGACTAAACAACATAATAGAGGAAGTAATTTACTATGCATAGCTGCAAGAATCATCCACTTTTTCCGCAGCAGAAACTCAAAATATGAGCTTTCTTTTGAAAGATCGCCTCTTTTTCTTCAGCTTTCCAATTATTTCTTTTTAGTACGAAAGTAAATAGTAGATGAAAAAGAAAAAAATTAAGATATGAGATAAAACACCTTCGAATCGTAACATATTAATTGCACATGTAGGAAATATTTCATTTCTGAAGTGAAGGAAGTGCAAATAATTGCTTTGGAAATTCATGTTAGTACCGTGGATTTCAATGAATACAATAAACGATATTATTTGGAAGTTCATTTTTCACAATTCAAAGTAAATTAACGATTAATTGCATTGTTTCCTCATTAATGTTTTGAAAATCGTAATTATATTTTAACGTCTTTGCTGAATTTTGTTTGCTCCTATTGAAAGTTGTTTAAAAGAGTATTGTAAAACTTACGCGACGCAACGACACGTTCAGTTCTATACGCTAAGTGACCTCGATCGTTTAGAATTTCACTGACATGTGCCCATTAACTGCCGATGAGATTTCACTTACAAAAGATGACGCCACTGACAAACGTCCAAACCTTCTTCTCCTTTCGATGGAGAGGTTCGGCACGGAGCCGGGCAACGAGTTCGGTGCCAAGCGAAGTTGGTTGCTAGCGAGACGCGGGCGTGGGGTTCTTCTCGCCCGCTCGGCGGGGCATCGCCCATCGGCCAATCCCTGAGGGCCGCGCCAAGAGCAGGCTTTGCGCTTTGCATAACAAACGCATGCCTGCTCGCCTGCCCGCCCTCTCTCCCGCCACGCTCCTGCCCGCTCCATCCCATCCCATTCCATCCCACCCCACCCAACCCCGCCCGCCCGCCTTCCCCGTCCGCCCGCCCGCCCCGCCCCGCCCCGTCCCGCCCGTCTGCCTCGCCCCGCCCACCTGCCTCGCCCCTCCCACCTGCCTCGCCCCGCCCGCCTGCCTCGCCCCGCCCGTTCGGCCGCCACGCCACTCCCCGCCCCTCCCCGCCCCTCCCCGCCCCGCCCCGCCCCGGCCACCTGCCTCGGCCCGCCCGCGCGCCCGGCTCACCCCGCCCGCCCCGCCCGCCCGCCCGCGCGCCCATCACACCCCGCCCCACCCCACCCCGCCCCGCCCCCGCCCCACCCCGCCCCACCCCGCCCCACCCGCCAGCCCGTGAGTGCGGAGAAGCCGGCGAGAGGACTTTTCCAGCGCCCCTTTCTCCGCACAGGCGCCGCGCCGGGCGCTCCATCTTGCATGTCCGATGCGCTCCTCGTCTCCCGCTTTATTTGTCGATTCCTTTGATGGCGAGCTGTAGGCGCTAGTGCACACCGCCTCGGCGTGCATTGTCATGCGTGCGTTCGGTTAGGATCGGGATGCGCTCAGGGGCAATGAATGGCGGGGATGCGATGCAAATGTATTTGATGTTTGCGAAAGTGCTGCAGTACATGCTCACTTAGACTACCGTGTGTATCCTTAGCGATACACACGTACATTTTACGCCAGTCCATGTTTATATTTTTGATACACACGAATGGCCATTTCATTACTCTATGTATTCCGCGACAACACAGATACAAGCAAACCAAATGGTAGAATAATGTATCAGGGCTCTCGGAACAGAACAAGGTTATTAATCTGAAGTTGGCTGCCCTCATATGATGTCAAGTCCATTGTAAAGGTCTGCTTGCTATCAATAAGATTATGTGCACTATCACCATTAGGGTAAAATGCTCTGGTAGTCTAAATGTTAACAGTCAATTTTATTTTCCCTCGAAAGGAATTTGCCTCTAAAATATTTTCCTCCCCGCGGTTTACAAATATTCTTACTTCTTTATAAATGAAAAGGAAGTTTCTTTGATTAATATTTTTAGGTCGCGTTAATGTTACCTGGTGATTTCCTATTAACCCACCGATTTCGATTAAAAATATTTATCAACAGAAATTATCGTTTGATACACCAACATATTGCTCAAGTAAGTCTTTGTTTTTTAAACTTGTATGAAAATCTTTCAAATGTTGAAATATCATTTTCACATGAATATGCGGCAAACTCTTTAAATTTCGGTTAAAACGTAATAAACATATCACCGTTTATTTTTCATACAAATCTTTGAAGTAGTAAAATCGTTCCATGGAATTAGTTGAACATAAAATCGATTGCGCACCTCTCAATGTTAAGAAACATCGCACAATTCAACAAAAAAATGATCTGTTACATTTATTAGAAATGCTTTAAAGAATGTTTACTGTATTGTGAGAAAGTTGTTATTCCAAAGTCATCATTTGTGCTTTGATTCTTTTACACGATTATTTTATCTATTACTGTTTAGATGACATCCTTTTTCATTTATGCGTATTTGTTTTCATCATTCCTGAGAATCAGTAAACTGTAGAATTTTAATATGGCTCCACACCCAAAATAAAAATCTAACCCTTCTTTCAAAAAACGAATGTTATGATATTAACTCTAAACAACCGGTTTCAAAGAAGTACAATATGTGAGAAGCATAAAATGCACACGCAAAGCGAGAAATGTCTAGTTTATCATACGCGTATGTTGCTTCGACCACTTCAGTTGTTTTCAAACAGGTGTAAAAAATATTGTTTGTATTTAAAAATCTTACTGTTTTGCCATAAAGATCCGGGTGATACACTTTTGTTACGTTCGCGGTTCAAAGACATTAAAAGGGTGCAATGCCAGTTCTGAGAGCAACAAAACGAATGGAGTGAGTTATAAATGCGTTTGACGAGTGGTTTTAAAACACAGACACAAAAGGATTCCAAAACTTGCAAGGTAACCATTCTCACGGCTTTGAAGGCAGAATGTTCTGAACGAACGTGGCCTCTATTCGCAGCGGCTGCCGACATAACACGTGTGCGTTTGGAACCCAGGGCGAGGCTTTGGTGTCTGCACGGAGAGGGTGGGATATGAGCCGGGGAGGAGTAATCCTGACGGCGCGATGGGCGCGGGTTTTAGGCCCGCGAAGAGCTGCGACGGCGCGGGAAGTGGCGATAATAAGAAGAGGAGGAGGGGACAGCAGCAAGACGATCTGGAGAGAGGACCCTGACGCGCGGGGAGCTGAAAGGCGGGTGTGAGCACATGCTCGCAGACGTGACTGTGGAAGACGCGGGAATGGCCTCAATGTGGCTGGGACTTTCGGTGAAAAGAGTTCTGCGAGAAAGGAGCTGCGAATGTGAACGAGGGGAGAGTGAAAGCCAAAGAACGCACAAATAATATGATTTTCAACATTGAATGTTAATGAGAAGTATGGTGGAAAGGAAGAAGACAGGAGATTTTGCTAGAAATTCATAGAATAATTAAGAATGTAGGATTATTTGCGGATTTTGTGAAATCCCTGGCGTTGCTAGGTTTTGGACTAGTTTAACCATGTTGAGTGCATCAAAGATTGCTAATCATTCAATACGAAAATCAATAAGCCCTTCAGTTCTGTATACTTGTTAAAATTATTGTGGTAAATACGAAATATGAAAGTAGGCGCTGTTTTTTCCAAACCAGAAATGAAGACGTCATGAACAATTTACGTCAAATGTTTACGAAACGTGGAAAGCAGGAGCTCCAAGTGACAACCACGAGAGTCGTTTGCAGAAGAAGTATGAGACAGGCAGGGACAACTTTTCCCCCTTGACGCACTTCCAACGTGTGTCGTTGTAAACCCCCAGGAAACAAAGCTGCTGTGAGAAGAGACAGCGGTTACCCAGTGGCCTTGGCGAGCAGACCGGTGCCGAAATTGGTTCCACGAATTGGTTGAGGGTATCTTGCGCGGGCGGCAGGAAGTCAGGTGATGCGCGCAGGAGGCGGCGCGGGCACTTCCATTAGGGCGCGCAGTGAGGCGCGGGGCGATGCGCGATGGGCGAAGGGCGAGCGTACCGGTGCCCGCCGCAATCAACGTGCCGACGCCGGGCGAGGCGCGCGACGTGACGGCGGCGGCGGCGACGGCGGCGGCGGTGGCGCTGACATCCGCCGTGCCGACGCCCCTCTCTCCACCCCCGCTGCTACGACAGAGCCCCCATCGCCACTCCACCACCACAGCTATCACCTCCGCCTTCTCGCTTACCTTCGCCGCCACCACCGCCTCCGTCGCCGGTGCCTCCACCATCACCGTCTCCGCTGCTACCTCCGCCACCGTTTTCCCCCTACCTCCACTGCCACCACCCCCTCCGCCTCTAACGCTTCCGCCGCCGCCGCCGCCGCCGTCTCTTCCTACGCCGCCGCCACCTCCTCCGCCATCACCGCCTCCACAGTCACAGCTTCTGCCATTAGCTCCGCTGCTTCCGCCGCCGCCTCCAATGCTACCGCCGCCGACGCCACCGCCTCCGCCGCTACTATCTCAAGCTCCTCCGCCGACACCGTCTCCACGGCCACCGCCTCCGCCGCTACCGCTTCCGCTGCTACCTCCGCCGTCACCACCGCCTCCGCCGCCTCTATCGTCACAACTCTTTCGCAGCTACCGCCCGTCACCGCCTCTGACGTCACCACCGCCAGCTCCGCCGCTACTTCTGCCACCACTGCCCCATCCCAGCCATCTGCCGTCACTGCGTCCTCCGTCACATTCGCTGCCCTCCCCGCTGCCGCCTCTGCTGTCACATCCGTCACCACTTCCCCTGCCACTCTTGCCATTACTTCCATGGCCGTTTCTGTCACCGCCCTCACCGCCGCTGTTCATCTCGCTTCAGAGTCATAGTGACCGCTTTAACGACGACAACCTATGTCGCCACCACTCCTCGTTTGTCCATTGCTTCTCCTTCACCCTCTTTCACTGCCATTTCAATCGCCCACCGCCTCATCTGCTGTCGCTCATTCAGACAACACCACTTCTACACTCACCGCCACCGCTTCAGCTAAAGCCAGCGCTTCAGCCAATACCTTCGTCAGCCAACGCTATCGCTTCAGAAAACGCATCCACTTGAGTCATTACCACCACCACTACCACCACCACCACTGTCATTACTGAGAACACAACCATTACCACTACCATTACCAGAACCAATACCATCACCACTACTACCACCGCTATCCTTACCACGCTCTCGCTCCCACTGCCACCACCACTGTCATTACCACCATCACCACTACCAAAACCTCTACGCCCACTCTCACCATCGCCGCTGCCGTGAGCGCCGCCGCCTCTGACGCTATCACCGTCGTTTTTGTTGCGGAGTAAACAGCAGTGTGCGAAAGCAGCGCACTCTCCGATTGCCACTCGGCGCGAAAGGGCGGAAAGCGCTGCCCTCGCGTGTGGAGTTCGCCCAAGAGCCATTAGAGCTTCGTTAAAGCGGACGGTATCATTGCTACGGAGATGGAGATCATGTAAGCATTGCGAGTTTTCGACTTACGGTTTCAAGAGTCCAAGTTCTCCGTCAAGGCAGAATATACAATACTTTTTACGCACTGATTCCCGACCTGGCTTCTCACCATGAGGTACTGCCAAAATATTATTTATGGGCAAAAGCGCCTTTTGATTGTTAACTTTGTTTCCAAAAAAATATATTCGATGAATTAAAGATATTATCAATTATTATCGATCAGTTATGGAAGAACCTGACTGCTCTTAATGCAATTTGTCTCGAAAAAGAGATAAGGATTTGATTGCCGCAATCATACATATGGGTTTTAAGGTTTATTGTAATATGTGCTCGAATTGGCTTCGTAAAATGCCTCTAATTCTTTAAAAAATGATGAAAAATGAACCTACAATGCTGTGTAGGACACTCTATTTAAGACGTGTCGGCTCTAAATAAATATAATGAACTGCACTTATAATACTCCAAGTTATAGAATTTTTCCTTTTCTCTTTGTGTATTTTGTCAAAAATGTTTAACCAGACGAACTGGAATAATCATCGAACAAGACACGTTGTTCAAATTTCGAAAAGGTTTCTTTTGTAGACCTGTGTAATCAGCGAACAAGACACGTTGGAAGATCTCGATTAGTACAGGGGAAACATCCGCAGTGCTTTGCTGTGCGGCGGGTTGCAGCTCGGAAATGTCACGCAGTGCTCTCCCAATAAGCAGCTGTGGTCCGCTGGCACGCCACTGGTGTCACGGCGGGCTCAGAAGGACGCACGCACGCATTCACACGGCACACGCAGCTGCGGCGGCGCGTCGTCCCAGCACGCGTGTCTCTCGGGAGGCGTGCGGCGCCGACGGGCGCCGCGCGCGCGGCAATTGTTTACGTCCCGCGCCGCCGCGGGATTCCCCCGGCGACGCGTCTCCCGCCGCAGCCGCCGGCAGATTTATGCGCGCCCCGCGGATGAGGTGCGCTGTCGCCGGCGCTACCTGCGGCGCCATCGGCACCGCCGCTGATTTATCGCCGTCGCGCCGCCGCTGCACCTGCCCCCGCCCCCGCCGGCACCCGCCAACCGCTCCGGCGCGTCCTACACTTCGCCGCGCCCCGTCTCCGTTACTGCTATTGCGTTTGCCTGTGTAGTTGCCAGCACTTCGAAGCAACCGCATCCAGTTTCTTGCAGATACCGACATTCATGGTGACTCTACCACCCATGCCGACACTACCACTCATGCCGACACTACCACCCGTGCCGACTCTACCACCAATGCCGACACTACTACCCATGCCGACTCTACCATCCATGGCGACACTACCATCCGCGCCGACTCTACCACCCATGCCGACACTACCACCCATGCCGACTCTACCATTCATGGCGACACTACCACCCATACCGATACTACCACTCATGCCGACAGTACCACCCATGCCGACACTACCACCTATGCCGACACTACCACCCACACCGACTCTATCACCAATGCTGACCTACCACCCATGCCGACACTACCATCCATGTCGACTCTCCTACCCATTTCCACATTTTCACTCATCCCGACAACCACTCATCCCGATACCCCATTCACTCGGACACTATCACCCTCTCCGACACCACCACCCATTAGACACCATCCACTCCAACACCACCCCCGACTCCGACTCCACCAACACTCCTACAACACTATCATTGACTCCGGCACCACTATTCATTCCGACTTCAAAACCCACGCCAACTTCTCCCTTCACTACATCGTGACCACACTCCATCGCCAATACCAACACCACCTCCACCGCTGCTATTTTCGAATCAGCGCTTCCTCCACCATCGCTGGCGTCGCCACATTCACCGCGGTACCCTCACTTTATCACACTTCTCGCTCCGCCTTTCCGCGTCCATCTCCACCCGTGTCGCCGCCGTCGCCGTCGCCCAGAGGGCGCGGCCATCTGGCGCGTGGGCGGAGGATCCCTCGACCTTGGCCTACATCCGCCTTCGCGGATGCGGCTTTCGACTACCTCCCTCCCCGTCTTATCCGTGGCGTTTATGTCACGGATAAAGATCGAGATATTGCGGTTAGGATTGCGCGGTTGTATCGATATTGTTGCTGTTAGAATTCTTCGGTTTAATTACGTAGATGGAGTGAAAGAAGGTGTGTGAATCACAATAAAAGGATCATCGCGGTATTCACCCGTTCGTCCGTCCGTCTCTCTGTCCGTCCATCCGTCTGTCTGTCTGTCTGTCTGTCTGTCTGTCTGTCCGTCCGCCCGTCCTCTGTCCGTCCGCCCGTCCGTCCGCCCGTCCGTCCGTCCGTCCGTCCGTCCGTCCGCCCGTCCGTCCGTCCGTCCGTCCGTCCGTCCATCCATCCGTCTGTCCATTTACGCCTAGCGCCTAAACAATGCGTAGGTTTTTTTCCAAAAAGGATATTTGTCGGTCGACCTGGCCCGATTTGAGGCTTTGCGATTTTGAAAAGCTTTATTTAACTTTTGAGGGTTATTTACATAAAACCGCTGGGGCATTTTCAACATTTTCTACAAAATGACGCAAATTTATTTTATCTTCTTATAAAGAGGGTGGAATGTACTTACAAAAAATTTCATAGATGCGATTTTAAATTAACTGCGAATTGTCGAAAATTTCAACATTTTGATTTTTTCTGCGTCTTCCTAATACTACAATAGTGAAGTAATTTTTTAAAATAATTTTATAACTTGACGTGTAATTTGAAGTGAAATATGGGCTATATAAAAGGTAATAAAAACAGGATATTCACAGAAAGGGCTCTGAATTTTTCCTTTACACTTTTTGTAGGGATTGTTCTAATTTCACTGTAACATATGACACAAACGTCAATTTCCTGTATTCTTTTGTTTTAAAAAATACCTACACGAATATAGTTTTTTATTTATCTCTCTCGTCGTTAATATCTGCATTACTGGCTATTTCAATACATTGTTGCATTTGTGAGTATAAGTGCTTAAAATTATTCTTATAAGGTTTCTCAAAGTTTTCTGTGAAAATGAGCTCAAATTTCCTCATTTTTAGAAATAATCAGACGCCATTTTCTCGTAAACAGCTACAATTGTTTGCACAATTTTTAAACGGATAGTGCTAAATGGACTTCTTAACATGATATCAATGTCATTTTTAAGTGTGCTATTGTTTTTTTAATTTAACAAATGTAACTTTTTTTAAAAAATATCTTTTTGAAATATTGAAATCAGCTTGCCTTTTATGAATATTTCTCAACAATTTTGAAGGTGAGAAGTCCCAAATAATTTTACAGATGCAACAAATTGTCGGTGAGTAAAAAATCGAAAGTTTTCGGTGTAAATGAGCTCCAAAATGTATGTTGTCAGGTACTCTCAAATGACATCTTCTTGAAAACAGCTCCGAATATTCCTATGAAAACGTACATATGCGACCAGATTTTACTCTTCCTTAATATTCTTGAAGTCATATTTTATGTTTACAATTTGGTATTCGAAAAATTGTGAAAATCTGTAATATCGCTATTGGTTTTAAGTAAATCGCCAACGTTTTCATCTCTCAAATCTCTTTCATCCCGGTTTGTATTTTAATTTGTGTGAAAAGGTTTTACTAAGATTGCTCCACCTAACACAGTGACCTCCAAAACGCTAAGTGCATACGTGAGGGCCCATGTGAATATTCGAATTGAAGCAATCGGCTTCTAAAGGGATTTTCTGTAATGAAAATTTATACAAACTTACAGGTGGGCCGGTCGGAAACCCAATAGGAAGAAGCCTGCTGGACATCGTCTCAATTTAATATTCTAAAGCGCCTCCTAAGTTCAAACCGTCGATCTGTGACCTTAGAAAGGTAGATGCTAAAACCGAGTTTAAGTAAACTGCTAGAAACTGCTGGACGTAATTTTCGTTCACATTTGCGAGGGTTCTTTTATAACTCCTACGTTTATTGCCCGTTCACTGAGACTTTTCATTTCCACACTAGAACTTTTCATTTCCGAAAATCTGCTGCCCTAGACATTCTAAAATATAAAAAGAAATGTAATGCACTCCTTTAGACTTCGCGTTATACATGATCGCTCAAAATGTTACGTGGGTAAGTTATTTTTCTCGGGTTCTGGAAGCGAATAATCTTGAAATGATGTTTTAAAATAGGTCAAGTTCTCTTAAATTTAATGTCATTCCTATTAAAGTTTATTAGATTTCTAAACTGGCAGATCCATTCAGGATTCCGAACAAAAATGTATGTACCATTTGTGGGGATAATCGGCAGAAGGCAATAACGTTAAATGTTTCTTGAACTTTTATCTAAGGAACGTCATTCAAACGTACGTCTCTAATATCATTAGTCGACTGGTTTTGTTTACGAGCGCATCAACAACTACAGACATTAGTAACGTTCGTGTAGTGTCTGTTATATCCCGGAGATGGTGGTGTATCTCCTTTTGAACGTGAGATACGCCACCGACTTACATGATGTTTCCTTCTCCAGGCATTTCCCTCATTGCGACAGTGCCTCAACCACGACTAGCTCTTAGCTGCCGAATAATCTTTCGGCATGTGTTGTAGTGTGGAATATGCGAGACTAAATGTACATTTGCAAGTAGATTGGGACAAATTTTTAATTCATTTAATGAAGTAGGAATGATTGCGAGCGATCCGGGACTCGTTTGTTCGGGTACTGCTCCAGCATTCGCCTTGTACGATAATATTAATTCGCCTTGTATTAATCGAGGACACCACAGAAAACTAACAATCAGAGCAGATAGCCGTTATAATTCTCCTCCAGACAGTTCATGAATTCACCCTGTGTAGCAATTGTAAAAAAAAACGCCAACGTCGGGTCTCACACCCTAGTTCTTCTCTGCCAGAGAGATCTGAGAGGCAGAGGCACAGCGGCCACTGAGCCATCGCTTCAAGGTCATATTTTGTTTCATTCGATATTTATCATTAGTCTTTATATTTAAAGAATAATTGAACCGGTAAGGATATTCAGTAAGTTAAATTCCTGTCAAATATCCTAGGGCGCTTATTATCCCTTTGGTAGTATTGAGAACCACTGAACATCGAACTTTATTGATCAAGATAGAAATTTTAATCCGTTATCAAAACAAGTTATATAATCCAAAGAGTATTCTAAATAACTATTTAAACCTCGTGCGCTATCAAAAAAGTGTAATGTCATGGTAGTAATCAAATCAACAGACGTAGATAAAAATAATTTTAATATCATTTTCGACGTTCACGAATGTAGCCTACGATTTTTGAATTGATCGGCGGCCCAGAGACACTCCGGTCATGATTGATTCTCTCTTCTTGGTGGAATATACATTTTCTACACTGAGAGGTCCGTGGAATATTAAGCACACGTTCCTCCTGCTGCTTTTACTACTGCTTCTTCCGTTTCTCTGCTGCTATACAATTTTATGATCTTTCTAGCCGACATGTGAGGTACACTTCTGCCTTCTCCTGACATTTAACTGTGTTATGCATAACAAATTTGCAAGATGAGATTTCATAAATATGAATACTTTTAAAAATCTAATTCGAGTTATAAAAACGTTCTAAAAATGTCAAAGGAAGATACTACATCTCTAGACTGCAACTCATTTTACATGTTTATTTCTGTTACTCTCTTTACCAATATTTAACCTCTTGCTTGTTTGCATTTGCACTTCAATAACAATAATTATAGTGAATATATTTCTTTCTATTTTACTCATCTGCAAATGAAACTTCTCAATTTTTTTAAACAAATTTAGGATCAAGAATATATTTCTTTTAAATTATATTTCATTTTAAAACCACGTTCACATTACTACTATAAGAATTATTTAATTAATATAAACTAATGTAATTACCATATTAGCATTGAACAAATTTAACTTCCCTCAAGAATAATTAGCCGTGTAAGAACTTGAGAGCGATTTCTAACAACTTGAACACACATAGCGACTCTACTGTTCTCGGGCAAATTGTGTTATTAATTTTTACAGTATTTTTTGTTGATACTGACACAACTTCTAAAATGATTTCAAATAATATCCATCAGCTCCAGTTCTTGTGTAACAATCTAAAATATTTTCATCATTGACAATTTTACAAAGCCTCTTAGATTACAAATTCAGCTATCATTTTTTATCGTGTACTCTAAAGAAGCAAATGCTTCCAGCCAACATTGCCATCTCCGTGTTGTAAGTGCGAAAACGAAACGGCATTCACGACATGGAATCGCGAGCGGCAGGTAGCGAAAAGCAGCGCGGAGCGATAAGGTGCCGGGTGAGTGGACAGGCGCGCTTGCCCCTCTCCTCTTGACTCGTCTCCTGATCCGAGACCCGAACCCCAGCGCGCCCACCCTTATCACACGTCCCTTTTCGCGTCCCTCGCCATCCCTTCCCCCTTGACCGCTTACGGCCTTCGCCCTTGGACCCTCGCTTCTCCCCTCCTCCCCCTTCATTCCCTCGTCCCATCGCCTTCTCACCACCTCACCTCTCGGCTCCTGGTCCCCTGGACGCCTGGCTTCCTCACCCTCTTGCACTCTCACCCAATCCTCTTCTCGCCCACTCGACTTCTCGACCTCTTCCACCCTCCGAGCTTTCGACTACTCGTACTGCGTCCCCTTAGCCACTCGCCCCGTCGCCCGCCCCTTTCCCATTGCCTCATCGACGCCACACCTAATCACCTGCACGCGTCTTCTCTTCCCTATCCTCTCGTCTCGCTTTGTCCTCGACTCCTTGCCCGCACTTCTTCATGTCTCCCCTCGTCCGAGCCTCGTATCCCTCTCGCTTTCTATCTCCACCGCCTCAAACCCTTTCCCCTGCCCGCACGATCTCTCAGCCCCTCCCCCTCCTCCCTCGCCGCGCCCATTCCCCCGCGTCGCCATCCCGCCCCCGCGATGGCTATCGGCCTGGGCGATGCTCCATTAAGCATGCGCTCGCCCACCGGCCGGCGCAGGCCGCCCTTTGAACCCGGCGCCGCCCTCGCCGCCGCTTCCTGCGAGTCGTAAACAAGCTAACGCTACTATTACAGCCAGATGGAAATCTGGCGGCTGTAACACGGCGGTATGACTGGAAATACGTGGGTGCTTCACGGGTTCACTACAGTGGGGCGTCCTCTGCTTGATCGGAAATGCAAGTGGTGCGGGAGTATTTGCAGAGGTCGTTAAACAGAGTTGTTACTTGAATGACCGTTTCTGTGGAAAGAATGCTTTAGCCCTCACAACTTTAATGAACGTAATTACACGATTACAAAGTTTAAAAATAGGGTAAACGTTTTTTTTTAAATGTCGAATTCTCGCATTTTCTACGTTGTACGTAGTATAAAGGAAAAGTGTTGAAATCAGTCCCCAAAATCGGGTAATTATTTCATTGTAAAATCCGTGTATTCGTAGATGATTCCGGAAATGAAAAACACGGTTTTACAATGAAGCCTGTGGATGGGCAAGTCTATTGGATTTATCTCACATACCTCGAACAGATTAGCAGCCATTGATCTCGAACTTGATTCACACGTCATGAATAAGATTCGTTAGTGCCGATTTAAAGATGATTAAGATTGCTGCAGTTGCAGAGAAAGTAATCGTTGTTTTCTACCAAAAAAAGGTGCAAAATTCGTTTCAAAAATACTAAAAATTACGAGAGTTCGCCAGGAAAATGCAATACTAACATATGAATTAACTTTTAAATTTCCTCCAAACCATTACAATATCTAAATTACGCATTTCACTAGACTACGACGAGGAGGGTCAACAATTTGTGATTTTTAGTATCAAGAAACAATACATTTATTTTTTAACTTCCCGTATACGTACGTATATACGGAGTAATATACAAAATATAGGGAAAGTTATATGTATTGATGTGCGAAAAAATGGTGAATTTTCGCCAGAAAAAAAATTCCTTGCCCGGCCGTGATAACGAAAAAGTGGATAAAACCAGTTGCTAAATAAAGAAAAAAAATCCCATAACATGGCTAACGTGGTGTAGCCAGAACTCCTCTTCTGTGGGCCCTTCATACCGAAAAAACAAGGAAAACGTCCGCCCGTCTGTTCGTCTGTCCGTCCGTCTGCTAGCGCCTAAACCATATGTACGATCTCTTCCAAAATGGATGTTCCCCGGTCGATCTGATTCGAGCCGAAGCTTTGGGATTTTGAAGAACATTCTATAAAATTTGGGGGTACTTTACATAAATCTCTTCGGTCATTTTCAAAATTTTCTCAAAAACAGCTCCAAATTTTTTCGTTAAATTTCTTGTGAGAACAGAGAACAGAACATACACTTATTTGGTGGCATAGGTACGATTTTCACGGTTAATTCTGAATTTTCGAAAATTGCAAAAGTTTTAATTTTAATCGGCGTCTTCCTTAAACTACAAAGTTGCAGATAGAGATTTTTCCTTCAAAGAAAATTTGTTCTTCATAGTGAGTTCTTTCTTTAAGGTCATGTATATTTTTTTGAAAATTTTAGTAATTTTTGTGTAATATTGTGTGTAATTTGTGCAATTTAAAAAAAAACAACAACAAGATTTTCTTAAAAACGGCTCCAAATGTTTTTCTTTAAACTTTTGATATGGATAGTCCTAAATGTACCCTATGAGGTTACATAAACTCTCTATTGCTCTATTCTTTTGTTTTTTCAAAAATTTTCAAACTTGTCTTGTCTCTCACGTTGGTAATATTTACATTAGTGACGACTTGTCTACATTATTATATTTAGGAGATCAAGTGCTTTAAATAATGCCAAGTAAAGTTTCTTGGTAACTCAACAGTTTTCTGTGAAAACTAGCTCAAGATTCCGCATTTTCAGAAACGCTCAAACTCCATTTTGTCATAAATGGCTTCAAATTTGTTTCATCAAAGTTATGGAACGGATAGAGCAAATAGCACTCTTTAATATGACGTAAAGTTTATTTTAGGGGTATTTTTTTTCTTCAAAAATTACACAAATTTAATTTTTTTAAAGATCGCTCACATCTTTAATCTGCACATTACCAGCAATTTGTAAACATTATTGTATTTGTGAGTAAATGTGCTTCAAATGATTTCAAATGAAGTTTTTTGAAAACTAAAAAAATTTCTGTGAAAATGATCTTAAAATTTCGCATTTTTAGTAGCGCTTAAACGCCATTTTCTGATAAACGGCTACACATTTTTAAAGAAAATTGCCATATAGGACGTAGTTTTTGTGTTCTTTAATATTCTAAAATTAATATTTCCGTTCTAACATTAGAAAACCAAAAACTTAAGAAAATGTCCAAAAAATGTAATTTGGGCGGCGATAGATGGCAGGTGGCACGAGTATGTGGAAATTGCGAATAGCTTGCCCAGTCCCAAGGAAATAGAAAACTAATACGGGAAAGTCTGTGCCATTCTGTACCTCGCTATTTTAAATCTGTATGAAAAAGTGGTTTACGAATAATCGTAAATAGACATTTATGTCATGACTAGCGACCCATGCGAGAACTCTCGCATGTTACACCCTATCCTTTCCCTATCTCTTTGTCTATCTTTTCTATTGAGAAGGACCGTTGTTAATGAAAAGTATTTCTTTGTTTAAAAATATATAAATGTAACACTTCTAATGAACTTACAGAATATCAAACATAAATAATAATACAATTTATGTTGGAAACAAATTTTCAGTAAAGGTTTATTCAGCATTATAGAGAGACGTTCTTAGAACAATTCAAACTTCTTTAAAAACCACATTTGAAGAAATTATTCAATCTTTCTTGAGAGTTCTCTTTTCGCTTTCCTCAATAGTCACAAAAATAATAGAAAATATTTTTACTCTTGAGACAGCCAAGTAAAGTAGTGCGAAAATACCGGATCGGGCAAGTACAACCCTATTCTTTGCAATATTACTTAACTTTCCTTGATTTGTTATGTGGAACAGAGGGGGTTTTGGAGAGACAGGGTGCCAGCTTGATGGGGTGCGAAAATTGAAAAAATATTTCTATACTAAAAAGTATTGAATTATTATCTACGTTCTAATGTACCCCAAGGAAAGCAATTCCGAGCCAAATAATAATCAAAGTAAATTTTCATCTTTCAGTACTAAATACTCTTACTTGTTATCTTAAGTATTCGTACCAATTATGGATAATATTCGAGTAATACGCAGGTATTCGATTCAACACATATCATTTATTCAATCCAGTTAGGAGCTCAAGAAAAAAGTGAAGAGTCCTCGTACATAGTTACTCCTGAGAATGAATACATTTGTTTTTACAACACAATGTATAAAACACATTCAATAAACTAATCTATAACAAATACCATTTGTTAACATTAGAAACAATGTAGTAGGCTTAGACTTCACTTCGGTACATGGAAATGTTGCACAAACGATGTTTGCGTATTGAATATCTTAAGGAATCGACACCTTGAGTTTAATATCAAACAGTGTATTGTTTACAATATGAGTTTCCAGCTGGGCGTTGATGTGCTTGCAGATACCGCCAAC
This sequence comes from Acheta domesticus, assembly GCA_031308135.1. NCBI lineage: Eukaryota > Metazoa > Arthropoda > Insecta > Orthoptera > Gryllidae > Acheta > Acheta domesticus. The sequence continues at coordinate 164,009,827 of JAHLJT010002406.1, read as the reverse complement.
ATTTAAATCGCGCGTTGGGACTGCGATCGTTGGCAATTTCGAGTGACTTATACTTGGGTTTATATTTCTTGGCATGTGGGGCTTGTCTTCACGATGGAATATCACAAGGCATTTCGTGTCTTTCTCCGTCGTGCCGTTAGAAGTCGCATGATCGCCAGCACTGCTCGATACAGTTACGATGATACGATACCTAGCAGCACGACCGAGAACGACAGAAAATACCGTGAGATATTCCATCGTGAAGAGAAGCCCCCACGCGCCAAGAAATAAAGAAACCAAGTATACGCTATTCTTCCTTTACTTTTAAATTTAGTTTCTTTTTTAAATTAATTCACGTATGCTAGCGCGTTTTAATTTTTGTTTTTCATTTATATAAAGACAATTTACTTTACATAATTTAAAAAGTTTGTTCTTTGTGTTGTGCCATAGCACAAGTTTTCCCCTACTACCTCCACGTACCCGTGCGAGAACTCTCGCATGTTTAACCCCACACTCATCCCTTCTATTTCCATTCTAAGAGGGAAATTTGTTAACAAAAAGCATTTATTTGTTTAAAAATGTATAATGGTAACTTGCAATGTACTTAGACAATATCAAATAAAAATAAAAATCAATGCATTTGACGTTTAAAAGACATTTTCAACTAAGATTTATTCAGTATTATGGAGAGTTTTCTTGAAACAATACACAACACTTCCTTAAATACAACATTTGAAGTAATTATTCAGTATTTTTTGACAGTTAGCTTTCAGCTTTTTGTGATAGTAACAAAAATATTAGCTATTGACTTTTGAGTAAGCTACGTGTCTAATTCAATGAAAAATTTACCGAAGATGTTTCAAATTTTTGTGCCTAGTTCAGTTTTGTTATGAGTTACACTAGTAATCCAAAGCTACATTGATTTTCTAATGTTGACGTAATCTTTTAAATAGCTATGGTGTACTGTAGTTTATTATTGAAATAAAGGCAAGACAAAACAGACGACCAAATTGTGAAAAATTGAAGAAATGTGAATAATAACATTTTTTTATTTAAATGAGTGATTTATATAAATCACTCATAAATTATTATATAAATGAGTGAAAAATACTCATTAATAAAATTGATTGATAAATCAATTTTTATACCAATCGATTGAATTAAATTATCTCCAGCCTATTTAAAATAAAGTTTAACTAGCGTACCCGTGCGAGAATTCTCGCATGTTAAAGCCCACCCTTTCTCTATCCATTTGTCTATCCTTTCCAAAAATAGGGAGAGGGAAGGAGAGGAACTACTAATGTACTTAGAATATCAAACTAAATTTTCAATAAATGTTTATTCAGCATTATAGAGAGATGTTCTTGGAACAATTCATACTTCTTTAAAAACAACATTTGAATAAATTATTCAATCTTCCTTGAGAGTTAGCTTTTCGCTTTCCTTGATAGTCACAAAAATAATAGAAAAGGCTTTTACTCTTGAGAAAGCCAAGTAAAGTAGTACGAAAATACCGGATAGCGCAAGTACAGACCTACTCTGCAATATTATTTAACTTTCCTTGATTTGTTATGAGGAACCGAGGGGTTTTGGAGAGTGAGGGTGCCAGCTTGTTGGGGTGCGAAAAGTAAAAATTATTTCTATACTAAAAAGTATTGGATTATTTTGTGTGTTCTTACGTACCTCAATAAAAGCAATTCCGAGCCAAAAAAATAATCAAAATAATATTTTCACCTTGGAGTACTGAATACCATTTGTTGCCATTAGAAGCACTTTAGTAAGCTTAGACTTCACTTCGGTACATGGGAATATTGCTCAAACGATGTTTGCGTATTGAATATCTTAACGAACCGACACCTTGCGTTTAATATCAAACGGTGTATTATTTACAATACGTGATTGCAGCTGGGAGTTGATGTGCATACGAGGGTTGTACCAAAAGTAAGGTTCCCAATGAGCTACAGCCTCGAGGGAAGGTGCTAGGCTAAATCCGACAATAGTGCCGTGCACACACTCGAGCTCGCTCATCCACGATTCGCTACGTCGCTCAGTGTTCGCTTGGCAGCCGTCAGAGATGGAAGTGTTGATCGCCGCTCCCGCCAAGTGCGGAGTTCGAGCAGTAATCCGGTTTTTACACGCAAGGAAGTTACCGCAATCCAGAAGGAGCAATCCAGAATCGCCGGAGAGGACAACTGACGGAAGGAGTAGTGCTTCTTCACGACAACGCTCGACCCCACGTTCGCTCGTCCAACACAAGAGCTTTTGAAGAAATTTGGGTGGACCGTTACCCATCCCCCATACAGGCCGGACTTAGCACCCAGCGATTATCACCTCGTCCCCTAGCTAAAGGAACACTTAGGTGGCAAACTGTTTAAGAGCGACGATGAAGTCTGAGCAGAGGTCACACGCTTCCTCAACGAATTGGCGGGAGACTTATTCGACTTATGAATACAAAAGCTGGAGCATCGTCTTCAAAAATGTGTCGAAAAAAATGGAGACTATGTTGAAAAATACACAACAGTGTAAGCTTTTCAACGATGTATAAATTACTAACAATAAATAATGTTTTCTATTTGTAAAAAATATGGGAACCTTACTTTTGATACAACCCTCGTATTTCCAGATACCTCCAACCTTTAAATCGTGCTTTTGGATTGCGATCGTTGGCAGTTATTGTCGAGTGACGCGCTATTCTTTCTGTAATTTTAAATTTATTGGTTTTTTAATTAATTCACGTAGTATTGTAGGCTATCGCGTTTTGATTTTTGTTTTTCTTTTATTTCAAGCTATTTTACTTTGACTACTTTAAAAAGTTTGTTCTTTGTGTTGTGCCACGTTTTCCCCCACTACCTCTGCGTACCCGTGCGAAAACTCTCGCACGTTACTCATCCCTATCCTATTTTCATTCTAAGAGGGAAAGTAGTTAACGAAATGTGTTTATTTGTTCAAAAATCTATAAAGGTAACTTGCAATGTACTAACACAATTACAAATAAAAATAAAAAACAATGCGCTTGATGCGTAAAAGAAATGTTCAATAAATATTTATTCAATATCATGGAGAATTTTCTTGGAAGAATTCCCAATAATTCCTAAAAGACATTTGAAGTAATTATTCAACATTCTTTGTCAGTTAGGTTTTAGCTTTTCGTGGTAGTCACAAAAATATTAGCTTTTTACTTTTGAGAAAGCTACGTGTCTGGACCCGCTGACTTTTCATCGAATGATAACGAAAATATTGGTACAGGTAAAACATAAACACAGTCTTCACTCTTCACTGTTCACCCACTTCCCTCCACAATTGAGTACATAGCACTTACAGACCATGGCAAAACGTTAATTGAATAGTTTCACTACACGCATAAGAAACAATCTTCATATGTATCAAGCAATTATAATAGTACTTCTAGTTCTTGCTGGAGAGCAAATCTTGAATTAATGATTATGCAAATAAACCTAATCAGACTGCACAAACCACGGTGTATACAGAAAGCGTAAATATAAGATTGAGGAGCCTTCTAAGCGTGTCGTCACAAAAATGGCTGCCAGCATCAAGGGCTGAAATATTGAGGTGGCCTTGATAGTATTGAAGCGCGGAACCGAAAATTTAATTGAATGTCGAAGAATATCTCATCTTATAGATAATTGTGTGAAAACCGTTTCTTTGAGGCCTTGGCCTCAAAAGCTGAATTTTTAAGGACCTAAAACGCTTGGTTTAAGAGTTATTTGACGAAAACTTTGGCAAGTGTTGCGGGTTGCATTTGACTTGAATATGTAGATACATTTTTTAAAACAAATCCTTCATATTTTTAAAGTCAAAGGGCAATTAGTCACGTCGTGAAATTCTCTTTCTTTAGAGATCTCATTTATAAAGATTTGTTGCGTGTGAGAGCCACAGCGGAAAGGTATACTACTGAAATAATACAGGAGATGATAATCCTAACAGCGCCATTTATTATTTAAATACAACAAAAAGTAATAATTTACAAAACCATGGAAATATCACTAAATAGCTCCTAATACAAAATTGAGCTGTTATGCAAGCTTATCTATACGATCGGCTTAAAATAACCTTAACGCATAAATCAGCTTATAATAATAATTCAGTGTACTATATTCAGAGAGGGATCAGTCCCTTCCATTTAGATGGATTTACTGTACAGACCATCGGCACGATAATATTTTAATGTCATTGATTTCATGATCCCGAGGAAATCATGTTACACTAAAACTCATCGTAACAACCTATACAACTGTTGAAATCAAATAAAGGATTAACGATCCTGAAATCGGAAACTATATGCATTCTGTTACAGGAAAATAGTACAAGGGTTTGAATTTTTACTTTTCCTTTCTACTTACTATAATACGGGGAAGAAAATAATTGGAATCTCCTGAATAGTACGGTCTCAAATTTTTGGTCAAAAAATCAGTGTAAATTTTTTTACCTGTAACTTCGCACGACACTTCAGAAGTAAAGTCTCTTAGTGCCTATCTAAAGATGGTTAAGGATGGTGCAGGTATCAAAGAAATTCATGCAATTTTGAATCTGATCATCAGGATGTTTGCATGGATGAAAAGATAAAAGTACGTGTGTGTCACGCGTAATGCGATCAGATTAGAAGCTTTTGTGCTTCAACTTGGAAAATTCATAGGATAAAGGAGGAGTTGTGCCGTTTCTAAGGTAATTAAGACAAGTATTTTAATTTTGAAAGTTCTTCACCTAAATCCCCTTTGACATGTTCAAAAATTTCTGGAAAATAGAATCTTGTACTATTTGTACTTCATAAGAAGAAAGTGGATTTATAAATATTACATAGTTTTGATTTTCATTCAGATTTTTAAAATTTTGAAAATTGCATAAGTTCAAATTTATTTTTGAAATTCTTCTACATCTTCATTATGAAAGCCATAGATTTATTTCTGAACATAATTTGTCCCTCAACTTCAGATCTTTGAATGTTGTCATGCCCTTTAAAAAATATGAGTACTTGCTGAGCAATAACACTAGGAGGAGAAAAAGTTTCGTTATGCGTTTGTAATATACCTATTCAATCTTGTTAACGTAAACAAATTTACACAGTTACCCAATATCTCGCAACATTTTAAAATGGAGATAAACATCCTTTTCATGATTCTTCGAAGGAACATACTATCTGTTAAAGAAACACGGTGCGATTTCATGCACTAGTGTATGGATGCTTGAAGAGCGACTGACCGAGATGTAGTACAAGTACCCTAGTCAGATCAATTTAGTTTACAGAAAATTCTTCTGTTTTAGGTTTACTGAATATACACAAAAAGTCATGCTGAATCAAAAAATAGTAAAACAAGTAAATATTGGAGAACACATAATTATCGAATAATATTATGTTAAATACTGTCACATGACTACTTGAAAAGTTATATTTTCCCTTGGAATTGATACATTTTGATGTTGCTCATTTTGTTTCTCCTATACGTACTCAACTTTATCTTGCCTAGTGTTTTCCGAATTTTAAGTTTTATTGAGTAATTGTAGGTTATGCTGGTACTGAATTACCAGATTTTAAATGCAGTTTTCATAAAACAAAAAAGAAATCAATTGCTAACAAGTTATTTATCTCAGTTTCTTTAAAATTTTTGCGATAGAAAGTTAAATGGATATTATAAAATATATGTGATGTAAATCGTGTGATGTTTGTTCGCATACTATATTTAGTTACAATTGTGAACATTAATTCCAATTTTGCGTTTTTATCTAGTTTGGTTTTACTTTTATAGTAATAAAAACTGAATACATACCGTAAGCTCTTGTAACATAACGACAAAAATATTGTATTTTTTGAAACGATATCATTTTTAATTTCAAGCAAATATTTTTTATTCAATGACGTTACGTGTGACAATATTTGTGAGATCAGCATCCTTAGATGTGATAAAACAAAAGCGAACTAGAAAAAGAGGAAGTGAATTATATTATTTCCTTCCTGTTAGTGCTTTGAGAGTTAATTTTCATTCTAACAGAAATATAATATGGCGTAAATCATGTCTTAATACATATTTCAGGAATTACTAATATACATTTTCTGTACTTTAATAATCAACATTCCGGTCTGTTGTAACGTATTAGCAAGCGAACCTCGTGGTAGCTATTTGGGAACGGGCGAAAAAGGATTAACAACACGGAAATCGCCTCGCCACAGCAGGAAGAAAAAAGTTCCCTAGAGCAAGCATGTGACAAAAGGCTGATCAAAGACAGCGGGCCGTGCGCATAGGTAGAAACATAGCTGGGGAGGCGGCGTGACGTAGGAGGTCACGTGAGCCACAAGTATAGAAGGGAGTGGACGAAGCCAATGGGCGGGTTCTGGAGAAAGAGTGAGGACCTCGTGCTGAAGCACAAATTTGCGCCAGGGCGGTGTAGCGGCGAGCAGGGCTCGCGCGGTTGTTGACGTGTTGACGCGCCTGTGGGGACGTTGTGTCACAGATGTGACTGCGGTCACGTAGGAGTGATGCTGTGTGCGAGCTCCGAGTGAGGTGTGGTTGAGATCCGCGACTCACAACGATCATTAATCGGTTAAGATCGCTCCTACCATCAAAGCACATCACGGATTAATGCGCCTGTAAGGACTTTGTGTCCGAGTGTGACATCCGGTCACGGAAGCTTGGCTTTGTGCGCGCTTCGGATGTAGGAGTGGCGAGTGCCACTAATTAAACCGATTCTAAATCGGATTTGGATTGCTTCCGCGATCAGGGGATATAGATCTATCAGAGCTATTGTATAAAGTGTAACTATTTAAATGTACATATTTGTTTTGTAAATATAACTGTATATATGAAAGCTCATGTCTGTGTTGACTATGAGTACCCATGACGTCACACTGTATCCGGAGACACTGTAAAAAGAAGAAACCCACAAAAAATCGTCAGGTTTTCGATATGAGGGCTCCACAATAAGTTTTTTTGTCAAAAAATCCCCATTCTTGGCGTAATTTCTCTATACTTCGTGAGTAGTATCTGAGAAAGTTAAAAGAGTGCTAATTAAATAAACAAGTATGTTTTACGAGTAAATAATTGGCTCTGTCAACCACTGGCAGATTTTTCAAACGCTTTCCTTGTTGTTTTTTAAAATGTTTTTTGTACGTTGAATTGCTGGTTTTGCCATGTTTTTCTTAACGTCAAGTTTCACGGAAACGTTCGCGCAGGTTACCCTATGAATTTTGGCAATGAGCGAGCTGAATAACTATTGGAATGTTTTAGTGCTTTCTGGTGTAGCAGTTAATACTAATGAAATTACGTTTATTTTCACAGAACTATTAAGTGTACACATTCACAGAGTAAATATATATGACTAATGAAAGAAAAATATATGAACGAAGTGCCAAATAAACGTCCAAGAAATAGAAACATTTTGTAATTTCTTGCTGAAATAGAGGAGTTAGTCTAAGAAGGTACCACTTTGACAGCCCGGGAAAAAAATAGTCGTCCTGCAGTGCGATGATATTGCACGAGGTTGTGATGAAGCCTCTTCCAAATGAGCTAACTGTAAACGATAAAATGAGTGCATGGACGTAACTTGCAGTCAGATTGCTAATAGTGGCTACGCAGTAGCTGTCGAAGAGGTCCCTTCTTATAGAAATCTTTTTATAGACATCTGGGATTGGTTGAACTTTGAATCAATTAGTTCTTAGCATTGGACACTCATCTCAGGGTGAAATAGCGGCCGTGCGGAGAAGCGCTGGGTGGCCTGAGCGGGGGCGCGAGAGGCGAGCTGCCCGGGCCAGTGCGCGTTGGCGCGTGGCCGGCGACGCCGCAAGTCGCGAGCAGGGCGACCTTGACACGCCCCCCCCCCCCCGCCGCTGCTGCCAACTTGGTCCAACTTCCGCGCCCGCGTCCTTCGCCTCCCCGCACAAACAGCGACGCTGCTGGCGGCAGCGACTCCGGTTACGGCCGGCGGTAATCGCCCCGCAAACTTCCCACAAACGACGCGCCCCCATTCCCGTCCCCTCCCCCGTCACCGCCCCCGCCCCTTTCTCCCCCTCCCCGCCCGCGCGGCTCGTCGCGCTTAATTCGCCTTTGCGCGCGGGAAAATTTCCGACTTCTTTATGAGCGGAGTCGGCCTGCGCAGTCAGCCGTTGCGACTGCCTCCGTCCTGGAACCACATTGCCTATCTCTCTTCCTTCCGCGCGCCCGGTCCGTCGCTTATTGTTCTTCTCCGCGGTGGTCGTCTTGTTATTTGAGAGTAATGGGCCCGTGGAAACGACTGACGCAAAATGTCTTGACATAGGGCGAACAGCTGTCACAAAGTGACGTTGTATTTTGGAGCCGCGAATAAAATGTCGCTAATGAAGTTTAAAATGTGTAAGGATACGACTTTTTAGGAAATATTATTCCTTTGAGTGCTATAACATGTAAATGGCTTGTTTGGCAATTTTATTTCTGATGAATTTTGATGGAAGGTACTAAGTACTGGTTGGAAAGAAGAAATTATTTGGCGAGAAAATGAATTAATTCTCCTAATTAAAGTCTTCTGAAGAAAGCAATGAATGAATAACTGTATTTGTGTGAGTGTGAAAGAAGAAGAGAGAAGAAGAGAGAGGAGAGAAAAGAGAGGAGAGAGAGAGAGAGAGAGAGAGAGAGAGAGAGAGAGAGAGAGAGAAATTTATGAAATCAGTACAAACCTCTCCATTCAGAATATACGAATATTTCTGTTGAGTAACTTGACACGTTTCCCTGAATACTGCACTGGCGAAGATCACGATATTTATGTAAGTTGTGTAGATTTGCCAATGAATTACGGCAAAGACCGTGCAAAGAGACTATGAATTTTCTAGTGGTTTCGGGTGTAGAAGTTAAACGAGATTGCGTGTGCTGTTTCTATTCATGCTTAATTCGCCCTGGAAGGAATATTGCGCCCTTGTTTCGTGGCTGAAGCTAATCATTTCGATATGATCAAAGTGCACGTGCAAAGCCAAGTGGCCCTCTCCTCCTCGCTTGCTGTCGATAATTGGAAACTGCAATCAGCTACTTGCGGCTTACAGACTGCTTTTTGCGATTGGCATTCTGGGTGGTATGAGAATATGACATTATAAAAGCATCTCATTTCCCTCTTGTGATGCAAAACATGTAATATGTGCACGAATTTATACATACGCAGATTGATATTTTCCTTAAACATATTTCTTCTGGCTAAATTATATTTGAGGAAATTTCATAATGATCACGAAGTTAAGTACTATATCATTCCCTGTAGTTCTCTTACCGATTCACAACCTCAGTTTCCTCTGATTTTTATGTCTCGTTCCTTTTCACGTATTCATAAAAGGTTTTAAGAAAGAATATGTCATAACTGAGGCTTACTTATTTTTAACAGTCGAAGTTATTGTATCAATATTTTATCACTTGCATTATTACATATTTCAAGAACATTCTTCCCACAAACTAGAGGTGACTCTTGTCTATTTCGCTTGCCGTATTTTAAAAGTGGAGATGAAACTGCACCAAAACTCATCTAAGTGCGTCTGAACTGCCTCTCCTCGGTTGGCGCTAGAAATTACAGCGAGAAACATGAGAACTACAGCGCACGCATTGTTAATTGCGGCAATTAGTAGCCACGCTTGCACTAAGTGCGATTGTCTCGTAGATGAATTGCCTTCGGCAGTATTACAGCTCCACCCACAAACTTTATGCAAAAATGTGGTTTGGGTTCACGATTAACTACGGTGGTTAGTCGATAATAATCTTTAATTTTTCATGTATGGGATGTGGCGAAAACTATGTAATTTAATGCCAAAAATGTCATTAAGATATTCTTAAAATGATATTAAGATTTTTGAGTCTTGTATTTCCAAAACAATCCATAACTGCTTCTTACACGATCAACTTTTCAATTAACCTGAACGTCTTTTCTCAAACGTCATGCTTAGTCATTTCCGATTTATATCTCTCTCTCGTTTTGTTGTTGCAAATAATACAATTCTCTTATCGCAGCTGTTAAATTTCGACAGAAAGTTAATTCAGACGTTTTAGAAAGAATCATTCTTTCAGGACATTTTATGATAAATAATTTCGATTTTTCTGCCTGTATGTATTTGCTCTTTCCTTCTCTCGCTTTTCCTCATTTTCCTTTCTCCCCTTCTAACTTGGAGACATTGCTCATGTCTTTACTCAAACAACTCGTTTATTGGAGGGAAACATGCTAATAATGTTAAATCAACTAGGTTAGGATTATTTCACAACGCTCATTTGACGGTTGCATTATTACTCAACGGCCAGGTCAGCAATAATTTTCTGTCATAATGTATTAAATTACAAGATATTGATCGAAGTTTTAAGAGCTCTTTGTGACTTCATTTTCACTTCGTTCCAGTCTTGATTATTTTCCGAAAACAATTATAATCGGGAAAAAGTTCTCCAAGAAAATCATAAATATGTATGAGGCATTACAATCTCACAAGAGACATCAGTATGCACGCTCAGTACCCTACGGCTTCTTGAAAAACATGGCAACGATACTCAGGGTGCGGACGGCGGGCAATGGAGGAAGCTGCGACATGGTGACACGGCGGGCGCCCGGCCGGTCCCCGCGACGGCCGTCACCGCCGCCATGATTGATCGTCGCTGCCCGCCCCGCCCTGCCCCCCGCCCACCTTCGCCCCGGTGCCCTGGCGGACCCGCGCATGAATAATGCAGGCTTTACATTGCGCTTTCGACGCGCGAACACATTCATTGGAATCGTTGATTGGGCGCTCCGGCGGGAAAACGCACGGCTCCCGCCGGCGTCCCCGCTCTCCGCCCCCCCTCCCATCGCTCACCGTCCTCACCCGCTTCTCCCACCCCCACCCCCTCTCACTCTCGCGCTTCGCTCGGACCGTGCCGCGCGGAAACGGAGCGGCCGGGCCCGCCGTCCCGCTGTTGTTCTTGTCATATGAGCGCCCCGAGTAAATAGATTTATTTCTGCAGTCGGCGCGACGCAGGCCTCTGCCTCTGGGGAGAGTGGCAACGACGTCATTTGTCAGCTGCCATTTGATGCGAAATGAAACAATTTGCCAGGTTACGATGGGCAAGTGCTAAATTTAAATGTATGAACAGGGTGTAATGCGCCATGTCTATTCATGGGTGGCTAAAAACGTAACGCAATATCGAAACCAATACTTCTACGCCCTGAATAAAAATTATCTTCCTTTTGTCTCTGCCTTATTCTAATGGTACATTCTATCTATAAGTGTATCAATTAGAAAAGTTACATGTAAAGCAGTTGATTAAAGCACCAGAACCACAAACAAATGTAAAGGATAGCTGAGACGTTGGTAAGAGAATTTGTAGATAAATGTTATATTAAGCTAATGTTAGGCTGAAGAAATGAACACAACAATGTCGTAAATTACTGACTTTCCCTTATAGAGCCAATAAACAATGTGAATCCAATTGATCATTTTTTCATAGTATGTATTTTATTAAACTTTATTCTTGAAAATTTCCTGTAAATTATCTCAGAAGGAAATATAAATTTTAAAAAGCACGTGGATTTGCACCTGCGCAGCTTCAAGTCCACATTAAATGAATCTTATTAATTGACTGTCATGAATATACAGATATAATAATTTTATTCACTCATTCATGAAAAATAATAAGTGGTTGGCAAAAGAAAAATCGAGGCAATTTGTATAGCCACATTGCAACTTCAGTCGTATGCCACATTTTTTTTGAAGCGCGTTATGCAAAACCTCAAAAACGTACTAATCAATAGTTCTATTCAAAAAGTATGATTGAACGAATTATTAGCTATTACATACACCTCCTTGTCAGGATTTTAATTATTGATTTTCACAGCACATACATTCTTGTAATGCATGTAGAGACAAAAATGTATTAATTACACCCCAAAATGTGATTTTTACTTTCTTTCTTATGTTTTAATTCTGAATTATCGTGCAAACTTGTCAAAACTGATGTTCTGATTTGAAAGGGATTCGTAATATAAGAATGTTTCTAATCAATTCAACTTAAAAATTAGCCACAATTGTTCCATGATAAATATTATCGATAGTTTTGAACCACATGTTCAAGCGGCGTCATCGGTTGCTCACTCATGAGCTGTGCAAGCCAGAGCGCCCTGGTATGTAAATCCATTATGTGCATGATTGAATACTTAGATAAATCTTATGACGAATAATGCATGTTAAATGCCTTGCTGTTAACGTACTTTCGCTAATTACTTGACAAATAAACCTCGCACCCTTTTGCACCAGATAGCAAGTGCTGCGGTAACATTGTATAAAACGGTGGTAGCGCTCCATCCACAATTAATTTTTCTTCCTACTGTTTCTTTTCAAACTAATCCCAAAGATTCAGAGAAAATTCATATGGGACAGTTCACAAATTACGTAACGCAAAGGAATTGAGTTCATCATTTTGCCTGCAGGGACCGCGTGTATAGCTCGATTTATCTAACGAAAAGTTTGCAAGGTTTCCTTAACCCCACCAGACAAAGTCAGGATTAGCGCTCAATACAATGGTTAACGGACGCCTGCAATCCTTTCTATTTCCTGCCTCTTCTCCCATTCTTGTTTAGAAGGTCATGCGATGGGATTATTACCCTCTTTATTTTACCTATTCTCCATTTATGTAAAAAACTTATTGTAAATCTGGAGATACACCTATTAATTGTTAGATTCCGAGGTACTATGCCTCGTGGAAGTTTACTCGAAATTAATACATAAGTAAACAAGTATTCACATAAGTAAACAAATAAGTGAATTAACTAAATACAATATTTTTATCAAAATATGAACACATGTACAGTGTTCCCAAATTATTCCAACAAAAATTAATGTAGACTATTATCATTGAGGAAGTTTGATGCAATGAGTTTACTGTGGAAAATTTTCGTTTTTGAGAAAACTTATCTTTTCTTTGTGTGTGAGTGTTATTTAAGGTCGCATTAACATCCAGGCCATTAGCAACCGCTATTGGTTTTAACGTTTAAAATTGGGTAATTATGGACTAGATGGCATGATACGACGATGATGGGGGAGAGGGTGAAAGAACGAACACAAACACAATCATACTCGAGGCAGGGCTCGAACCTGTGATCCTTTGGTCCGATATTGCTACGGCACTACTGTCTTAGCGATCTCGGCCTCCGGATTGGCAAAACCAATCCTTGTTACTTCCGGGAACGCCTTCAAAATACTCTACGCTGCTCGGACGCGCAATGCAGCCGTTCCCTGTTGAGCGTCTGGCAAGGGAGGTCGCGTGGGCGGCGCAATTTTCCTGCTTCGAGTCGCGCGGTTTCGCCCCGTCCCCTACGTAGGTGTGAGCAGGGGCCAATCCAGCCAATCATTCGGAGGGGGGCATCGTAGATTTTTGTTAAATAATAAACATATCTGTCATTTTATTTATTTATTTCACAGTTTTACATTGTTATAGAAAACAACTTTCTGTTACCCACAATTCTAATAAATTACATTATTTTAATTTTATTTCTCCATTTGTCCCGATCTTCATATCTGTCATTATATTTTATATTATTTATGTACTGTAGATATGATTCTATACAATATTATTGTTTAAATAATGAAACAATTCCTACATCGATAAATATTTACATCTATTTTGCCAAATAAAGGAAGGTGAACGAAAACTCTAGGGCTTTTGGAGGGGGCATGGCCCTCCTGCACCCCCACCCTCCCTGGTTCCGCCAGTGGGTGTCGAATCTTCTCGCTTTCCCTCTTTTCTACCCCTCAAGGCAGCGCAGTTGTAGAGCGTGCATCATTAAAATGTGTTGTTCTGGTTTATGCGCCTTGGAGGAGCAAACAAGCATAGCTTTCGTCCAAATGAAAATATTTGACTGGAAGCACATTGCACGAAAATTGATTATAAACGTTGAGAATCATGATTTGTCAGCATGATTGAAAAACACTTGAATATAAGTGGTGGATTTGCGTCTAGTGTGCAACACAATTCTACAAAAATAATTTTTCCAGGTATATCCAGCCTCCCAAAGCCCCACGAAGCGGCGTCTTTAAAATACGTCTAACTGGGCAACCTACTGCCGAATGCGACGCCTAGGCATAGTGCATGTGCAGGTGACATTCTGAAGACGCTATCCGATACCTTATGATTGTCTCTACCGTTTGGTGTTCTCTTAATTATGGGCCCGAAGTTTAAATCCCCGTTCCCGGTCTCAGAGAGTGTGCCGACCGTAAAATATATATCATTGACTGAGTTAATAATGTGGAATGGTACGACAGTCGTGTGGTCGTGGTGTGTCGTTTTGGTTACATTGCGTTTTGTGTATGTGCTTCGTAGTGGTCGTAGGTAAATGATTGTAAAAGTTCTGTTGCCACCTTGACCTACAAGGTGTTCTCTGTATTTGTACATTACCACTGGAGAAGATATGACAAAACGTCATAGTATTTATCTAAAAAACCCTTAGAAGGAAAATATATTTTCCGGTTTATTATGAAAAACTCTGCACGAACGATGACAAAATAGGCATACATTTCAAATGTATTTGTACCTAAACATGTATTTGTACCTAACATACATTTGTAGCAAGAAGAACGTACAATGCAAGTTAATGTAATAATATGAACAATATGTCAACTAATCACACCATGTATAATTTGGGTATACATTACCAACAAGAATTTTTCTCATGCAAATGCCAATCTTTTGGATATTACGGGACAGAATGTCGATACAGAGCTCTGCAGAAATTTCAGACTCTGAGTGGAATTACGGGTCTTCTGTCCACCTTCCTTGTTTTGTTTCTTCATTTTTAATGGCATGCCTTATTCATGGCAACACGGTCAGTTTTATTTGACAGCGAAATAGATTCAGCAGGCAGAGTAGAGACGCTCCCACGCGAAGTGCATATTATAACGTCACCTTTCGAGACAAAGGAACATTAGGTATTCTCGGCGCAGTTAAATCGAGAGTACTTAAAAATAGAGAAATGTGTGAGATCTTCAACACGCCATTCTTAATGCGCAACCTTATCTCTTGAGCATACTTGAAGTCAGCGGCTGTGTGAAGAACCTATTAAAAATTTTTGTAACAAGTCAGTTACATACACAGAAAATATTGAATAAAATATATAAACACCATGAAATTAAGTAGAGCTTTCAACATATTTTCACAGGTAGAGTACGCCCGTCATTTGAACTAAGGCTGGTCATTTTATTTACAAGTAAAAAATAACGTCTAGTGACATTCACAACATTATACCTACGTTTTCTTGGTGAATGTAATCTTATAAAAGTGAAAGAGGTAAGTACTACAAGGGAAGTGAAATTAGGAGACAAAAGCTTCATTTGCATAATCAATTTTAATGCTTTTTAATGCATTTAAATAGTTTTCAAACCAGAGATATTTATGATTTTAAACATACTAATGGCAGTCAAAAGCCTCACTGAAGAATTTTTAGTTATATTTTCTTAAATAATTTAAAATTCCATTTAACGGGTGACCAAACACTTCTATCTAAACATGAAGCGTTGGTGAATGTATTGCTTTTAGTTGATCTCCCATAAAACTGCGAACACGCGCAAATACATTGAATGGGCTGCGAAACGGGCGTTGCGGTGGCCGAAGCCGGCGGGCTTACGCGGCTGGGCGGGCAATGTGCGAGGGAATCCGCGCGTTCGGTCGGATGTCGGCGCCGCGCCGTGCGCTGAGCGATGTGCGAGGCTGCGCTGCGCTGAGCCGAGCCGAACGGCTGAGCTGAGCCAGTGTGTTGTGTGCGCAGGAGGAATGCGGGCGGAGTGAGCCGGCTGCCTAGCATGGTCCGCGCCCCTGCCCACCGTTGTTGACACTGAGTAAGTCCATGCGCCCGCAGGCGCGCCGCGACGCTCCCCCTTCTGCCATCTCCGTCCATTTTTTTTGGCATGGAGATGGCAGAGGCCATCTCCAATACTGTTTGTGCTCCGACCTTGTCTTTGCCTTATCCTAATCCAATCCCATCCTACCCACCACATCATAACCCATCACATCACCCATTCTACCCACCACATCTTAATTCAATTCGAGCCTAGTGCACCACTACGGGCGGATCTAGCCGATCATTTGGGGTGGGAAGATCATAGATTTTTGTTCAATAATGAACATGTTGATTATTATATTGTATATTTTTGTAGAGTTTATAATACTGTATTATTTTCAAATAATTACATAATTCCAACATAAACGTTTAAATCAATTTTGCCTAATAAAGGGAGGTAACTAACGAAAACTGGGCCTTGCGAGGGGTGGCATGGTCCCATACACCCCCCCGGATCCGCCACTGTACACCATATTCTAAGCACGATTCTATCTTTATCTATCCTATCCTAATCCTCATCTATTTTCTTGCCCCAAACCGATTATTCTTTTTTCGTTTAACTTCTTCCAAAATTCTGTCACTAACTTCTTTTCTCCCTTTTCATCCTCTTTCTCTGCTACCTTTTCCACGTCTCATTCCTCCTCGACCTTTCCTATTCTACCTCGACCTATTCATTCCTTTCATTCCAATTTCTCCCAGATCATTCATTTAACACACTCTCTTTAATATAATTTTTCTTTTCGTTCCACGACTCTAATCCTACTCAAATTCCGTTTCCCCATCCTCGTTTCTGCTTCATCCTTCTTCGACGTCCCTCAGTCTACTCGACTACGTTCTTTTCCTCTTCATACAACCCTTCTCTAACCTAAAGTTGTTTGCAAAACATTGAATCAGAATTACTTTCTTTATCAACAAATAAATTGAAAAAATTATTAATTTCAGTAAAAACTATACAATGATAATTTTTAGCACCATTTGAAGCCCATCTGTGTTTCATTCCTTTTCCCTCTTCAATTTTCTATACATTTTCTTTAAAACAAACATTGAATTTCTTATATAAATGTTAAAATGTTATTGTATCTTCAAAATGATATAGTTTGTGTCGAATTATATCACTCGTATATACAAAAAGATTTGGGACAAATAAATATTATTCAGTTATTTATTTAAATTCCACGTTTCAGGTGCCTATTTATTCTGCTGATGTTTTACACATTTTTAATCTGTTTATCGCTAAACATTCTCGTGGCCCGAATCATTTATCTCTGTTCAACCACCGTGTAGAGTAGAGCTTCGTGCGTAGGCAATTTTCATCATCGTACCTTCCGCCTGTAGCTCTTCTTCCTCAACATGAGCTCGGCAGCGGCGGCGGCGGTAATGGCAGTGGGGACGGCGGCGGGGACGGCGGCGGGGACGGCGGCGGGGACGGCGGCGGGGACGGCGGCGGGGACGGCGGCGGGGACGGCGGCGGGGACGGCGGCGGGGACGGCGGCGGGGACGGCGGCGGGGACGGCGGCGGGGACGGCGGCGGGGACGGCGGCGGGGACGGTGGCGGGGACGGCGGCGGGGACGGCGGCGGGGACGGCGGCGGGGACGGCGGCGGGGGCGGCGGCGGGGGCGGTGGGGCGGCGGCAGAGGAACTCTATGGCCAGGTGCGATCGTCGCCATCGCCGCCGCCGTCGACGACGCCAAGTTGGGCCATTAGGGCTCCACCGGGCGAGTTATCGGCGCTAGATTACGGCGTCCTTCCCCATCGCCTTCCTGTCTGCCTTCTCCTCTTTCCTGGCTTCCGCTACCACTCCTCGACGTTCCGCCGGCGGGCGACTTATTCTCCGTCTCCCTGCTCTGTACCCGATTCTGCTCGCGAGCCCCGCCCTCCACCACGTCTGCACTTCCCTGTGCACCGTCCTCATGCGCCGTTGGGTCTCTGTGTTTGCTCCGCGCAGGTTTTCTTGAGCTCTCTTTTCACTACACATAAGAAGAGCGGGGAAGTTTTGTTACTTCGTCGTCAGTACTATCGAATGAAACCTGCAGCTATTTTGTAGAGGTAGATAGTTTCTGTTTTACGGGAGCGCAAATTTCTTATAATCAGATATGTGAACAATGACCACTGCTACATTTTATTAATAATTCAACCACTCATGTATAGATTTTAAGAGATAGGAAAGGGATTTCGAAACTCAAAAAAATGAGCGTGATTTATAACTTTGCTCTATAAGGATGGAAAATATTTGTTATTAGTATTTAATAGTATATACAGCCGGTTACTTTGCCTAATTCTGAATTTATATTCCCTCAGAATACCACGCCATTCAAAACCTGGATTTACTCGTATTGTCTGCGCTGTTGCGAGATGAGCAAATGTTTACTCTTAAACTTTGTTTCTTTAAATTTTAAATGTAATATTGTGTCATGTTACTTACTTCCCCAATGAATGTCAGATCTTCAAGACTTGTGGTCTCGCTGTATATACCGTCAGCAAAACTTTTCCAGCTCAATCGTTTAGGCATTCCTTCAAAACCTCCTCAACTCGCCTCCTGCTTCAATGGTATAAAGGAAAGAGTACGCTATCTCATGACATTGTAACCATTCGGGACTCACGAAACGGGCTTGCTCAACTCTTAGGGAAGAGTTTACAATAGTAGAACAACTACACTATTTCGTACACAAAGTATCGATTGTACGATGTATCAGCACTAAAGTATGGGATACCTTGTGTGTCGTTGTGTCTAAGTACATACATGAAGATAATAATCGCATTGCCTGAACCGAAAATACGTTTCTGGAGCAATTCTTAACAGCTGAACGTTTGCCGCCTTATTGTCTCGTCTTCGGTCGGCCTCAGATGTCTGTATCGCGGCACGGAAGGCGGCCACGAAATTACTGTCCCGTGAAAATAATTTTAAAATGTAAATATGAACATGAAACAATCACAATGCATTAAATTGTTTAGTGTTGTAGTTTAAAGGGCAGTCTTAAAACTACACATTTATATTACAAAATGTCCGATAAGAATGTTCTATCAATAATTATAAAATGTTTGCATCTTTCCGAGCGTGTGCTAATTATCACTGAATTAATGCAGATAGATTTGCATGTTTCTAATATTCCCATAACGAAAGAGAATTTCCCGAACCAAAAAGGTTTGAGAAGGTTCACTACAACGACTGTTGCCACGGCAGGGGTCCTAGGAATCGAGACACGATGGTGGGGAATTTTCGACTTCGACTGTGTAGCGCGGTCGATTTCAGCTATCTGGAGAATTCTAGAGGACGGCTGCTCCGACCGGTAGTTTTCCGTATTTTGACAGATCAATACCAGGCGAATTCCGGGGCAGAATCTGAAAAACGGTCCGTGGACTGAACACAATCTTTTCTTTTGCATCCTCTTCCCCTTCTCTCCCCCTACTCTCTCTCTCTCTCTCTCTCTCTCTCTCTCTTTATCTATCTCTATCTCTCTATATCTCCCTCTATCTCTTTCTCTCTCTATCTGTCTCTATCACTCTCTTATACACACAGGTGAGCCGGGAGCTTAGAGGTTTTCCCGGATGCGGCAGTGCCCTTGTGGTGGAGATGTCTGGAGGGGGAAATCACAAGCCGACGTGAAGGTCGCCCTCCGATCTCATCTTTCAGCAGAGAGGAACATCGTTAACACCCAGAAGATAGCATGCACTACACCTACGAAACGAACGTCCATAGTATTTGAAGAGTCCGGAAACGCCAAACAGTTATTCAATCAAGAGGTCTGAGGAACGCTAGCCTATAGTGCAATTTCTAAAATTTTTCCCTTCAAGGCCCCTCTTCGCGATGGAATATGTCACGATATTTCGCGTCTTTCTCAGTCGTGCCGATAGATATCGTATGATCGCGACCATTTCAAGCAGTGCTTGAGAGCATGCGACATCTAACGGCAGGACCGAGAAAGACGCGAAATACCGTGTGATAATCTATCGTGGCCATAGGGCCTTGAGGGCCAAAGTTACAACAATCGCACTATAATCATTTGTATCCTGGCGCCACCGAGCCAACGAGGGGCCTCCACTACCCTCACTGCTCGCCGACGCGTGCGAAGCGTGAAAGGGCAGTTTTCAAGAGTCCGGAAACGCAAAACCGTTATTGAATCAGTGGTCTGAGAACCGCTAGCCCAATCGCTGTATCGTGGGGCCACCGAGCCGACGAGGCGCCTCCACTGCCCTCACTGCTCGCCGCCGCGTGCGAAGCGTGAAAGGGCAGTTTTGAAGAGTCCGGAAACGCAAAACCGTTATTGAATCAGGTGGTCTGAGGACCGCTAGCCCAATCGCTGTATCGTGGGGCCACCGAGCCGACGAGGCGCCTCCACTGCCCTCACTGCTCGCCGCCGCGTGCGAAGCGTGAAAGGGCGCCCGCCTGGGCGATGGCGGCGGGGCCGAGGGCGGGAGTTGCTCGAGTTGGCGCGCTATCGAAAAACAATCGCCTCTAGGAGAGACCAACTTCCTGTGCCCGCGGCGGCGGCGACGGTGAGGGAGAGGGCGGAACGGAGAGTCCGCGAAGCGCGCCAACTTCCCCCTCCGCTGCTCGGCTCCGCCCCGCGCCCATCCACGCAGCGCGCGGGCCGATGTGGGCCAAAAGTCGTGTGTAGCAGGCGGAACAATCAATGGCTCAAGTTTTGATTCGAAATTCGTATTTATTTTACAATTCAATCTACTACTTTAATCACAGCAGGTTCGCGTACAGGACTTTGTCCTCTGCAAAATAATGTTGTGTTTTAGATTATTTGTATACCTTCAACTTGTAATGTTATTTTACATTTTATATATTTTTACAACCTGTAAATAAAGAAAGAAAGAAATTTACTTAAAGACACATCGACATCGATGGTCATAATTAGCGACTACAATGTATATATATTTTACGTATGGTGTTGCAATGAGCAGGGAACATACGAAGTAAAGATATAGGAGACACAACTATCAAGATTGAGGGTACATATATTGTCAGTGGGATTAAGGGGAAGCTATGCTTTGATTCGCCTCCACCACAGTTTCCCTTGGGTTGTAAATAATGGGGAAAACCAAGAAATATTAGGGAGATTTTTCATATTATTTTTAAGCCAATGATGTGTTAAGTAAAATATATTTTTATTTCAACTGTGACTACTTGTGATCAAATAGAGAAATCGATTAGAGGTGTTTTCTCGTAAAGTAGTTTACCTAGCGGCTCATACTAGAGTTCCAAAATTGAATTCCAGTTTACTAAATAGAGAATATTAAAATAGTTTTAAAATATGCCTTCGTATACTGAATGTTTTGGTATAGCCGATTGATCATTGGAAACTATTTTGAACGATCTTTGTTTGGGGTCAACATTTTTAGAGAATTACATAGACCTTTGGAGGTTCACAACCTACATTTATAAGCTAAGCTATTTGGGAACTGTGAGATCAAAAATATTGCGAAAGTTTGAAAAAATAAACAACGTTCCATGTAAACCAGGTTCCACTTTGACGGTAAGAAAAGCCAGATAGTTCAAGTATAAACTTAATCCAGGTATAAACTGGTATAAATAACACTGAAGCGACTTTTGTAATAAATTAGATAACAAAACATGGGAATCTAAACGTGCCGTTACTTACGAGGTCCGATATTTTTAAGGTGCGATTTAAGCACAGACATTTCAAACAAACAAATCAAGAAAAGTGAAAAAAGACGCGCTTTTCGGAGGGAAAACAGTGCTTTTGGGAAAGATATGGATACGTGAAACGTTACAGTAGACTTATCCATAACAGTGCATACCTGTATCAGTGGATAGGTGAAAAAATCTCTGACGTTAATTGCAAAATTAGCTATATAAGGAAATTCTGTAATCACTTCGATTTGTTTAGTCGTTACAAACCTTTTATAGACTCGATGGGTGTCTTTTTTCGTTCTGAAGGGGAAAAAATGTAAGTAATCTTAAATGGCATTTACAATGGCGATTTCTGTTTTTGAATGTTGGGTATTGTGTATTACGTTATTTAAAAGTTATATACATGCATGAACTATTTTGCATTTTGTACTACAATGCATTCCCTTCTATGTCACGTTACCGAATGAAGTAATAAAGCTGTAGAATTTTCTATTGGGCTAGTAGCAGAAACGAAGAGGACGGCAAAAAAAACGAAGCGCTTTCTTCTGTAAATACGCAAGTTACAAAATGTAAGAAGTTTGTATTATTTTACTTTACTTTGGATATAAAAAAAGGAGACATAACTACAACGTTCTTAC
Source organism: Acheta domesticus (assembly GCA_031308135.1). Taxonomy (NCBI): domain Eukaryota; kingdom Metazoa; phylum Arthropoda; class Insecta; order Orthoptera; family Gryllidae; genus Acheta; species Acheta domesticus. The sequence continues at coordinate 163,987,803 of JAHLJT010002406.1, read as the reverse complement.
TATTCGACATGGAAATTAATTATGAAAAGGAACATGAAAAATTGTTAATAAAACGGGTTAATTTTATTTGTTTATTTATTTTATTTTTACTGACAGAAGCTAATAATATTTTTATGTTTTTGATGTAAAAACCCTTGCTGGATATCGCAGAAAATTTGTCAGGATCTTTTTCGGCCTAATTTCGAACCACTGTGCTTGGGGAACGGGGACGTGCTCGCGGCGCCGTGGTGCACCTGGCCACCTTTCACGCCCCCCCCCTCCCCGACCACTCACTTTCTTTCCCCTAGCCCAACCCGCTCCCTGCGACTCCACCCCTTCTGCGAGCACCGCCTCCGTCGCCACTGCCGCCGAGTTGGCAAACTCGTGGCCCTCAGTCAACAGCGGAGAAGAACAATGCGTCCCCGCCTCCGCCGCTGCCTTCACCGCCGCCGCCTCTGCTTCCATCACCACCACTGCCTCTGCCACCAACGCCTCTGCCACCGCCATCGCCCTCACCGCTTCCGCCGACGCCTCTGACTCCACCACCACCTCTGCCTCTGCCACCTCTGCTTCTACCACCATCGCCTTCGCAGCCGTCGCCGCCTCCGCCGCCGCCGCCGCCGCCTTTGACTCCGCCGCCAACTCTCCTCCGCCACTTGTCTCTGCCTCCATCGCCTCAGCCGTCGCAGCCACCACCGTCGCCTTCGCCTCGTCCTCATCGCCACCGCCGCTGCCACCGCTTCCGCCACCACCTCTACCTCTACCACCATCGCCTCCGCCGCCTCCCCCCCCCCCGCCGCCCTCGCCTGTGCACGGCCCCACAGGAAGTATTTGCTCGATAAACAGCACGCGGCGGCGGTGGAGGGGGCGGTGCGGACGGGATGAAGAGGTAGGAGACGACGCGTGAGAAGGCAGGTGGACCCCAGGGCGTTGCAGGGAAAGGGGTGAAGGCGCTACATGCGGCACGTGGCGACTGTGCGTGGATGGTGAAGCTCTGGAACAGCTTGTTGCCTTGTGCGCTGAGCGGTCTACGATTTATCGATCGATACCTCTTGAATGCTCTTACGGCGTCCTTGTCTCATGTTTTCCATTGCCTTAGTTTCAGCTCCTCGTTCCAGCCGCTGCTAAAGTATTCATTTTGCAGAGTAGTCATTTAATACATACGTTTGCTTTTGCATTGAATAAGTTAAAATCAGTGTTTTCCAGATAAGAAACAAGTTACGTGTTATTTTCGGTGACTGGATATTTTGGGCGTGTTCAGAGTTGAAGAATGAATATTTAGTATACTTTTTTTTTATAAAGAATATCATATTACTAACAGTGCTTGATTTCCATTCTCAATAAGGAATAACAACAATATTATTTGAAAAATAGCTTTTCGTGCTTTAACTGGTACCTTGCTGTGGCATGACATTTGACATATATTTACTGAACTGCTCATTGTAAATATGGTGCTCTACGCAATCTTGACCATTTACTTTTAAAGGCGATGGTACTTAAAACATAATTTTGTTTATCTTGAGTAACGCTGGCATCTTTTAATACCAAGGAAATATACATCATTCCAGTAAGCTTCCGCTGACATCTTTGTTCTAACTTTGTTCTCTTTCTCGACGGCGAAACTTCATTGGAATCAGTTTCGCTGATGTTTTTATCCCTGTGGGTCCTTGAAGCTGGATATCTGTGTTGACAGAAAGACTTTATTGGATTAAGAAAGAATAATAATATGTCAATTAAAAACTGAATTTGGCTCAGATCCTTCAGAGCGCGAATGTTTCACAATATTTTCATAATTCTAAAAGACGAATGTCCAGAAATCTCATATTCTGCTCGACGTACTATACTCAAACTTGTAAAGTGACGCCAGTCACTTCAGAAGTATTCAATCACATAACCATATGCTAAAATGTGTACATAAATATTAAAATTTGTTCACCGAAGTGCATCGGATTAGTTAATAGGATAAGCATTGCAATTGAATATGAATAATTTTAGTGGGTTTTGTAAGAAATATTCCAAACCTGTGAGAACGCAGAAGTCTGAAGAGTTGTGAAACACTGGCTATAGTTGGAAAGTCTGGCAACGATTTCTCCCGTATCTCTTGAGCAGTTTTTATTATACTTCTTGCATTTCGCTATGAGTTATTGTCTGTCCGAGATTTGACCGTTAGGCCACTTAAATATTGGATTTTTGTGCGCGGTACGTATACCCTAGTAACTTGCACTAACATTTTCTTTCAGGTTTGGCATAGTCTTGCTTTCAAATATTATACACTATTCATAATTATTCTGGGATGAATTTCCTCATATTAATATTACTTATAAAAGAAACAACTTGACGTATGCTAGACAGAAGAAAACATTTGAAACCCTGTAGATTGATCAGCAAAATTCAAATGACCTTTTATTTTCATTGTTGGGATTTAATATTTCTCACTATTCGCTGCTGTCAAATTTATCTTGGCCATTAAAAAGAAATAATAAAATTACTGTCCCCATTTTCGGAAATAATAGATGTTTTGTATGATCATCAGTGATCTGAAATAATTTACTGATTCATCATCATTTATTTATTCAGTTTTCTTTGTAAATACTTCTAATGCAGATTTACGAACAGAGTATTAAACTATTTGTCTATGTAAACTCCACCTCATCTTCATTTAATCTGAAATGATTGGAACCCCCCAAAATTAATCAAGAACATTGAATATGTTTCAAAAAATTCGATGATTTTAAGAGTTGTATTTGCAGAGCTGCATACTATTCTTTCCCATCTGAATTGGTCTGCACAGTGCAACTCCAGTTCGCTTGTAGGCATGTACCTGCCACCGACAACATTTTTTTTCCGCCCTTCTTGCATCGGTTTACATATTGACGCGTGGCGTGATGGACCACGGACGTCTGCCTCAGCAGCGCTCTACCTGCCGCATTCGTCGGTCCCCGCTCTCGCGCCCGAGCTGCTGCCGCCACCCGCCAACAGAGGCCGCTTATAAATCCAAATTTAGCGCGCGGCCGGGGCTGCGCCCGGCTCCGTGTCCCGGGCGAGCAACACCTCCGCCCCGCCACTCCCCGCCACGCCCCGCCCACCCGATCGCCTCTTGTTTTTCGGTCCGCATGCGTTCGCGGAAACCGCTCGCCACTGGAGGGGGAAGGGAGAGGATGGCGGGAGGAGAGTCGGCCCAGAGGCTGAATTAATACGGGCGAGAATGTTTGGGTGGTATTAGGAATACGCTGATAAGGGCGATGTAAACTTTCAAATACTTTTTAAAAATATTGTTCGTCATGTATGTATTACTACTAGTGAGAACTCGTGCGATTAAATCGCACGGTTAGTCAAATAACCAAACTATTTTCTGCTTAAATTCTTTTTTTTTGTATTCCAGCGTTATAAACGACCTAACCTCACTAAGATCACTAACCTCTCATATTTCAAGATTTCTATTCAATGTAGAAAATCACGTTCACGTGCTTACACAACATACACTAAACTGAAACAAACAAAAAGGCTTGAGATTGCAACATTCACTTGTCCCCCGCCACCGTCCGACAGTGTAATTTTCTTCCGAAAGATCTCGCGGCAATCAGAAATAACAGAGTCCGAATTACTACTTTTTTTAATATTTATGTATTTTAACGCACTTTTTCAAACGAATGTCCCGTGTGCAGCTGAAAAGAAACACGATTTTTCAATCCATTGCTTCTTTATACAGATCGGTTTCGTATGTCGCCCAATTTATTGAAAAGACCAAACAGCCCTTTGAGAAATAACATATAAGATATGAACGTCTGTTGGGGATATAATAAGAGAATTCGGTGCGAGTCGATGAGTTGTGAAAAATTGTGAGATGTTAAAAAGCAGTAATAGTGAAGCAAGATTTGTATCTCATAGTAATTGTATGAAGTGCATTCACTTATATTAAACATTTTGAAAGAATCTTCCTGATGTTGTATTTAACGTACTTCGAATGTTTACGTACTGGCCTGTGAAACGCATCTGGAAAGGGAATGTGGAGAGGGGAGAGGAGAACTGATAAACAATTATTTAAGGAAAAGGAAGGAATTTCGGGGCTTGTGGTCCTCATGAGGAGAGAAATGAATGACTCGGAAAAGTAGATGAAGAGAACAGATATGACAAAAAAGAGGAAGAATGTAATTTAGACAATGTTTAGGATAAAAGAGAAAGTGGGGGATCGCGAATAAAGTTTGCATGATAGGGCAAAAACCGAATGTAGGAAGACACTGAATTGGCATGGCGAGATTGAGAATAATTCCAAAAAGGGCGAAACGGAGGAGGGAAGAGGACGTTGGAGATGAAAAACAACGAATGAAAAGCAACGTTGTGACAAGGGAGAATATCAAGGTTGTGTTCTGAGAGTCAGAGAAGAATCCGTGCGTGCTAGTGGGCATTATCAGAAACTATATTTATGAGGCAAAGAGAACAGAGGAGAGGCAAGCGGGAACGCGGGGGAGCGTTCCGCGAATCACGCGGCATACCGGCGGGTGGACAGGCAGGCGGCGAGGCGATCGGCCGGGCGCGCGAGCGTCCTGCCCAGCGCACGAGACCGCGCCGCTGCTTTTTTGCAGCGCGACAGGGCACAGACGGCGGAGGGACGGCGCGGCGCAGGCACGACGAGCGTTCAAATCCCAGCCGGCGGCGGCGGCAGCGCAAAAACAGGCGCCGCCGCTGGCTGAAATGGTGCGGCGGGAGGCGAGGCGTGGCGCGGCGCGTGGGGGCGGGGCGGGGTGTGGGCAGCGCAGCGTGGGCGGGAAGGGTCGCAGGTGCACAGCTGGAGGCCACCTGTCGGGCATCGCGGGCGGATATCGAGCGAGGGACAGCGCAGCGTGGGGTTGAGTGGTTGGGGGGAGGGAAGGTGGGGACGGAGCGGGACGGAGCGGGACGGAGCGGGACGGAGCGGGACGGAGCGGGACGGAGCGGGACGGAGCGGGACGGAGCGGGACGGAGCGGGACGAGGCGGAACGAGGCAGGACGAAGCGGGACGGAGCGGGACGGAGCGCCATCTGGGTGCTGTATGAGCGGGGGCTGAGCAGGGACGAGGCGAACCTGGAGTGGGAACGGAGCGGTGTGGGTGGAGGGCGACAGTAGGTAAGGGAGGGGATGGAGATTCGCCCCGTCCTGCCCCGTGCACGCCGCCGGCTCCAGCCCTGCTGGCGCTTCCATGTACTCCGTTGATGAAATGACGGAGAGCTGCACGCGCAGCTTTTCGTTGTTTAATCTGCCGCTCCTCTTCTTTCTTTTTTTTTTTGTTGCCTCGTGCTCCGATAGCAAGCGGTGCGTTAAGTGAGAAAAATATAACATCAAATCACATGGACTGCTTCCAGTCAATTTCACAAATTTGACACGTGCAAGAGGAAGGGAGAAGGAAACTAATGTGCCATCGTCCGTGTTATAACAGATTAAACATAATATTTAGTCTTTGTTCTCTGAGCTTTGCTTTAAAAACACTGCCGTACGTTTGTTGTAAAAATGTCTAGGTGAAAGTAAGTTGCAATCATTTTCGATACGTCGATTGAACTGCGATGGTGAATGCATACCATTTCAACGTATTTTTAGAGTTCAATTAATGATATCAGATACTTTCTCGTACACTATTATGTAGTGTAGAAAAAGTATTTTAAAGCTGCAGCAAAAAATACATTTTTGTACAGAAATTTTTTTACGGGTTCCTGTGATCGCCAATGTCACTTTTTATAGCACCTATAAATGGTTTTCTCTAATACGTTGTGTAGATACAATCAGGCTTTGACGGTCCTTTATACAAAAAATGTGGTTTCCAGCAATCTGTTTGTCCCTTTTCTTATGAACTGTATTAACGCCAAAACTGTACGCAAGATTTTCTCCAAAATTGATATTCTCTGATCAATCTGACTGACTGCCCGTCCTGTCTCTCGATTTTGAACAGAATATTTTAACTTCTTTGGGTAAAGGATACTCTACATGAAGTCCCAACGATAATATTGAAATTTTCTCAACAATGGATCCAACTTTTGATTCCTAGTACACTACGTACTATAGAGAAAGTATTGTATTGTTGCGCCAATACATGGCGATCTTTAGACAGAAAAACTCGTTTTGTTGGTTTCTGACACTGAAAAAGTCGATATTCGTTCTCCTATGTGTAGTAAATATCTTCCTCTAAGACGTGTTTTCAGAAACCACGATTTGTGGTTCTTTGATACCGAAAAGTTGGTTTACGGCAAAACGTCCGTCCGTCTGTCTGCCTCTCTGTGAACAATGCCAGTGGCTAAATGATAAGCAGGACATCTTGAACACCCACCCCAAACACCCACCCCAAACACCCACCCCGAACACCCACCTCGAACACCCACCTCGAACACCCACCTCGAACACCCACCTCGAACACCCACCTCGAACACCCACCTCGAACACCCACCTCGAACACCCACCTCGAACACCCACCTCGAACACCCACCTCGAACACCCACCTCGAACACCCACCTCGAACACCCACCTCGAACACCCACCTCGAACACCCACCTCGAACACCCACCTCGAACACCCACCTCGAACACCCACCTCGAACACCCACCTCGAACACCCACCTCGAACACCCACCTCGAACACTCACCTCGAACACCTGCGTTGGATATCCACCTCGGACACCCACCTCGATCATGCACCTTGGTCACGCACCTCGGTCCCCCACCTCGGTCACGCAGCTCGGTCCCCCACCTCGGTCCCCACCTCGGTCCCCCACCTCGGCCCCCCACCTCGGTCCCCACGTCGGTCCTCCACCTCGGTCCCCCACCTCGGTCACCCACGTCGGTCACCCACTCACCAACAAAAGTTGGTTTACGGCAAAACGTCCGTCTGTCTGCCTCTCTGTGAACAATGCCAGTGGCTAAATGATAAGCAGGACATCTTGAACACCCACCTCGAACACCCACCCCGAACACCCACCTCGAACACCCACCCCGAACACCCACCTCGAACACCCACCTCGAACACTCCCCTCGAACACTCCCCTCGAACGCCTGCGTTGGATATCCACCTCGGACACCCACCTCGATCATGCACCTTGGTCACGCACCACGGTCCCTCACCTCGGTCACGCACCTCGGTCCCCCACCTCGGTCCCCACCTCGGTCACCCACGTCGGTCCCCCACCTCGGTCCCCCACCTCGGTCACCCACGTCGGTCATCCACCTCGGTCACCCCGCCTCGACCAGCGTCCCATCTGTTACAAGAGACTTCACTATCATCTCCCGTTTACATTTACTGTTATTCACAGAACACTTCCAGTATTCTGTGTATACAAAATAAAAGTAAAACAACATGTTTGAAATGAGTAAAACTGTGTTTTCTTTTACTAATTGTACATTTATCACTTTTAAAACAATTTTCTTTTATATTTTTTACACTCGTTTTAATTGCTGTTATTAGGTCAAGATTTTCTAGAATAACCAAAAAACTGAAAAAACTGCTTTTTTCTTGTCCCTCGCAATGGTGACGTCACGAGACATCATCGACGATGTATGCGGGCCAAAATTCAAGGGGAATCCAGAAACGCCCACCCGCCACGACCGCCCATTTCACCGTGCCATTCACTCTGCGCGTCCCTTCTGGTTTCGCCAGCTCCACCCACTTCGTCCACCGTCCCGGCAGCGCGGCGCCGGAGATCAGTGTAGCCTCCTAAGCGCATTGCGGGTTGCTTCGTCCCTTACATATTGGGGTGTTACCAAATTTCGGGAAGCATTTTGGAATCGTTAAACTGCCTGTGAGTTTCCTCTGCTACTTAAAAAGTGATTGTGGAAAATTTGGAAGCAATGTTTTCAGTTGTGTCAAAGGTTTTGTGAAACATACAAATATTTATCCATTTTTCTGTATTAATATTGTAATAAACGATTCATGTCTTCAATTTTAGAATTCAAAACGAGATCTTTACATTTCTTAGAGTAATAAATCGGCTACTGAATTTTACTCTAAGAATTTGTGTACTCTCTGAAATTGTCACACAAAGCTGTTTGGTCCATGTTTTACACTTTCACACCAATTCAAAGAATTTTAATTTTCTCTGCAGCACATTTTCATAGCGAAACAACATATAAACAGACAAAACTTACTTCGTTCACGAGGTTCGTAATATATTCGTAATAAGAGATCTTGGAATAAATCAAATCATACAAATTACAAAACAGTCATCTTCCTATATCTCACGTACTCCGTCAGTCAAAATAGCTCTTCACTCCTCCTAGGGAACTGACAATATTGATCATTTATACTCCAATTTAAACACAGCTTCCCTTCAGGTCACGAAGGGAGTGAAGTATAAGGACGCTTTTCTCCTACTTTCTTTTTTAATTAACATCCCATATTCTCCAGTGACTTTTTTCCACCCTTAACCACCGATTTCGTTAATTATGAAATTTAATTTCCATCAGCAAAACTGCGTTTCCATCTTCCGGATGAGAGTTATTCATACATCCTCTCCACAAGTGTCTTTGCATTTCCCGCTTTTCTCGTAATTTTGAGTTGTTTAGTTTGTTTCTGAATTCTTGTAATCCCTTCTATTTGATCCTTGTGAGAAATTTTCGGTAAATTTGTAGTTTTTCAGTAACTCTAACCCTTTATTGTATTTGGTCCTTTTAATAAGGAAACACAGGTCATTTTATGCTTCAAAAGAGCTTCAATGGTCTATAGAACAGAATTGACAGCTCGGGCAAGTTCAAATACGCGCCTTTTGAACAACACTCTCGCCCTTCGCAAACACGCCTCCGTGACGTCCATCAGCTGCTCTAAAACAGACGCCTCAGCAAAGACTAAGGCTTCCTACACACGTCACTACGGATATTTAGTCTCCCATTCCTTTTTATTCCCGAGGAGTAAGTGTCTGTTCCTCAGATCACTATCAAACTAGTTTTTTATTGCTCTCCCTGTGCTTGTTTCAAACCGTTGTGTGTATAAATACTCAACTAGAAGCTGGAAAATCTCGAATTGTTGTGTTCCCTTTGGTGATATTTTCCTCTGCTTCATATTAAATAAACTCGGTCTTAATTCACATTTTCTCTTCCAGTAATTTATGTAAGATTCTTTCCCCGATCATTACGTTGCAGCCTTATATACATGCCATTATCATCATTTCTCTCGCTCTCCTTCTCTCCCTCTCTCTCTCTCTCTCGAGCCCGTCCAACTCTGTCTTTGGACCTCCTCCATTTTTTCATTTCTACACGATCGACTTCCCCGCACGCCGTCACATATCTTCCACGTGCCTCATTGACACCTCCTACCGTCGCCTGCCGCCGTCACCTCCACCACCATTTCTGCCAGTCCCTGTCCCCCGCGTCTGTCCTATTCCCATCCTTCTGCGCGCTACCATCATCATCATCATCATGATCATCATCGTCGCCGTCGCCGTCAATACATCCATCCTCCCTCGCACGCTGCCAATTCCACCCTGCCTCAACTCTGCCGACTGTGTCACCTGTCAGATGCCGTTTCCTTCCTCGCCCCCCGCTTCCTCGCCGTCACAAACATCGCCGCCAGGCCCTCGCCCCATCTTGGCCACATCAACCACCACCCCCGCCGTCTCCACAACCGCTCCCTCCGCGGTCCCTGACGTCACCGCCGCCACCTCCCCCATCTCCACCACCGCCACCGCTACCGCTACTGTTGCCACCACCGCCAGCGCCATCGCCCCCGCCTTCGACGCCCCCGCCGCCCCCGCCCGCCCCCGCCCGCCCCCGCCGCCCCCGCCGCCCCCGCCGCCCCCGTCGCCCCCGCCGCCCCCGCCGCCCCCGCCGCCCTCGCCGCCCTCGCCGCCCCCGCCGCCCCCGCCGCGCCCCCCGCCGCCGCCCCCGCTGCCGCCCCCGCTGCCGCCCCCGCTATCGCCACCGCCACCGCCACCGCCGCCGCCGCCGCCGCCGCCGCCGCCAGCCCCGCCGCCCCCGCCGCCTCCGCCGCCACCGCCACCACCGTCGCCAACTCCGCCACCGCCGCCACCGCGCACTGCAAATGCAATTACCAGCGCCCGCTCCTTTTTGCGCTCCGCTGTGCTGCCCCGCACCGCCCGGACGCCCTGCCACACTAGCCGCGCGCTCGCTCGCTGGCCCGCTCGCTCGGGCGCTCGCTCGCCCGGCCGGGCGGGCGTTGGCTCGCGCGTCTCCGCCTTCCGAGTAAATATTGGCCCAACGCGCGCGCAGCTGGTAAATGAATCAGGGGCGGCGGCAGCGGAGGAGGAGGAGAAGGAGAAGGTAGCGGAGGTGGGGCGAACCGTGCTGCGATCGGCGCACACCCAAAGAACATACAAGACATTTTTTATTACGGCTCGCGCAGCCGCTCGCCGTGTTGCAAACGTTCGTTCCTGTGAAATTTATGAAGCTTCGCCGCGTTCATTTACCTGCTACATGTAAAGTTTTTACAGCAGAATAAAGAATGGCGTAGTAGTAAATATACAGTGAATTAAATGTTTAGTGGGAAATGAACTTGATGTCTTTTAGGTGTCCTTTGACCTTTTATTTTGATTTCAATGTAAATATAGTGAATATTCAATGTTTGAAACCAGTGTTTCAAAAGTAGGTTTATTGTCATGATAAAGAGAAATATCTCAGGGTATCAACTAACGCCACTGCAGTGCCTCTGACCGGGAGGTCTTTGGATCGAGTCCCTATTTGGCAGGATTTTGGACACCGGCTAGCTAGATTGTATTCACTAGCTGTTTAGAGGAGAATTCTAGCGGTCGACTGCTCTGATCGGTAGTTTTCCGTGCTTTCTCCGATCAACACCAGGTAAATGTCAGAGCAGTGAGCTAACAAACGAACCACGGACCGCTAGAGATCTTTCCTGCCTCTTCCGTGGCCAATTCTCACCCCTTACATACACCACACACACTTACATGCACTACTCTACCACATATTTCGGGGGACCGGTCGGGAACTTAGAGCTTGTCCCGGCTGGGGTGGTGCGCGGCTGGTGGGAAATACCTTGTTAGGGGAAAGCCTTCACTAGCCGACGGTAGGTCGGCGTCGGATCTCCCCACCCAGTGAGGGAAGATCACCGCCACCTCCCGAGGCAAATTGAAGTGCACTAATGGTACTAATGGTCTTAGCAGTTAACGCGCCCAGAATCAATAATAATAATAATAATAATAATAATAACAACAACAATAGTGCCCGTATTCACAAGGCGTGAAGAGTCAAGTAGCCACAACCACAGCCAGAGCCAAGACCAAGTCAATGTGACAATTGTGAAGCAACATCTCAGTAGAAATTAATATTTACATTGGTTCCATTTGCGTGGTTCACGGGAACCACGGGTATTGGTCAATACAATAAGATATTGGCATGACAGCCTATGGGTGGTTCATGCAATGACTGGATTCATACATTTCAGTGTTCAACTACAAATTATATACAATAAAATGAAATAATCGAACCAAAATGTAATATATTAATGGTACTATTATGTTTTGTAATATGCACTTGTTGGCTTTTTTCAATAATACACTCTCCAATTATCCTAATTATTCATGCACAAGATTTTCACCAATTTACTCTAATCACAAGTTGTAGCACACCTAATGTATACACACTTTTTTATTTATGAATGAACTAATTATTTATAATTTTATGAATGGTGGGAAGGCATTTTGACTTCTGTTGTACCGGATATTGTTTTCTTCGTAGCCAGTGTTTGACTTTCAGGTGGAATACTTGTTCATTCATGAACATGTAGTCTGTATGAACGGTCATGCTAGCTTGTTTGGCTGTTTCTCATTATGTGAACAATCATGATATTTATGTAACTTCCCACTCACAGCAAGGTATGTGTCTTATTTCTTAATAATTCAATATTATATAAATTATTAAAAAAACCATAATAATAATATCAATAATAATTCTGATATTGCTATTATATACATTAAAAATAAAAACAATTTTTTTGTTGGTTTTCGAGCACAAGTGAATACAATAAGCTTTTTTGTTATGTAATGTTTATACATTGCTTTTAATATGAAATTATAATTAACATTGTGTCAATGTTTGTAATAACCGTGTTGTTGAAATTATCCAGCCCTGAGGATGGAGTAACAAAAACTGCGAAACGTTGGCTAACTGACAAATCTTATTATTTTGACCAATACCCGTGAACCACGCAAATTGAATCGTCCACAGATGTCATCGTGTACAGATGGTCATGAAATACGGCATATTTACATTGGATCAGAATAATATTAATTGGCATTTTTCATTCTAAATAAATATATAGTATCATTGTATAACAGGTTATTGTATTGCATTTTAACTTTGAGAAGGTAGTATGCAAACTGAAGTAGTTAGTATACTTACCAGCTGGTGCCGGTTGACTATAAACTGGTGTAAGAAAACCCCTATCATTGCCTGCATTACCTGTATCATTACCTGTACCAGAATACCTGTATCATGTCGTCAAAAAACAAATATGATGTATTACTTATTAAAAATTTCTCCAACTCGGTCAAATACGTATTTTGTTGCGCATGAGAAAACATTGACATTTTATTTATTATTTTTGACAATTAGTGTTTTGTAGTTTCAATCAATAGAATAAAAGCTTTGAATCCAATGTTCTTAATTTATCTTAATTTATTAATGTATCAATGTATCTTCCTATGCCACAAACTAGTAGTGCTATATCAGCCCATGATTTCTCGCGTTATAGCAAAGGATCATGTAATACTGTAATTTGGCACTTTCTGTCTTTCTAACCCTTCACCTTTCACTTGAAAAAGTTCAAAGAATTTAAAACGCAGCGTCTGCGGTGTGAATCTGCAAGGAGGAAAAGTATTAATTTCTTAAATCTAAAAAGTAAACAATATGAATATATCACAAATATAGTCCATTTTACACCGTCTTTATGCGGACAAGGAAGGATACACTCACTCATATCTGCCTATATTACATCGAAGAAACCTTCCCAATTTGAATACTATAATCAGCGACCAAAACTTTTCAAAGTAAAACAAGTATATAAATTAAACCTCCAGAGCTGGAGGCTATCCAATTGCAAACATTATGCACAATGATTGCATGAAAATAAAGTTACAAATATATAATCTTTTCCTTGTAAATATATCTGGAACACAATAAACGAGTTTGTACGAAATTAATTCTTTTAAAGTAAATATATTATCACAAATTCAACAATCAAAACTACCTTTTGCTGCCTAACAATTAAATCAGTTCGTGGAGTCATGCCAATGAAGCGTTGCAATTTAGTTAGGTTACATAGCTCCACCAATTAGACACCACTAGGAGCAAACTAAATACTGATATTTTAAAAAAAAAGTTCAAAAGGTTGATGTTCATAATTAATAATACATAAAAGAGTTGAAATGATTTAAAGAATCTAATATTCAGAAACTGTGTGCACCAAGAAATACCTAGCTTCAAAATTAAACGTGTAAGATAGGTTTGAAAAACATTTAAATTTTTCATTATTCAACTCAAAATTACACGAAAAGTACGTATATAGTATTTTCAAAACTCTGTAAATGACCAATTTAAAGATCTAAATTTTTAAAACACATTATACCAATTAAGGAAAAATTTTTCTCGTGTATATTGTACTTCTGAAATATACATTTTTTGCAATTTTCGAAAATAGACGAAACCTACTCATTATTGAAAAATTTTACATAAACTTATTTCAAGATGTGTGAAGATAAGATATAATTACGGGGGAAATCTTCATCTTCAACATTGTTGAAAGAAAACGCCCAAAAAAAAACTTTCGTAAGTTTAGACATTTCAAGAAAATTAAACTATTTTTAAAATGCTTTTTTCATTTTGGGGAAAGAGGAAAATGACAAATTTGAAGCCGAATTTTAAAAAAAATTGAAAATGAGTTTGAAGCTTTATGAAAAGTACCTTCCAAAAATCAATATGTGCCAGTCTAACAGCCGTCCAACAGCTCGGCTAGAACAATCCATAAATATAAATTTTGGAGAAAATTGGCTGAATGGTTTAGGCGCTAGCGTTGTCCACAGTTGGACAGGCAAATGGATAGACGGACAGTCCTACAGACAGACATAAAGACGGACACACGCAAAGACGGACAGATTCACAGACGGACAGACACGCAGACAGACACGCAGACAGACACTCAGACGGACAGTCACACAGGCGGACAGACGCACAGGCGGACAGACGCACAGGCGGACAGACGCACAGGCGGACAGACGCACAGGCGGACAGACGCACAGGCGGACAGACGCACAGGCGGACAGACGCACAGGCGGACAGACGCACAGGCGGACAGACGCACAGGCGGACAGACGCACAGGCGGACAGACGCACAGGCGGACAGACGCACAGGCGGACAGACGCACAGGCGGACAGACGCACAGACGGACAGACGCACAGATGGACTCTCGGATAGACGGATAGTCGGACCGATGGACAGACGGACAGACGCACAGACGAACAAACGCGCAGGCGGACAGACGCGCAGTCGAACGGACCACCAGACATGCGGACCACCAGAAGGACTGGGACGGACAGTGGCACGGACGCAGAGATGGGCGGGCGGAGAGACAGGCGTTTTGCCGTCAATCGGTGTTTCAGTATTAAATACTCAAAAAGAGATAATTCGACTACACAACGTGTTAGATAAAGTTATTTACTACATATTGTAACAAGATTTATCCACATTTCGACACCATGTCCTCTTCAATATTTACTTTGAAACATGGCCAATTTTTCCGCACATTACTATACTTAATTTTTACTGCGGAAGTACTAGTAAGCCGAGAAAGTAAAAAGAGGGCGGTCGGAGATAGTCTTTGACGCCTTCACTTTTTCTTCCTCTGAGATAAAGGAGGTCTGTATCTAGCCTTCATCATTACCAGTCTTCTCCGGGAAGTGGCGGAGGGGATGGTGAGTGAAGTTGAATTTCTTGGGAATAATTAAATTTCACCGACTTAGGTGGCCGAGGTGCCTGAGAGCATGTACCGACACAGCGCTTCGGTCCTAAGGGTGGCGCGTCCGAGCTCTCCTTGGGCATGGTTGTTTGTCCCTTGTTACAGATGTGTGTGTGGTCGCGGAGGGTCTCGCGTTCTGCTGAAACCAGATCAGAGGAGCCCGCAAGTGTGTTGGTGTCTAGTGCATGGTCGAATACGCGTCCCAACGATACTTCAAGGGTAACCGACCGTCGCCTGGATGAAATCCCTAGAAAAGAAGAAAATATTTAAATTTCTCAAGAACAATATCCTTTTGGATATCCAATGCCCAATGGAAAATAATCGGCACCTATTCTACTCCAATCAGAATAATTTGAACGATGATATGAAGAATATCGATAATGGTAGATTGAGAAGTCAAGACAAAGAAAGCATTTCAAGTGCCGTATCTCGATAAAAACAAATATGTTTAAAAGAAACTACAAAATTCAGTTGTTTATGATAAATATAGGAACCGAGGAAAGGGCAATATTATTTAGGTTGACTTTTATGCACAATTCTAAAAATTAATTTAATATATCTTATACAACAATATCTGAATTTTGAAAACATTTTTATCTGTCTCTCTATTACACTCTCTTAAAATTATAAATTCATGAAATTAAAATGGATATTAAATTTAGTTTAAATCAAATTCCACACTGAAAATCAATAGTTGTCCGCCTATGGTATTTGTTACTAGTTTAAAATCACTCTCCCTTCGTACATCGTACTTCTTAAGGCGAGATTCTCTATTAATTTACTTCATTTTATGTTAGTTACATTTAAAATTATTGAATGTTAACTAGCTAATTTTAATATTTAGAAACCAACGTAATCCAATAGTACAGCTGACGTGGATGACTGAAATTAGAAAAAACTTGTTGAAAACATCATTGTGGGTAAATAAGAAAGGGTTTGGTAAGGTTTTTGTAGTTTGGATACGAAATAAATTGTACACATTTAAGTTTTTAAACTTTTCTGAGAATGCAATATTTTTATCCCAATTTCTCAGAATACTATTAATTAGAAAACCTGGCCCACATTCAGATGAATTCTTTTCTGGCAATTTTGATGTATTGTAGAAAGTGGTGCCTAGTAGTGATAGTAGGCAGAAATATTCGGATTCGATATTTAAAGGGGATTTGTTTCATACCGACAAAGAAATGTCGGGTGAATGAATAAATAAAAGAATAAATGAGTGAATAAATGAATGAATGAATGGCCAATAAAAAAATATGAATAATGTATAGAAACATTGATTTTCCTAAATTCGAATTGCCAATTTTTGTCTCTCGTGTACTTGCTCTCGAGAAGGCCTACTCTTAGCGCTGTTTGATTCTCAACGTGGACTTGCATCTATTCAAAATGACCTTGACTCTCATGTACGTGTTGTCCCCTACCTATTGGAATCACGGCTCGAAGCATAGCTTCATCCACAGTAAAACAAACGGAATAATTAATCCTAAATTGGAGTCTTGGAGACATTACAATGGGGCGCTGTGCGCACGAAGCGGGCGGTCCGCGGCGACTAGGCGACGGTGGCGGCGGCGGCGGCGTCAGTCGGCAACGCTGCCGCTATTCACTGCCACCCGCTCATTCGCTCGTTAATCCGTTATTCCGGCGCAGTCAATTACTCGGTCATACAGACAAATGGGTCGTCACGCGCACCGCCAGCGGAAGTGGCAAAATCGATAGGCCCGCGAACCCCCTACCCCCACCCCACCGCCCCCTCCCCTCCCCTCCCCTCCCCCCCGCCACCCAGTCGCCGATGCGCCGCTCCGCTCCGCGCCGCGCCGTCCACGCCTCCGAGGGAATTGAATGCCGAGACGCGCCCACTCCCCGCCCAGCCATTCGGGGCGCGAGCGGAATCTTTCAATCACGCATCCATAAATTTCTCATTACGGGATTATTCTCGGATTCGAAGATGCCGAAGGATACAATTATGGAATTAGTATCTGGGCAGTGTTTGAGGACAAGCTAATGACATCGGAAATAAATATTCTGAACTTGAAAATAAACACCTATATTAACACTTGAAAACGTAGATTCGGAGTTGATCTATGATACATTATTTCTGTATTGTATTAGAGCTTTTTAAGGGATATTCATTTTAATCATAATAATAATAATAATAATATATTTTATTGTGCACTAATAAAAAAGAACTTAGTGGGAAGAACATCCATAGTATTACAAAGTATATCACGGCAAAACTTGCAATATCTGAGTACGAAACACTCAATTCAAATCAAACCTGTTTCTCAACTCAACTTTCTTTTATAACAGTCACAAAGATGTACAAGTAATAACTCAGATTTTCTGTAATTTACTTACTTCTCTTGTACTATTTTTACTATTATATACAAGAGAGTCACAAATTAAAATTTAGAATTTATGAAAGCGATAAACATCTGATTTAGTTGCTTCTGATTTGAGCTTGAGATTATGAAACCTTTCGGCTATTGATTTCAAGAGTCACATATGAAAACTAAAATCGAAAACGTGCTTTCGTGTACCTCGGTACCACATGGTCATCTCTCAGATATTTCAGAATATTATGCAAGTAAGCTGGATTAAAGTTCTTAATATTTTTAAACTCTTAGACAGACGGACAAACGGATGTTTTGCCGTCAATTAGTTTTTCTGTATAAAGGACCCACAAAACAGGGATTCTGGCAACACCCATGTGTTAGAGGATTTTTTTCTTAAATTAGCAACTGATTTTATCCACTTTTCGTTATTAGGGCCCGAAGCCCGAGCATGAATTTTTTTCCGCCGATAATCCGCGGTTTTTTCGCGCAACATTACATAACTTTCCCTATACTATAGGATACTATAGAATATCTTATCAAATTGTCAAGTTTGCTTCATCTGTCACATTTCATTCAGCTACTTCCATGTCACTTCATGATACAATAAATGATTTCCGAGGAAAGGCGAAGATTATTAAAGAACGTACTACATTTACCTTATAGTTAATTTGAAAACTAAAGTACGATAATGGATACATAATAACCAATATCCCATAATTTAAAAGAAAGAACAATGTTTTCTTTCGGAATTAGTAAAAATGGCATGGGGTCACAAGTTTTTTATTTGTATTTTGACACCACAAATTCAAACTTGGCTATCATATATTCTTCTTGAGTCTTATTTCAATTCTCTGCCTCTTTATAAAACTTCCTGTTAAATTCTTCAGGACATTTTTTAACACTATTTAGTTTTACTGGATGACCATGGACAAACATTTAACTAGGAATGATTTAAAATGAACGCAAAATATTGCATTCATTTTATTGTAAGCCGATTCGTTCATTGTAAGCCGATACCGTTTTTCACTACATTTCTTAACCATTTACCTCTTAGCGGTTATATTTAGGAAATTCGGAAGTTCCGCTTCTTCATGTTGACGGAATTATTGCAGAAATCTTAATGTTGTGAAATCTTAATGCACTTCAAGCACTTGTCGTTGGATTACCTTTATGAAGCGCTTGAATGTTAGTATTAGTCATTTTAGAGAATATCTCTTACAGGTGACGATTGTCTCTTCACCCTAACATATTCTTTAGGAGCAAATGCATCAAAAAGATCTAACTTCACACCAGAGACACGTCCAGCTAGGAATATCAATTATCCTCTAAGAACAGATCATCCCAAGACACATTTTCAGCAACTTCAATCATGCATCATGAAATACTGACTAAATAAAACGAGTATAATAGGGTAAAATTATTTTACAATTCTTCAGTGCTGCCTTACAGATAATGAGACAGATTGTAGAAATATTTTTAAACACATATTAAAAGCAATGATTCAGGAAAACATTAGTAAAATGTAGTGAATCCAACACCACTTGGATGTTTAGTAATAGTGAAAGAGAAAAAAACTGATAAGTTGCATCTTAAATGCGTTGTAAGAACTACTGTATGGATTAATTCTGAGGTATGAAATGTTGGATCCAGAAAAACACTAATATTACTTTCTTGCCTTTACTTCGTTAAAGATAAAGTATTGTAATAGTGCGCGGGAAAACGGCGAATTTCTGAAACAGAAACTCTTGTTGACGGGCCCTGGTAACGGAAAAGTGTATAAATGTTTTTCCTACACATAGAAAATTACTTCCTCTAACGCGTTGTGTATTCAGAATCATTATTTTATGGGCTCATTATACCGAACTGTGTAAGTGTTGCTACGTTGATTTAATATGTAATAATATATTTCAAGTAATAAACTGAACAAATGATTACTTTTCTTCTTAAATATAACACATTTGTGTGAAGGTTTAAAAGAAATGGACACCATCATTGCGTTGTATTCTTCTTTCACTTTCTATTTCCTTCTTTCACTTCTTACTTGAGATAGATAAATTTCATTTCCGTGAAGTTGTGAAAGCTACTTGACCGAAAAAAACTGTGCTAATGGAAAATAGCTGTCGTAAATTCATGTACGAAATATTGTAGAAACTTTTTCGAACTTTAATTAATTGGTAACTTTAATAATTTATAAAATATTAATTGATAAAAAATGCTGCTCTCAGTTGTGTAGAAATGTCCTGAGATAGAAAAGATTGGCTGTTCTGAAATGTCATAAAGGAATACTGGAGCTTATTTCTTCCTCGCCGAATGCCATTAGCTGTGTCTAAGATTTAACGCTCTGAGTATGAGAATTTTGTCATAAAATCAGGTATGAGAAATTGCGAATTAACACAATCAAATATTTCCATTTTCAGTCGAAATCGAAACTGATCCATTGTTTCTGTTTTTTTCAGTCTTCCTGGTTATCTATCGAAACTATTGACACTACTTACATGGACAGAGTCAGCTTAGTTTGTCGACATTTTAGGGAATATTTAAAATTGTCAATATTATAAACATAAACGAATATTTTGAATTTTCTATTCGCAATTCTTGCCTCCTTCCTCTTTCTGTTCGTTCGCTTTCATTCTTTTTAATTTAAAAATGTTTTCATATTTTTTACAGTCATTCTTACACATCTTTTCTGTCTTTTCTAATTCTTTATTCGCCTACCTACTCGATTCCTCTCGCCCTCCACAAGGCCTCTTGTTCACCCGTTTCTCCTCCACTCTTCTCTTCTCACATTCCATCGTGTTGGAGTATTGTGTTCATACTTTCCTCCGCCGTTGTCACAATCCGCGGCCGCGATCACGGACGCCGAATTTGGCAGGGCACGCGGAAAACAACAGGCCAAGGGCAGCGCGCGGCGGGGAGCGGGCGGGGCGCGTTCGCTAAGCCCCGACCTGCGTGTGAATAATGCGCGGGGTTGTCCGCGCGCGCCCAAAGCCTCGGAAATCCGCCGATGCTCCTCCCTCCCCTCCCCCCCCCCACCACCCTCTCTGCTTTCCCCGTCGGGGGAGAGCCGCCTCCCCCCCCCCGCGCTGGCCATTCGCTTCCACCGCTCGTCCTCCGACTGAGACACACGCCCTGGCGTGCTTCTGAATTCTGTCATCGATGCACATACTACACGCGCACTTTTTCTTGATACTCCACAGCGGGGGGTGCGAGGGGAGGCAGGTTCTGTGTACGTCACGGCAGTGCAGTGCTGTCAACATCCACAGAAAACTCAGCGTAAAAGGGCGTCTTGGACTAAATAGCAATGAGAAACAACTGAAGTTTTTTTTTTAAATTCTGAAGAAATAATTAATAATTATATAAATTATTCAGTAACGAGACGGTACGCAGAGGTCGTTAGAAAGAGAGCAAAAACTGAGAAGTCAGAATTGTAAAGGAAGAAGGTGAGCAGCACTGCAAACTGGGCCGTGACGTTCCGAGTGGGTCTCATGTTTTCTGCCGAGCCGTGCTGTGCCGGGCTGAACGAGAACTAGGGAGCTGGAGGATCAAGAAAAAGTGCGAGCATAGTACGTACTTGTTTGATTGCTGGAATATTAGCAATATTAACGAGGTTTGGGGCAGAAGCCATGGCAAATACTATTTTTATAAAAGAAATGTTATCGGATCATCCAATTTTGTCTCGTGAAATAAATGCTGTACTAATGTCCGTTCATAATGACAGATGGCTTTCTAAGTGACTCTATTAGCACAGAGATCTATGTGAAATCAGTTGGCTGACTGCGGCCGTGCGAGGTGAATGTAACCTGTTTCCGACAGCGTTCGTACACCAAAATTACCAGTTCTCTATGTAAGAAACGCCCGAGAAATGTCCGCAAACACGTTTTGTGTCACTTAGGGGCGAAATTTTCTTGTTTTTAAATGTTGTAATCTGTACTTTTAATTGAATTATCTATAGTAAAAAGGGAAATGGAGCTCTATACAACCTGCACAGATTATACTTCTACTCTATACGTCACATACAGTATTTTTCCGCTTTTAAAGATATATTTTAATTGTGACATCATGAAGACCGTTAGTAACTCCTGAACCTCCAAGCATTTATAAACATACGAAGACATTTAGATCTATGTGATCAAATCGGACGTAATGTAAATAGTGCACCTAATTCCCTTTAGAATTCGAAATTATGCACCTGACCACGTTTGCCATGGATTCGGATTTTCTGTTTGTTATCATGAGAACAAGAGACATTTTTTGTGTTTCGGTTCTTCTCGAATGCTTTGTAAGGAGGGTAATTACTCGTTATTACATAACTGTTGTTGAATATGCACTTTTCAATATAGAGTGTTCCACTAGAAGTGTCGGGTTGTAATGTTTGTAATTAGGACCGACATACCTTTCTTAACTCCGATTTAATCATACTTGCACTTCATGGTCACGATCTGGACGGAGAGAGGGACACAGTTATCCAATCGGAAGCTTCGTCACTACTTACATTTTTGGTATTTGAGCTCCTGGTTGAATGACGTTTCCATCTCCTTGCAGCTCGTTACCTTGAAATGCTACAATGTTTAAATCGGAGTATGGTTCTGTGAGGAAGAACAATGATTTTAATACGACGTGGCTTGTAATATGAAGCTCATTAGGTGGGAATATAATTTGAAGCCGAGATCCATTTTACTTACATAACTTATTCTCCACACAATGCTTTCCTAAAAAGGCAAAGAGCGGGCCGAACTGGTTCAGAGAGGAAGAGGTCGAGGACATGAAAAAAACAGAGAGAAAATGGCTCTAAAGACTCATCCAGAAGGTCTCATCCTTGAACATCGAGAATCCCACCAGCTACTATCAACGGGTCAAGCTATGCCAAATCCTAACTTCATGAACCAGAAATATATTTTAATGGATTTAGCGTACTATGTTCAACCGGGTCATCCAACAGTCAGATTGCTGCCAGGAGACGAAAAATCACGCTTTGTGCATGTTTTGAGAAATCACTTCACATTCTATATACATCTTGCTTCTGATTAAATCCGTACAAAAACTTGAAATCAAATTTTAATGTTATTAAACGAACAGAAAAAAGGGTCCCTTTTGTACTTCTTCCTCTAATTAGCTTTTTAATGGTACTACTTTTGCAAACGTTCATTGGGTACAAGCAACACCGCCTAGATACATGCATGTCTAGGTGGTGTTGGTACAGGAGATGAAATAGTAATATTTGCAAAAATTGTGAATATGAGATTATAGAAGAAAATCGTTACTAATTTACTTTCGTCAAGTTTAGGCTGCTTGGTGTAACTAGCAATCACCATTGTATTGAAGACCCAACGTATCTTAATCACGCGAGGTGGATGCTTCCAGTATTGAAGAGGAAACGTCTTAAAAAAGCCGTCTCATACTTACACTATTTTTGTACTATAAACAGGTCAATGACATTCGAAAGAGTTACCATGAAGCACAAATGGCAAATATAGACAACGCGAATAAGAAGTCTCAGTAGAAATGTTCAACTGAGACATCTGTGAATTCGTTATATGTAAATATGTGTGTCACTAATATAATTACATTAACGTCATAACATTAATGTTATTAGGTTAAAAAATGTACATTTTTAATAGTTTCAATACTTAATTAATTATTGTAAATAATAGAATGCTGATTAATAATTACATAGTGTGGGCGGCATTTCTAATTATCGAACTTCAAGAACGTCAAGAACATCAAGAAACATGAAGGTTCCTGGAGAACTCTAAAATTCCACGCGGTGGAATTCCTTCTCTGCAGCGTCATGCAGGCATGCGTCATGCGTCATGCGTCATGCGTCAAGCGCACGCGTCATGCAGGAAGCTGCATGACAACGAACTGTAAGAACCGCAAAAAACGCCGTGATGAATCAAGGAATTAGTGCAAAAAAATAGTGAGATCTTTTAGAGGCCTTAATAAATTGAATAGCTTGTTATCTTAATTAAAAATGTAAGCTAAAAACAATTTAATGAACTCTAGTTTGTAAACTTAATATCAAAGTCAAAAGTAGAATAATATTTGAGATTCCAATAAATGTTATAAATATTCTATTGAAAAAGGCTGGTTTATTTCATAATTAGACCCACAAACCAATAATTTTTAGACAGAATAAAATTTAGAATGAACCCGATCTATATTAATGTTTCTTCGACTCACGTACGTTTTATTGAAGAGCGTAGATATTTAAGGAGTCGGGTATCAACAGTAATTATTGAAACATTAAATATTATTGAGGAAATCATATTGTTTAGAAGTCAGGATACGTCTCCGTAGCGACCACAACTGAGGCTTGAATAAAATTACAACGTATGGAAAACGTTTCAAAAGGCGTGCCTAATGAAGACCAACGTATAGAGAACGTTTCTACCAACACCTAAACAAATTTAATGTAAATTAGTTTGAAAAATAACGGTTCATGTAGTTGGATAGAAGAACAAAGAGCTTAATTGGTAGAACAAATTTGGAGTGTGAAAATAAGAGAGTCTTCCACTTTCTGTCTTCATCCGAAAATATTAAACACTTTTACGAATATAATTACTCTGTGAAATGGCCGTAATTGAACTTCATCCTTTCCTTTAGATGAAATAATAAGTGTACTTAAATACCCACGTGGGTGGCCTAGAGCATTCACATTAGCTTTCAATGGCATTTGGAATAATTATTAAACATTTTCCTTCCATTGAATGTAATTTCCTCATTTTTAAGTAGGGTCACTAATTCACATTCTTTGAGAATTGAATGTGCAGACGAGGCATCATTATTGAATACATTATGAAAGCCTGATTGTTTAGACTGCATTAACAATGAAAAGATTATTGTGGCAATTCTAAAGGAACACGAGATTTGCATTTACAACAATTAGTGGGTTAAGAGAAATGTGAAATATTTTAAACCTTCTTACAACAATTAATGGGTTAAGAGAAATGTGAAATATTTTAAACCTTCGTAATTGCATCTTAACAACTATCATATTATGAAATATACATCTCTCCACACAATGTATTCTGCGCAGTTGGCGAATACCTTGTTGTTCTTCTAAGGTACCTTGAGTAAAAAAACTTACGAAGGAAGTTGATGGCTCTCTGTATTTCCTTGCCACGGCTTGTCCGAAAAATAAGAGAGCAGCGCGTCCGTCTTCCTCCAGCTTTCTGCCGCCGGCCAGCAGCCACCCCCAACCTCCTATTCTAGCCACTGAAGCTCTCCCCACACCCAACGCCTTTCCCCGCCTACGCCCCCATCCGCCCCTTTCCGGCTCCACTCACCCCTGCCAGTCTCCGCTCGCTCGTGCCCACCTCCCCTGCCGCCGGCCTGCCCAACCCCTTGGCTTCCCCACTCATCGGCCACCCACGCCTTCAGCAGACCCGTTCCCTCTCCTGCCAGCAGGTATCCCCACCTCCCAACTGCCCTCCCGGGCGGCGGGCCGCTCCGGGCAGCGGCCAGTGAAAGGCGAGCCTCTGCCGGAGGCGCGGTCAGCGGCTGGCGAATTCCTCCGGAGGGCCTTGAAGGCGGCCGAAGGGCGGGGTGGCGAGGGAGGAGACGCCTAGCACTCCGCAACGCTCGAGAGCCAAATCAGGAGCAGAGGGCGCCACGCGGCGCGGGCGGCGAGGGAAGGAAGGGGTGGGCGAGGGGGCGGAGCCGGAGTGGGGGTGGAGGGGTCCTCCTGAGGAGGACTCTCGTGACTCATGTGCGAGGAGGGCGGGGCGGGACGGGAGCGAAGGCGAGAGCGAGGGTGAGGATGAGGGCGAGAGCGACGCGGCGAAGAGGCGTCTGTGAAAGCACCTGACGGCCGGGAGCGCCCCAAATCTAATAAAGCCCGGAACACATCTTTTCAGATTAAAATTTCCCGCAGGAGAGGCGCCTCCGTTGCCGCCACCGCCGTCTCCGCTCCCGCTGGGTCCCCTCTACGCGTCGGCGCGCGGCGGCGACGGACGGAGGAGAGAGTGAAGGCTTTTCTTTCCTGCGCTCTTCCCCTCTCTCGCTCGTCAGTTTCCTCCGTGCATCTCTTTCGCTTCCGCGTCTCTTTCCTATTTCACCGTTTTATGTTTTGTCTCACCCCAAAAATACCCGCTGCACGTCTTCCCAGTTTCCTTTATCTGATCTGCGTACGCCTCTCGCTTTCTCTCTTTTACTACGCTGGATTTCGTGACGAGCATACGTCTCTTACTCCTGTTGAAGTATATCTCTCTTGCTAGTTGTTGCATGACTGGCCGCGGAAGCCTTTGACATCACAAGTTCTCGGTTCGTTTTCTGTTTGTCCTTCTGTTCTCCCTTCTCGTCAAGGCTTGCGCTGGCTTTTTCGATGTAGTAGTGGCAGAGGGGAAATATATACTCTCCTCTCTATTGTGGGGGTTAACTTCTTTCCGGGTTATTTCTCCTTTGCTTTTCTTTCTCATTCCATCGCCTCGCCTTCGCCTCCATCCCACCCTGCAACTCCACTCCCTTTTGGCCACTCGTCCTCCGTCTGCTCGGTTCCGTCCCTCAACGTGAGCCCCCGCGGCCTTTCCTTTCTCCCCGAGGCGCGGCCGTCCCATCGCCTCGGCGGAAGTGACAGGCGTCTCAACTACATCCACGTGCCGGGCGGCGAGGCGCTCGCGCCAGCGGCGAGTTCCGGCGCCGGCCCTCAATGTTGCACGATGCATTTGTTTCTGCGGATGCTCGTGGGTTTTCGTTCTTTAGATGTGGGGAGACGCACGTTAAGACGTCGCTCAGATTTCGCATTTTATTCGGTGAAGCAAACATTCTTTACGCTCAGATGATTCAGAAATACATCACTCTGGAAACTTGAGACCTGTTTTGCGATTCCTTTTCAAATAAGACGTGTCCTTTCTTTCATATGTAATATTATATATATACATTTCAGGAATGTTTATGTCTCGTTATTATTTATGGTGGATTTTTGTATTCACAGATACTTTTCGTTCGTAGATTTTCACTTTTGTAGATAGGCAATAATCAAGGCTCTGGTCTTTCGTAACACTTGTTTTGCACATTTTCTTGGAATTATTAACAAATCAAAAAAGCGAATTCGCTGCCTGTGAATTGTTGAGGCAAAACATATTGCATGGAATACAATTTTGCCCGTACGTATTCTTTTACAGAAGATAAATAGTGCATTGTCTAGAGACATTAGATAAGCGCACTCGTGCGCGTCACTAAGACTGTGTGTGCGTAGACTCATTATAACAAACACTCATTGTGTGTGTATATGTGATGTCGCAAACATTATTAACCTAAAATATGTTTATGAAATAATGTTTCCTATGAAAATGAAACCAAAGTCAGTCCTTGATAATTTGAAGCATTTGCAATCCACCAAACCATAAGGGTAGTGGGGGAGATGTTTCCTAAAGGTGAGCTAACGCTCCGTATTCGTCATGATTCGGAATGCATAGAACTGTATTTTGGTAAAAACTAGTATACATCACCTCACTATCTCCCGAATTGTATATTAATTCGAAAAGACAAGCGTCACTGCGTGGTCCGCGTCACTTGAATTGTTCTACAGATAATTAACCGATCGTGATCGAACAATGTGTTGTGTCAGCAGACGTCAAAACCGCAATTTCTCCCAGCCGGTCGTCCTCCAGCAGTTGCAGTACACACTTGCAGTTAATCCGCTCATTGGGAGCTGACGAAATGATTTCTATTGTTCTTCGTGTAAAGACAGTACACAAAATTTTCAGAAGCGTCTTGATTGTCATGAGAGATTATGTTTATCATTCCATTAGATAGCAATTAATACTGACATTTCAAAAAAATCATTACTCCATCAGTTGTTTGACGCGCACAACATTGTTGAAAAAAGTCACATCCTCTGTACAAGAGCTTATTTGAAAAAACATAAATTACATATCTCCATAGATTATATTAGCAGAGAACGGATATCTGGCGTTTTAAATGTAACAAATATAAATAGATGCACATTCTTACTCAAAAGGAGAGCATAAATCATTTTTGACAATACTGATGGTGTAAATATTTTAAAATACCCATTCAATTGCCCTGGTTTCTGGCATCAAAGTGAGTACCATTAAGTCATTAACTAAGTACTATGTGTTTACTTCTGTTGAGAACCGCGGACAAGCCCTCGGGTCGCGTCAAGCTTCTATGAAGGAGCAGGCGGGTGATCGCCGATCGATGGAGGGGCAGGGGGGGTGGCGCCCCGAGCGGCTGGGCGGACGCCGCCTGTCGGCGGGGCTCCCGCCCGCGCCGCGACGCCCTAGCGATCGATCAAGGCGGCGCGGCGCCGAGGTCCCTCTCTCAGGTCTGCCAACCCGCATCCCCGCCCTTACGACCCTGCCCGCCCTCCAGACAGCTCTCCAATTCGCCTTCCCTGCAGCGAGAACGCCTTCCAATCCGATCGCCCGTCCGCCAGCATGGCCTCCAACCACCACGCCCTCCAGCCACCACGCGCTCCTGCCACCACGCCCTCCAGCCACCACGCCCTCCATCAACCACGCCTGCCAGCCACCACGCCCGCCAGCCACCACGCCCTCCAGCCACCACGCCCTCCAGCCACCACGCCCTCCAGCCACCACGCCCTCCATCCACCACGCCCTCCATCCACCACGCCCTCCAGCCACCACGCCCTCCAGTCACCACGCCCTCCAGCCACCACGCCCTCCAGCCACCACGCCCTCCAGCCACCAGGCCCTCCAGCCACCACGCCCTCCAGCCACCACGCCCTCCAGCCTCCACGCCCTCCAGCCACCACGCCCTCCAGCCGCCCGTCATCTACTAGCATGCTCTCCAGCCAGTAAGCCCGTGTCAGCACGCCCTCCACTCTTTCTACTCTCGGATCTCAATCTGCCCGCCCGCATTCCGTCTGCTCTCCTGTCCTCCCATCTGTTCGCCTTCCGTCTTGCCCTCCCTGCTGTCCGCACTCTGTCCGCCCTCCTGCCCACCCTCCTCCCTGCCTTCCTACATGTCCTCCTGCACGCCTTCTTGCCCGCCCTCTTGCCCGCCCTCTTGCCCGTCCCCTTTTCCACCCTCCTACCCACCCTCCTACCCGCTGCCCTGCCCTCTCTCCTGTCCACCCTCTGTCCGTCCTCCTGCACGCCCTCTTGCCCGCTCTCCTACCCGCCCCCTTGCTCACCCTCCTACCCACCCTCCTACCCGCCCCCTTGCTCTCCCTCCTACCCTTCCTCCTGCCCTCTCTCCTGACTGCCCTCTGTCCGCCCTCTGTCCGCCCTCTGTCCGCCCTCCTGCCGGCCCTCCCGCCGCCCTTCTGCTCGTCTGCTCGCCCTCCTTCCCTCCCTCCTTCCTGTTCGCTCACCCTTCTGCCCGCCCTCCCCTACGCTCTACGGTCCTGACCGCTCGTCACCCTCATGCTTGACCGCCCGCCACTCTTTTGTCCCTTTCGCCTCTCCTTTGCTTGCCGTTACCCTAGCTCCCGTCATCCTTCACCCAACCCCGCTGCCGCTGCCGTTGCCGCCTTCGCCGACGAAAGAAGAATAAAAGAAAATATTTTCTCTAGAGCACATCCCGCCGCCGCCGTCCCCGCGCCCCCCATCCATATGCATGCGCCGACGGCGGCTTTGCGATGTGGGCCAGGGGCGTTCGCCTCTGCCTCCCCGCCCCCTCCGCCCCCACACGCCCCCGCCGCCGCCGCTCACCTGATCCATATCCCGCGCGCTGAGGTGTTCCCTTCCGCAGACAGAGCGGAGCCGACGCGACGCGCCGTGGCCTGCAGCGGATATGTTGTGTCCCGATTCGTGCTATTTTGGACTCTTCGGCCACCAGGTTCAGACACGGCTGAATTTGTTGCTTCAATTGTATTGCAAATTTGGTCTCCAACTTTTATGTTGTGTTCCAATAGACTACCTGATTATTTATTTGCAACCTATAAAAAACGTATTGTCAAATAAAATCTTCATGCTTTATAAAGAAGAAAGTAATGAATAATAATAATAATAATAATAATAATAATAATAATAATAATAATAATTTCATACAGCATATTTCGCTGTATGTAGTAATGCTAACAGTTGTTTTGGATATTACGTATGTTCTTTTTCATTGTCTTCTCGATATTCCTATTTTCTGCCACTGAATACATTTTTTCTATGGTAGTACCTACGAATTCAGAACCCAGGGCGCAGAAATTACACTCACAACCGCTACTGATGCAGATTCTATTCGATCAAAACCGATGATTACATAGACCGATAGTGGAGGGTGGGAAAATAAATGAATTATGCTGTTGCAGAATGGATGTAGCTATCTACGATACTCTCCCCTATTTTGCTCCAGTATAGCGAAGAATAACGTAATTTCCTACAGCTCTTTTCTTCGTATGTAAACATTGTCATTATCAAGCAGATTAATGTAATTTTTCGAAAGTGGAATGGATATCGCAATATTCAGAAAATTATCGTTGGTAAAGGACTACAATTTGACTGTT
Organism: Acheta domesticus; assembly: GCA_031308135.1. Taxonomy (NCBI): domain Eukaryota; kingdom Metazoa; phylum Arthropoda; class Insecta; order Orthoptera; family Gryllidae; genus Acheta; species Acheta domesticus. The sequence goes on along the minus strand of JAHLJT010002406.1, from coordinate 163,958,129 downwards.
TTCGGAGTCGCCTATTTTTGTTCTACAAGCTAAGCCATTAGCTTCTGAAATAGTCGATTGCTTCTAAATATTGCTCTCAAGCCGACACGCGATTTATAAACAACTTCGAAGCACGACTTCTTGTGAGGAGATTGATTTCTAGAAACTGTGCCTGGCGCTGTTTTCTTAAAGTAGACACTCGACTCAATATGTAGGTAACTGTGTAAATGTTAAGCAAACACTGCATTAAATGCAAGGGTATTTCGGTTTTTCTGCTTTGACGTTTATTTTCTTGCTATTGTTGAACTATTTTTCTCAACATGTGAGCATTAATTTGTACATAAAACAACAACAATAATAGTAATAATAATAATAATAATATAGTAATATTAATAATTAATGTCCTAATATTTCATTTTAGTAATGGGTATCTCTTCAATTTTCGGCCGAGAAAAACAATCAAGAGATAAAGAAAGTACGTTTACATATATTTGATGGATAAAAAATATAGAAGAGGAAAGAACTTACATAAATTTAACTTCAGTGCTCATTTTTTCAAATAAAGTTTCTTTTCAATATTGTTATTGAATTTTACACAAATTGTCTGATCATCGGCCCGCAAACATTTGATGCTCTCCCCTGTTCCTGCAACAATTTTATCATGAAGTTACCTTCCAGCAGTTGTCCGTTCAGCTTGCCATGTTATAAGCGTTTTTAAATTTATAATATTACTCTCAAATTGTGTAATTTATTATGTGTAAGTGACTATAATTCGTAGAAAACGAAGCACTGAAATACCATCTTAGTGAACATTTACTGAGAGGAGTTCCAAAAATCTCCCATGAATTTTCTTAAGTTAGAAATAATAACTAACTCTTTACTGTCCAATTCCCTACCATCTTGGAATTTCGCCACAAATCACTAACTCACTACAATTACTGGAATTAAAAATTTGCTTTCTCTCACTTTGATTTACCTATCTTAAATATTTACCGTCTTAAAAATATTTCTCCATGGACAAAAAGTTTCGGCTTTATCAGTAATGTAGTAGAAACAAGCTTACCAAATTTGACAAAGGAGACTCTCGCAACTTTTCCAAATCTCATCCCCACATGAGCTTTTTCGGATGTAGTGTTACGTTACATGACAACAGTTATGTAAATGGTTGCAGCAAGCGAAAGGAGTGAAAAAAAAGTGCAGAGGTTTTCTTTCCGAAAGTCTGCAACGGCACAATCCTCTTCGCTCTACTTCTCCTCACCTCACATAGCTACATATCATCTAACCTAGCAAGAGCCTGCTTTGTATGTCTCCACTCGTTTTGACTCGCCTCACCTCATATCAACTCGATCCTCTCCGCGGTCGTTAACCACGTCCCCCCACCCCTTTCCCCTTGAACCACACCCGTTCACCGTTCGCCGCGTGTAACTTTCCGTCCGCCCTCCGTTGCTCGCGCGATGCCGCTCCCTCCGCGTAGCACGGCCAGGCGGGAGGGTGGGGGACCTTGGGAGGAGACGGCGGCGTAACGAAATGTTACGAGGGGAAGGCAGCGCGCGTCCGGAAGCGGCGGTGCGCGGCGCGGCAAGAGGCAGAACAAACGCCGAGCGCGCCCCCTCTCTCCCTCCCTCCTCTCCCCCCTCCCCCGGCCGCGCGTATCTCCGCCCTTCCTCTCTGCCGCCGACTGCCTTCCGCAGCTCTGCGCTTCGGCGGAGCACTTTGCGAGCAGGAACTTCCCCCTCCCCCCCCCGCCCACGCGCCAGCGCAAATCGGTTTGACGATTCGACGGCGCGGGCAGCGGTAGGAGTGACTGCGCTGGCTCAGACGGAGTCGGTGGGAGGGGGACGCGAGTTGAATGGGGGGTTGGGGGGTGGAGAAGGCGGCATCGGAGTGAGTTGCTCGGGACGGAGTCGGCGAGTGAGATCTGTGCATGGCGCGTGTGATCGTCGCGGAGGGAATGGGACCGTCTTCTTCATTAAAGACTAAATACGTCTGTAACAAGTAATGTACTTCATCCGTCTTGACCAGGTTTATCGTCCAGTTTCTCTGAATCATTGAGCAAATGCTGAGATGGCCCATTGTTTGCTTCTGAGCATAAATGTAGATTCATTTGTATACTCATCTTGTGTTTAGCTCTCATTTAACAATACAATAAAAACAAAGCATTCGTTCATATACAGATGCAAATAAGTTATCCATAATTCGAGAGCAAACATTTCTAGTCTTCAAATATTGCTAACCTCTCTTTATTAGTACTTTCATTCATCATCGGTTTCTATATTATTTCAGTAGTATACCTTCCCTTTGCGGCTCTCACACGCAACCAATATTTAACTGAGATCTTTAAAGAAGGAGAAGTTCAAGGAGGCGTGACGAATTGCACTTTGACTTTAAAAATATGAATAATTTGTTTAAAACGCATCTAAATATCCTTGTGAAATGCAACCCGCAACGCACGACAGGATTTGTTAATAGATATCGTTAAATAACTCCTAAACGAAGCGTTCTATGGTCTTAAAAACTGAAATTTTGAGACCGAAGGCGTCAAAGAAACGTTCCTCTCTACCGTAATCTATTGAATGAGATCTTCTCGATCTTTCTATTACATTTTTGCTGGTTCGATGCTTCTCTATTCTATCCCACCTGTTCAGAGCCTGTAGAGCCTGCAACTGTATGTGACATTACTAATTACTTGATATTCTTTGCATCTGCGCGAGTCGGGTCAGCCGCTGTTCGAGTCGTTGCGCGATTCGGGCCGGCCGCTGGGCGAATCGTCGCGGCGTCCGCGCGGACCGACCGCTCGGCCTTTTGAGTCGCGCCACAGGGCAGGGCAACGCGGGGCGTTGCGGGGCGACGCGGGTGGGCGGGGCGCAGGCGGAGGGGAGGGCGAGGAATGCTGCGGAAGCGGGCGCGCCAGCGGAGCGGAACGCCGGCGGTTGAAAGGTCGCCGCGAGAGGCTGTTTGATGGCGGCGGCGCTCCCATCCTCCGCGCCGCCGGCGGCTGCCGCCCTGGGACTCGGTCGCACGGCCATTCACTGAGCATGAAATCACCCGCTGCCGTCTGACGGTTCGTGTTCCCTGCTCCATCCCCCGAGTGTTTCCTCATTCACACAAATGTGAATTCTTGTTTTCGTAACCATTGACGGTCGTCACCCACTTTTGAACTGGGTTGATCGTCGTCTTTTCGTAGAATTTCGGAAAGTGTTGTGAGATATAAAGAAGAAAAATCTCCCGTGTCTGCAAATATTTTTTACAACTGTTCAAAACTAAATTAAATTAATTTTAAATCACCATTATATTATATTTAAAATTGGATTTTTAATCCTCGTTTTACAATTTCTGTATACAATTTTTGATTATTATTCTTGTGTAAATAACCAAATATCGGTTATTACGTTAGGAACTTGTATTTTTGGGTTTTATGATGCCAATTTAATATTCTGTGATGTAAAAATTTGTGCGGGCCACTATTGGTATGTTCTTAAATGAAAATAAATGTCGCATATAAAGCAAATTCATCTTTTCTGGTACATGACAAACATTTCTCCATTTTCTGTGACTTAAATATTTGTGCGGGCCATCATAGTTTTATTTATGTGAAGTGCAAAAATAATTGAAAACTTTAATTATTGTATTATTGTATTCTACAATAATTAAAGTTTTCAATTATTTTTGCAGAATCCTACCCAAATATTCTAAATGTAATCAGTTTTCTCTACTTAACTTTTCTTCTTTTTCAATATTTTTTTCTGAAATTTGTTGCTTATTTTATTAATGACTTGTAAATACTTTATAACTCAGTTATAAAGAGTATCAATAGAGAGTTTAGTTTGTGTTTCAATGTAAAAGGTTGGCGACGTACTCTCCCTTTTGCCTACCATTTCCTTACCCTCATCCTACACTGCCGTTACCTTCTTCGAGTTAAAACGTCTCTTCGTTCGCTTGTCGTTCATACGTCAAATCAATAAGGAAACACGTGGATTCCTTCTGCTCTAGCCTCTGGACTGCTCTACGCGATCGACAATCCAATATCGGCTCCTAGTGCTTCGGTGATACTTCGCTACCTAAGCCATATTCTGTTGATTTCTTGTTCCGTTTGATAGGAACTAGTCGAAATTGTCAAGATTTTCCTTATCTCGCTTCTTGCTTCCCGCCTTTGACCTTGGACGGCATTACCTAAAATAAACATTTTTTAAATATTTAAATGTTTTTCCGGCAAAAATATTCACTTTACTGATATAAAATGTTTTGGATGATCTAAATTCAAAAAAATACTTTGAGATTTACACGACGATGCACAAGTCACTTTTCTAACACATTCCTTTGCGGAGTTAGGACTCGTTTATATGTCGCGCGAAGTGAAATATGAGACCTATAACCGGGTCCATCCTGCTCAACGACGTAAACACATTAATATTCAAGTTGCACACGATTAACAGCTGACGAGTGTAGTTTCAGATTATATTCGATTCACAGGACCCAATCCTTGGGCCATGAAATTTAACCAAATATTTGGGGATAACAAAATCGTTTCATCAATGACACGGATGGAATCCCTTCGTTTTCAAGTCAAAACATTGCTAATTGGACTGGATCAAAACAAGAGTTTGATAAATGTCTTTCTGAACCAAATAGTTACCTTTCATTAACGGTACACGTATAATATTTCATTAGATAGTGAATAAACTAAGTTTCGCATAAAACTAGAAATGTATGTGTTTAAAAATAAAATGCATTGTTCATTTATTGAGCACATTAAACTTTTCATTTACCGTCTTACTTGTATTAGTTTGTAATGAGAAATTATCATCCATCTTTTGAGAACGTTTTTTGGTAAAATCTTAGGTTCGCTGTTGATCGGTCATTGAAGTCTCCGGGCATTGTATCTCACAAAGGCATGGAATTATCAATTGATATCATGCAACGCACTAATATATTACGAGGCACATATTCTCACGTGAATGTAGCGAATGTATCACTGTCAGACACTGAAAAACATCCGAAAAGTTCAGTGTACCGCCAAGAAAATAATGCTTACATTTCTGATATTGTACTTATTGTGTAACCATGTTTCAAAAGTTCTCTATAAATGCATATTCTATTTTATATAAATGAAGAAGTAGATATCCATTGAATTTCCTACCCTAGATCTATGCTTTTTGATAAAATTTTGTAGCGCGTGATTGTTTGAGAATTATAAAATTCAGTTCTGTGGAAAAATAATTGTTAAGATACAAATTATATTGTTAATAGTATTATGTATAACAAACTTTATTAAATATAAACTTCATTATTCGAGATTTATGAATTTCTCAACCTCTTCTGTTGCCACCAGGTCATCAGTCATGTCACTGGTGCAAAATATATTCCAAATGGAACTACAGACCTGTAGAAGAGGTCAGCTTTCATCGACGCAACGTTTTTATTATTGTACTCGAGTGAAGGAAGAAATTTTTTAAAATAAAATCTTTGTTTAAGGTTCGCTTCATAAAATGGCATAGGTTCGATTATTATTATTATTATTATTATTATTATTAAAACCTCTGAATTTTCGAAACTTGCAACCGTTCAATTTTCTTTTTGTCGTGTCGGGAGCTGTTCTCTGCCAAGTCATCCGTCTGATATAGTTCATTGTTTTCGGAGGCTTTGGGTTCGAATCTGTCTGGGAGTAAATTTTTACGGATTTAAACAGTATGAAAATAACCGTTACAAATAATCCGAGAAAGTTTGTGCAGTTGTAAACACCATTACTTTGAATCGAGACACTATTTAGCCCTTCCTCTCTGCCCTTCCCAACACTAGCTACACTCCTGTGCTGTGTGTCAGTGGCGGTGGTTGGTGATCCGTCCATTCCCCCACTCCCCTTGGAGTCGGGTGCGGACCCTCGCCCTCTCTCGCCTCACGCAGTCACGACCATTTCCATTTCAGTTCTTCGACAAAAGGAGTTGGTCATCAGTGCCGCCGCGGAAAAGATCACAAGTACAGAAAATATCCACAATATATATGACATTAACATACCAAACTTCAAAAATTGAAAATATTTAACATTGATAGTAGTGTGTTGTTAAATACATAGAGAAGTAGTTCTTAAATAAATAATTTTCCCATCATTTTTTTGCGGTTTATTTTGTTGCCGGCCGTTTACATCTCACTTCCCACTAGGTTTCTGCAGGTGCCGAAATGGGATCGGTGTGCCACTATTAAATAAATAATTATAAATAAATACTTAAAAAAGTGCGTTGTCTACTTTTGATTGAGTTGTGTGCGTGTGTTGTGCGCAGCGATGCAGGCGGCGGTGCTGCTGCTGGCCGCGCTGGCGGCCTGGGCGCCCGGCCCCGCCCCCGCCCCCGCCGGCGCGTCACCGCACCACGGCCGCCGCCATGTCGCCATGGCGCTGCTCGCCGCCGCCGACTCGGCCGCCGCCGCCGCGCTCGACCTCGACATGAAGGGGGCGGGCGCGCCGCCGCCGCCCGCGCCGCCGCCCGCACCGCAACAGCCCCCGCCGCCGCCGCCGCCGCCGCGCCGCCAGCCGGCCTCCTCCTCGCAGGAGGACTCGCTAGTGGTGCAGACGACGCGCGGCCGCGTGCGGGGCGCCACCATCACCGCGCCCTCGGGCAAGCTCATGGACGCGTGGCTCGGCATCCCCTACGCGCAGAAGCCGGTCGGTGAGTGCCCAGGCAAATGGTAGAAAATAAGAGGAAGTTATGCTGAAGTTTTGGATTTTGGTTCCCGTTTGAAGTTCTTGTTGGCTAATCTTATATTGGTGTTTAGCGATCCCAAAAACTTTCGTCGTGGTAACAGCAATAAGTTGAATGTAATTAATAAAATCACTGTTCTGTTTATTATACCATTGTGATCTATCTAGAGAACTGCAGCAGTTGCAATAGGTCGTAAGACGACGGACTAATGAAAAACCGAATGTCATGCCTGTACATTTGTGAAAGCGACTGCTAAGACAGTGAGAGGTAGAGAAAGTTTTTTGTTCCCCCTGAAAACTTCGGTAAATTTGACCTATTGAGATAACTATGACATGTTTTTGGGAACGCTAAACTCCAGTATATGATTTTCCAATAAGAATTTTTCCCGGAAACACTTTCTTAAAGTAGAAAAAATATGTAAAAATCACGACGTTTTCAGTTTTTTCAAAATAACTCAAAAGCCATATACTTCTCCTAAGTAATGGTCCTATACGAAATAAAATAAGATTCATTTACCTACCTTTATTGTGATTAAGCTTTCTTTCTTCAATTAACGGTCTCACCGTGAGAGCACGGCGAATTTTGGTCTTGTGAGTAAAACATTAAAAAAATCAGTTATTCTCCTTTATCTTAATATAACTTAAGCACTTTTAATTTTTCGTGATTATTAACCTGATAAGAAATGAAAGTATAAAATTACCTATGTGTTCAAGTTTTTTTGGTCAATGGTATCGCCGTTGATGTGCAAACTATGCCCAAATGTCTCTGTGAAAATGGTATCCCACTTAACTTCTCTCACTCACTATTTATTATAGTAATTTACATCCAATACAAGTTGCATACAGTATGGCAACTTCTGAACCAGCTGACATTTTATTCGGAGAAAGGGAAGAGAAAGATTTATTAATGTGAAAAAAATTAATGTTTTGGAAGACGATGGACTGCACTTGCACCAACGCGTATGTTTCAAAGGTTCGGGGTTTCGTGGACATCTGCTACATACAAATGGCATTAGTGTTTTTTATTACTGAATGGCTTTTGAGTAATTTTGAAAAAACTGAAAAAGTTGTGATTTTTACGTATTTTTGTGTAAAAATGAGTTTTCAGCCAAAATTATTTTTGGCAAACCCTATATTCGTCTTCTGACCCCCAAAAAACGTACAGAAACCAAATATCAAAAATACATCAAAATGTTCCGCTTTTTGCCCATCTTGAGAAATTTGACCGGACCGTTAGAGGAAATATTGCAAACTTTTAGGGCATGTAAAGAGATCGATGATTATCGCTTTCTGATAATAAACATGTGATGATAAATTTTATATAACGAAGTTACATTTGCCCCTGAATTTAAGGCAACTCCTTAGGCACAAATGTTGGCAAGTCACATTCTGACGCAGAGAAGTAGAATGTGGAGGAAGCAGTCATATACCTTGAAATGTACCAACAATGTCTCGTCATAAACTATTACGAGATCGTTGACATCATTCACCTTAGGACTGTTATAATCGTGACCCGTTCCGAATTTATAGTAAAATTTTGGGCGCCAGGAACAGGTTACGATAATTGAAACCAATACTTCCACAGCTAATTTTAACAAATGGATAAATGTCCGGCTAGCTGGGTCAATGGGTCCCGTAATAGGTAATCGCTGTCGTCTAGATAACCGATTACTTGATCTGCCAACTATACAGTATGGCGAGGAATCTAAAAGGAAATAATTATATATCTCTAACTACTTAAAAATTGTGATTGACCTAATGAAAATCTTTTCATTTCCAAAAGAAAAATTTAACAATTTAACAATTTTGACAATTGTTCTGCCTTTAGGTCATGACCTTTTAAAATAAAACCTTTGTACTGCAGTACTTATCTAACGTTGTCTTGATCTATGACGCCCCGCAGTATCTTCCCACTTGAATGCAGGTAATCCCAAGTCCAGCTTCTTTCTTCTGATCTTGCGACACTGCCGACGAATCCAGCCCTCACTGCCTAGAATACCTACTGGTTCTTACGTGATATTTACAGTTTCCAGTTCTCCCCAACTTCGCGTTAAAACATTAAAGTCCAAAATAAAAAAAACTTTCCAAGTCCTACGCGAATTTACTTCTGCACATTAACTTTCAGAGTCCGAAAAACTATTGAGTCTCACGTCAAAACTTACAAGTCCCACTCCCCTTATGTTAATCTCGCGAGCGATCTGTACTACTCGACGACCTCTATCAGAATGTCATTTTCTCCTCCGTTTTTTGCCCTCAACGCCTCGGTATCCGTCCTTCGTTCTTATTTTTTTAAACAAAACGACAAAATTCGACAGTCTATTCTCCCTTAGCCAATCCATTCAGCTCTTGCCAAATCAAGTAGCCACGCCCTCGATAGTCATTCCTTTTCAGACCAATCCCACATTATTTTATATGTCTTTCTAGCCAGCGCCACCACCTATTCAAGGCCTCAATGCACTTTATTGACCTTGCCAACCACTACGCCGGCGTTGCTAAGGCTGTATATTGCCATTTGCTGACCCTCTTAACCCAACCCATTTACAGCAAGTATTATTGACAAAATATGTAATATTTTGGTATATCACAACCTACAGAACATTGTGGATACGCAGTTGCCTAAATATTAGGGGCAAATGACAAATGTATGCACGGCTTTATTTTTCTAGAGTGGCCGCTGGGACTCACGAGTAGAAAAAAAAGGGGCGGGAGCCCGGAGGAGGCGCTAGCTCACGTCGGGCTCGTCTACCCAAACAAAACACTAAATGCATGTAATGGCCCGGCTCTGCTCTCATTATCCACGAATTTTCCGCAGTTACTGGTACCCGTTTCCTCGCTATCACAACTAGTATCACTATCACTGTCATATCTGTTGTTCGCATTGTGCCCGATAAAAACGATTTCTTGATACGGTGCATTAAAGCATTGGGCGGCGAATCACATTCTCATTGAAACCGTCGAGAGCAGATTCTACGTTCTTCCTCTTCCTCACTTTATTAGGAGTTGAAAATGAACACGATTCCCTCAATTTAATAAAATTCATTTCCCTATTAATTCTGCGAATATATTTTTCCGAAATACCCCTGGCAACATTCACTCTTTTAAGAACAGTTACTGCTTTGACATTTTTTAACATCTTTTGCTTCTCTCTTCATAAACTGATATACTTCTTCAATGACTTCACGCGTCTGACTGTCGCGACGTCCTTATACAACTTGCTCTAAACCGGACGCATTGATCAACTAAACAGAACTTCACACAGATCGCGTACAAATGTTTCACTCTAGCAGTAAATTCCCCCCTAAACCGAGAAGTTTGAGGAATGAACTCTTCCGGCAGCACTGAGCTTTCGACCTTCAGCGGCCACGCTAAAATAATCTCTGTTATATGCAATTTTCCCTTCGACTTTTATTGTCAAAAAATATTTATTTTCGACATGCCCCCGAAATTGGTAACGTTTATTCTGAGACACCTGTACACCATGATGCATCTGACACAGAAGTCCGAAGGCAATATTATGTCACTTGTTGAGGATGAATCGTTTCCTCAGCATAACATTCCAGCAACGTCTTTTGTATTGAATAAAAACTTCTCCGTCGTCTGTTGGGAAATGATTAAGGTGTGACTTACAGTTCTTTAGATATTTTCTTCGCTTCAAGAGAAATAAAACCTAATTTTCTTGATATGCACAGCGACAAAATCATTAGTTCTTTCTGGAATGAACAGGGATCAGAAAGCGACTCCTGAGTCATCACCGTCAGGAGCCCTAACCTATTGTCGCCGCGCTCTTTAGGACTGTGACACACAGGGGTGCTTGGCGGGAATGCCAACAAAGTTCTGTCGCTGTACGGTTTGTTCCACAATCATAAATTGTTTAAAGATATTTTTAAATCTACGAAAAATCAGACGAGTGATATTTCCAACTTGTTAAGATACCGCTAGAGGCTTTATGCAAGTGAAACAATTAACAGTGTATTGTTGTTTAACGTGTACGTTGTAGCTGCCCCTAAACCGATCGGTGTCATCTTCATTTGCATTCGCGCGCGAACGAATCAATATTCTGCGTTTTGATTTGAAATTACGACCAGGATTCAGAGTTACGTGACCTTTTATATATATCTTAGATCATAATAACTTACTTTTCGAAAAAAAATATTTATTGACGAAATTATATGAATAATTTATTACAAAATATTTATAACTAAATGTGTCAGAAAGCACTTTCTGGTTTTCACAAACGACCCTTTCTGCATCTCTAATCTCAGCTCGTATCGCGACGCTTGCGAACCAAAGAGTCGGCTCTCTGTGACTGGCAATGGCGCGTGCGCGCGCGCGTGTGCGTGCGAGCAGGGCAGCTGCGCTTCCGGCACCCGCGCCCCGTGGAGCGCTGGGAGGGCGTGCTCAACGCCACGCGCCCGCCCAACTCGTGCGTGCAGATCATCGACACCTTCTTCGGCGACTTCAGCGGCGCCGCCGTCTGGAACCCCAACACGCCGCTTTCTGAAGACTGCCTCTACATCAACGTGGTGCGTATGCGCGGACCGCCAGGATAAGTTTTTTTCAATGTTATTAACCCGGCGACGGGTGGGAGGAAAATGTAACACCAACGTATGGGCTGGGTCTGAGAGTCCCGGGTTAAAAAACAACAATTACTTAGCAAATATTTTGTTTATATCATGTTTAGAGAACTTTTTTATGTTAGTTTGATATAAAAGAAAACATTTTTGTTAATATATTATACATTTTCTTATAAAAAATATGAGGTTAATTTAAGAAATTGCACACTCAGGCTCCCCTAATATCAGCCTCGTCATTTCACTAAAACTTAGTCTCATTTCCGAAATTTTAGTTGAATTATTCTTTAGTTATACGTAATACTACATAAAAATAACATAATTATCTCTATCGCAATAATAAATTCGAATATGTACCTACTCCATTTCAGTTACATGAACAGATCGGTTGGGTCTGAGAGACCAAGTAGGAAACAAATTACGCACATAAATACGTATACAACCTATTCGGAAATAACTATTACACTGAACGTTTCATTTTAAAATAAAAGAAAGGTAGAGAGACGAATAGAATTCTGGCATTATTGATATGTGATTGGCTGAAGTTTTTGTTACGTCGTGGGTCTCACAGACTCAACCCATCCGTTGCCGAGATAATATTAGTGTCGACGCCCTCCAAATAGTAATTTACCGCGTCCTTACCCAATTACAATAACCATTTTAAATCTTTTGAAAAAATCGTGTTTTGCTGTAGTACTATCACAGAGAAAAATATTCTTTGATTTATTTATTCCTTTCTTTTCCATTCTTTCTGCCTTTATTTTTAATTAAATATTAAATGTTACTGCCATACAAATTTATATTGTAACATATGGTATTTCTGATCTGCTATGCAATCTCTAAATTTTAGATAGATAATGGATAAATATTTTGAAGCATGAATAGTTCTCAAACAAGACAATAGTGGGCAGAAACCAAACAATTCCATCATTTGCTCTATTTTCTGAAAAATAAAGTGAATTTTTCAAACTTCTGCGTGGTGGCAGGGATTCATGAGGTAGGCTCTTAGAGAAGTAGTACGTGAGATAGTGGTTTGGAGTAGTACATAGAAGTCCCGAATTTTACGTGGGTGCGTGGGGCTGGATATGAGCAGACCTGTGCTCTCAACCCAGAGGGGCAATTACTGAAAAGGCTGCGTGGGGAAGAGTAGTGTGAGAGGAAGCTGTCAGTGGTGCGTGAGAATGGGTCTTGCAGCAGGGCATAGAACACGCTCTTAGCAGGGCAATGCGTGGATCAGGCTCTTGAAGTGGGGCGTGGGTTGGTTGAAGGGTGAGGTATGTTGTGAATGTGAGGTAAGTAGTGAAGGTACTCTTGAAGCGATGAGCGGGAAGGTGAAACGAGCTCTGACTCGTGTACGTGGTGCTCAATGATCTGGGAAGACTATTGATGAAAGGTTTGAGGCAGGCTGTGAGAGGAGCGATGAGTGGGGCAAACTGTTTAATTGGTGCGTGGGGTAGGCTGTGAAGAGAGCGAGTAGGGAGTAGACTCTTGAAGCATCGTGTGCGTGAGCGGAACATAATCTTATGTATGTGAGTGGTAGGCCTCCGAGCAGAGTGGTGAGGCTATCAGTGCAGTGGTTGGGGCTTGTTCTAATCATAGTGCTGCGTGGGGCAGAATCTGATCAGAATTGTGCATGAGACAGGCTCTCGGAGTGTACTTGAGGTAGGCTTTAAGTAGAGAGGTGTGTCGACTAAGCTCCGGGCAGAATGGTGAGGCTAACTATGAGCAGTGCGGTAGTTAGGCATGCTTTAAACACAGTACTCCGTGAGGCAGGATTTGAGCAGATTGGTGCATGAGACAGACCATCAGAGTGTGCGTGAGGCAAGCTATAAGTAGAGTGGTGTGTTGAGCAGGCTCTGGACAGTAGTGTATGAGGCGGAGTGCAGGTGTGCGCCTTGTCAGGGAGGCTTTTGTAGCGATGCAGGGGAGTGGGCACCACACTCTCAGCAGTGGTACGTAGTCCAGGCTCTAAGCAGTGGCACGTGGTCCAGGGCTCTGAGCAGTGGCGCGTGGTCCAGGCTCTGAGCAGTGGCGCGTGGGCCAGCTCTGAGCAGTGGCGCGTGGGCCAGGCTCTGAGCAGTGGCGCGTGGGCCAGGCTCTGAGCAGTGGCGCGTGGGCCAGGCTCTGAGCAGTGGCGCGTGGGCCAGGCTCTGAGCAGTGGCGCGTGGGCCAGGCTCTGAGCAGTGGCGCGTGGGCCAGGCTCTGAGCAGTGGCGCGTGGGCCAGGCTCTGAGCAGTGGCGCGTGGGCCAGGCTCTGAGCAGTGGCGCGTGGGCCAGGCTCTGAGCAGTGGCGCGTGGGCCAGGCCTCTGAGCAGTGGCGCGTGGGCCAGGCTCTGAGCAGTGGCGCGTGGGCCAGGCTCTGAGCAGTGGCGCGTGGGCCAGGCTCTGAGCAGTGGCGCGTGGTCCAGGCTCTGAGCAGTGGCGCGTGGACCAGGCTCTGAGCAGTGGCGCGTGGGCCAGGCTCTGAGCAGTGGCGCGTGGGCCAGGCTCTGAGCAGTGGCGCGTGGGCCAGGCTCTGAGCAGTGGCGCGTGGGCCAGGCTCTGAGCAGTGGCGCGTGGTCCAGGCTCTGAGCAGTGGCGCGTGGGCCAGGCTCTGAGCAGTGGCGCGTGGGCCAGGCTCTGAGCAGTGGCGCGTGGGCCAGGCTCTGAGCAGTGGCGCGTGGGCCAGGCTCTGAGCAGTGGCGCGTGGGCCAGGCTCTGAGCAGTGGCGCGTGGGCCAGGCTCTGAGCAGTGGCGCGTGGGCCAGGCTCTGAGCAGTGGCGCGTGGTCCAGGCTCTGAGCAGTGGCGCGTGGTCCAGGCTCTGAGCAGTGGCGCGTGGGCCAGGCTCTGAGCAGTGGCGCGTGGTCCAGGCTCTGAGCAGTGGCGCGTGGGCCAGGCTCTGAGCAGTGGCGCGTGGGCCAGGCTCTGAGCAGTGGCGCGTGGGCCAGGCTCTGAGCAGTGGCGCGTGGGCCAGGCTCTGAGCAGTGGCGCGTGGGCCAGGCTCTGAGCAGTGCGCGTGGGCCAGGCTCTGAGCAGTGGCGCGTGGGCCAGGCTCTGAGCAGTGGCGCGTGGGCCAGGCTCTGAGCAGTGGCGCGTGGGCCAGGCTCTGAGCAGTGGCGCGTGGGCCAGGCTCTGAGCAGTGGCGCGTGGGCCAGGCTCTGAGCAGTGGCGCGTGGTCCAGGCTCTGAGCAGTGGCGCGTGGGCCAGGCTCTGAGCAGTTGGCGCGTGGGCCAGGCTCTGAGCAGTTGGCGCGTGGGCCAGGCTCTGAGCAGTGGCGCGTGGGCCAGGCTCTGAGCAGTGGCGCGTGGGCCAGGCTCTGAGCAGTGGCGCGTGGGCCAGGCTCTGAGCAGTGGCGCGTGGGCCAGGCTCTGAGCAGTGGCGCGTGGGCCAGGCTCTGAGCAGTGGCGCGTGGGCCAGGCTCTGAGCAGTGGCGCGTGGGCCAGGCTCTGAGCAGTGGCGCGTGGGCCAGGCTCTGAGCAGTTGGCGCGTGGGCCAGGCTCTGAGCAGTGGCGCGTGGTCCAGGCTCTGAGCAGTGGCGCGTGGGCCAGGCTCTGAGCAGTGGCGCGTGGGCCAGGCTCTGAGCAGTGGCGCGTGGGCCAGGCTCTGAGCAGTGGCGCGTGGGCCAGGCTCTGAGCAGTGGCGCGTGGGCCAGGCTCTGAGCAGTGGCGCGTGGGCCAGGCTCTGAGCAGTGGCGCGTGGTCCAGGCTCTGAGCAGTGGCGCGTGGGCCAGGCTCTGAGCAGTGGCGCGTGGTCCAGGCTCTGAGCAGTGGCGCGTGGGCCAGGCTCTGAGCAGTGGCGCGTGGGCCAGGCTTCTGAGCAGTGGCGCGTGGGCCAGGCTCTGAGCAGTGGCGCGTGGTCCAGGCTCTGAGCAGTGGCGCGTGGGCCAGGCTCTGAGCAGTGGCGCGTGGGCCAGGCTCTGAGCAGTGGCGCGTGGGCCAGGCTCTGAGCAGTGGCGCGTGGGCCAGGCTCTGAGCAGTGGCGCGTGGGCCAGGCTCTGAGCAGTGGCGCGTGGGCCAGGCTCTGAGCAGTGGCGCGTGGGCCAGGCTCTGAGCAGTGGCGCGTGGGTCCAGGCTCTGAGCAGTGGCGCGTGGACCAGGCTCTGAGCAGTGCGCGTGGGCCAGGCTCTGAGCAGTGGCGCGTGGTCCAGGCTCTGAGCAGTGGCGCGTGGTCCAGGCTCTGAGCAGTGGCGCGTGGGCCAGGCTCTGAGCAGTGGCGCGTGGTTCAGGCTCTGAGCAGTGGCGCGTGGGCCAGGCTCTGAGCAGTGGCGCGTGGGCCAGGCTCTGAGCAGTTGCGCGTGGGCCAGGCTCTGAGCAGTGGCGCGTGGGCCAGGCTCTGAGCAGTGGCGCGTGGGCCAGGCTCTGAGCAGTGGCGCGTGGGCCAGGCTCTGAGCAGTGGCGCGTGGGCCAGGCTCTGAGCAGTGGCGCGTGGGCCAGGCTCTGAGCAGTGGCGCGTGGGCCAGGCTCTGAGCAGTGGCGCGTGGTCCAGGCTCTGAGCAGTGGCGCGTGGGCCAGGCTCTGAGCAGTGGCGCGTGGGCCAGGCTCTGAGCAGTGGCGCGTGGGCCAGGCTCTGAGCAGTGGCGCGTGGGCCAGGCTCTGAGCAGTGGCGCGTGGGCCAGGCTCTGAGCAGTTGCGCGTGGTCCAGGCTCTGAGCAGTTGCGCGTGGGCCAGGCTCTGAGCAGTGGCGCGTGGTCCAGGCTCTGAGCAGTGGCGCGTGGTC
Source organism: Acheta domesticus (assembly GCA_031308135.1). Lineage (NCBI taxonomy): Eukaryota > Metazoa > Arthropoda > Insecta > Orthoptera > Gryllidae > Acheta > Acheta domesticus. The sequence continues at coordinate 163,942,192 of JAHLJT010002406.1, read as the reverse complement.
CAGGCTCTGAGCAGTGGCGCGTGGGCCAGGCTCTGAGCAGTGGCGCGTGGGCCAGGCTCTGAGCAGTGGCGCGTGGGCCAGGCTCTGAGCAGTGGCGCGTGGTCCAGGCTCTGAGCAGTGGCGCGTGGGCCAGGCTCTGAGCAGTGGCGCGTGGGCCAGGCTCTGAGCAGTGGCGCGTGGGCCAGGCTCTGAGCAGTGGCGCGTGGGCCAGGCTCTGAGCAGTGGCGCGTGGGCCAGGCTCTGAGCAGTGGCGCGTGGGCCAGGCTCTGAGCAGTGGCGCGTGGTCCAGGCTCTGAGCAGTGGCGCGTGGACCAGGCTCTGAGCAGTTGCGCGTGGGCCAGGCTCTGAGCAGTGGCGCGTGGTCCAGGCTCTGAGCAGTGGCGCGTGGTCCAGGCTCTGAGCAGTGGCGCGTGGGCCAGGCTCTGAGCAGTGGCGCGTGGTTCAGGCTCTGAGCAGTGGCGCGTGGGCCAGGCTCTGAGCAGTGGCGCGTGGGCCAGGCTCTGAGCAGTTGCGCGTGGGCCAGGCTCTGAGCAGTGGCGCGTGGGCCAGGCTCTGAGCAGTGGCGCGTGGGCCAGGCTCTGAGCAGTGGCGCGTGGGCCAGGCTCTGAGCAGTTGCGCGTGGTCCAGGCTCTGAGCAGTTGCGCGTGGGCCAGGCTCTGAGCAGTGGCGCGTGGTCCAGGCTCTGAGCAGTGGCGCGTGGTCCAGGCTCTGAGCAGTGGCGCGTGGGCCAGGCTCTGAGCAGTGGCGCGTGGTCCAGGCTCTGAGCAGTGGCGCGTGGGCCAGGCTCTGAGCAGTGGCGCGTGGGCCAGGCTCTGAGCAGTGGCGCGTGGGCCAGGCTCTGAGCAGTGGCGCGTGGGCCAGGCTCTGAGCAGTGGCGCGTGGGCCAGGCTCTGAGCAGTGGCGCGTGGGCCAGGGTCTGAGCAGTTGCGCGTGGTCCAGGCTCTGAGCAGTTGCGCGTGGGCCAGGCTCTGAGCAGTGGCGCGTGGGCCAGGCTCTGAGCAGTTGCGCGTGGTCCAGGCTCTGAGCAGTGGCGCGTGGGCCAGGCTCTGAGAGCTGAACGGTGCGTAGAGCGGCCTCTGAGCAGTGCGGTGCGCAGGTAGCGCCGCGCCCGCGCCCTCGCAACGCCGCCGTCATGGTGTGGATCTTCGGCGGCGGCTTCTACTCGGGCTCGGCCACGCTCGACGTGTACGACCACCGCATGCTGGTGTCGGAGGAGAACGTGCTGCTCGTGTCCATGCAATACCGCGTGGCGTCGCTGGGCTTCCTCTTCATGGACACGGAGGACGTGCCGGGCAACGCGGGCCTCTATGACCAGCTGATGGCGCTGCAGTGGGTGCATGACAACATCGCCGCCTTCGGAGGCAACCCGCACAACGTGACGCTGTTCGGGGAGAGCGCGGGCGCTGTGAGCGTCTCCATCCACCTGCTGTCGCCGCTGTCGAGGAACCTCTTCTCGCAGGTACGTCTCGCTTCCTGAGACATAAGCGAATAGAGGCAACCCTTTGAGTGGCGATATCTTGGCTTACTATCTCTACCTACCGGAATGTCATTGCCCAACATTTGAATTAGATATTGTGCATGGTAAATATGACTGAAGATAGGTGTTTCAGAGGATTACCTTGCTGTTTTCATTAAGTGCTTGGAATTTTTTTGTTTCATTGAGATTTCAATGGGTTTTTCATTAGACTAATAGTTAGATATTTCGCTGAGTGTTTTGCGGTGTGCTTCTTTGGTTATTTCCTTGGTTGATTTTACTGAATCCTTGAGTTTGAGATTTTTACTGATTGAGAGAGTCGTTTGGGGGTCGGGGCGTTTGGCGGGGCATTTGGCGGGGAATTTGTCGGGGCGTTTGAGCAGGGGCGTTTGAGCAGGGGCGTTTGAGCAGGGGCGTTTGAGCAGGGGCGTTTGAGCAGGGGCGTTTGAGCAGGGGCGTTTGGGCGGGGGCGTTTGGGCGGGGGCGTTTGGGCGGGGGCGTTTGGGCGGGGGCGTTTGGGCGGGGGCGTTTGGGCGGGGGCGTTTGGGCGGGGGCGTTTGGGCGGGGGCGTTTGGGCGGGGGCGTTTGGGCGGGGGCGTTTGGGCGGGGGCGTTTGGGCGGGGGCGTTTGGGCGGGGGCGTTTGGGCGGGGGCGTTTGGGCGGGGGCGTTTGGGCGGGGGCGTTTGGGCGGGGGCGTTAGGGCGGGGGCGTTTGGGCGGGGGCCTTTGGGCGGGGCGTTTGGGCGGGGGCGTTTGGGCGGGGGCGTTTGGCGCAGTTTTTGACGGAGTTTCTGAATGGGTGTTGTAATATTTGAAGGTTTATATTGTTCTAACATTCTTCCATTGTTTATCTAACTAATTTATTCAACGCTTCATCAATAGGAAGCGTTATTAACTAAAGATCTGGTACAGTTAATCATTAAAAATGTCGTAAATACGAATATATTTCTACCCTGATTTGTCCTTCTTAGTGACTGAATGATACTTATTAATTTCCAAATGATGGTGTTGTAATTTCATATACAGTAAACCCTCATTAACACAAATTCCAAGAGACCGAAATAATCGGAGTTCTTGTTATAAAACTTCGTGTTAACAGAGTATGATAAATGTCCGTATACCGTAATCCCTTACCGGGACCGAAGTTTTGTTCGTGTTACAGCAAAATTCGTGTTAATAGAGTTCGTGCTAGCCGGACTGTATATAAAGTAGTTATTACTGTAATCTTGTAATTTTCTGATACGATAGCTCTGAATACGCAGTGAATAAGTCGAATTTCCGTATTTTCAGGAAACGACTTTGAACTCTTCTCATTACTGATAACAGTAATTACATTGGATTTGTAATTGTTAGATGTTGTTATCATTTGGAGACATTAACTTTTTCTGAATTGTATCGATTTATTACAAAATTCGGTTTTAAACAACTGCGTAAACTTTAAATGTCACAGCCTGAAAAGTGAGGAAATTTGACTTTAAGCACTTACGCAATGCGCACACAGATGTATTGCCAGTTTCCTCCCTAATTTGAGTCCAGTGACAGTGTTAGTGATGTCGATTCAAGAATCAGTTCGAAACGACTCCGAGCGTTTTAAATGCATGTAAGTGTTCTATCCCAAAGTCATGGGCTCTTGTATATTGAAAATTAATCTAGAAGTGTCCTGAAAAGGTATTACATCTTAATTTCTGCCTGAAGAATTTTGTAATTATCTAAAAAGCCTCTAAATTTTAATTAATATCTTGGTGAAATATTATAACTGAGAGACTGAGGGTCTTCCGCAAATGAAAGCAGTTCTAACTGAATTCAATTTATTTTTCCTATCCGTTTAAATACATTTCCATTTACTACCATTTTATTGGACTTTTCTCTCCATTTACTGTAATGAATACTTCTTTTGTTTTCTCTTTCTCTTCTTGCTTGTTTTCGTCACTGTTTTTTTGCAATAAACCCGGATTCTTATCGATGCATATATAATTTTCCTAGCTTCTAAAAGTGAATACTTCCGTCTTTCTAGTGACTGTGTACCCGAAATGTTTCTCAAACTTTATTACCTATTCATTCAGTTTCACTAACCTTACGTACTGTAAATTACATCTATGTTAATTTTCAGATCAAAATGTGTATACATACTGTATATATAGTTTCTTGCGAAATGTATTGTTTCTTGTACAAATCAGAGCTAATAATTTGAATTAATTTAGATTCAGAACGGTAGAATGTTAATCTTTAAAATATGATTCCGTAAAATACAATTCTGTTAGCAATGCTGTTGCTAAAGCTTTCCTTCGTGAATGAGCGAACCTTGAGTCGAAGAGACCTCTCGTCAGAGTTGAGTAGTTTTCAATAATAATAGTAGTGATTTGCAGTAATAATACAAAGTAGTTTTGATTTGCAATTTGCAATAATAAAAGTAATAATAGTAGCTGATTTGAAGTGCAGTGTCGTAAGTTAAACCCACTAAAAAAGCATAAAAATGCACTGCTTGTTGCTGCATTGCGTGATGTGGCGGGTGGGCGGCGCGTGTGCGGTGCGCAGGCCATCATGCAGTCGGGCGCGGCGACGGCGCCGTGGGCGGTCATCACGCGCGAGGAGTCGGTGCTGCGCGGCCTGCGCCTGGCCGAGGCGGTGGGCTGCCCGCACGATCGCTCGCAGCTGCGCGAGGTCATCGACTGCCTGCGCAGCAAGGAGGCCACCGACCTCGTCAACAACGAGTGGGGCACGCTGGGCATCTGCGAGTTCCCGTTCGTGCCCATCGTGGACGGCGCGCTGCTCGACGACCACCCCACGCGCTCGCTCGCCTCCAAGAACTTCAAGAAGACCAACATCCTCATGGGCTCCAACACGGAGGAGGGCTACTACTTCATCATCTACTACCTAACGAACCTTTTCAAGAAGGAGGAGAACGTGTATGTGTCGCGCGCCGAGTACCTCAAGGCCGTGCACGAGCTGAACCCGTACGTGAACGCCGTGGGCCGGCAGGCCATCGTGTTCGAGTACACGGACTGGGCCAACCCCGACGACCCCATCGGCAACCGCGACGCGCTCGACAAGATGGTGGGAGACTACCACTTCACGTGCAACGTGAACGAGTTCGCGCATCGCTACGCGGAGACGGGCAACAACGTGTACATGTACTACTTCCGGCACCGCTCCCAGAGCAACCCCTGGCCCAGCTGGACGGGCGTGATGCACGGCGATGAGATCAACTACATTTTCGGAGAGCCGCTCAACCCCGAGCACCCCTACAGCCCTCAGGAGGTGGAGCTGGCGCGGCGCATGATGCGCTACTGGGCCAACTTCGCCAAGACCGGGTGAGTACACCTTCCTGCAGCCAGCGCCAGCGTGCGACGACAACTGCGGAGCAAAGGGAAGTAGTGTTTGGCTGTATGTATGCTTTTCAGGCATACCTGTCCAACTACCAAACCAAATGAAAAGAACCACAATCCAAAATAATCCTTAAGTTATACGAAGTGATCTATATTCATAATAATTCCGTGTTATTATACGTAATATCCTACCAAATTGATTAGTCAGAGTGTTCGTTCCCTAAAACAACTTTCAATAGCATGAGTCTAAGGAGTTCTGTGCATTGACGTTGTTTATTTCTTAAGTGAACGATACACTTCCAAATAACTTTTGTATTCTAAATTTTCTGAATGTGTGGATTTTAACAAGAACTTTCTTTTAAAGTATGCTATAAATTTATTTTATTATAATTAACTCCGTAGATTTTATTCCTCAAACGCTAGAAAAACACTACTACAAAGCGAGGTCCGCCTACGTTCCTTTTTCGCAATCAGGAGGTTCGAATGTTTGTCGTACGTTTCGATTTCGTAGCTGTTTTCGATTGCAAAAGCGCGGTGTTGGGGGTCCCCAATATGGTAATTTGCTTGCAGAGCTTCAATAGATTATGCTGTGCTAATTGGTTTTGAATTTGATCAGGGTAACACCACGTACCTGAGGCGACGATTTCACCTATAACCTTGAACACATTTGCATAGAACACTCCAGTGTCCACTGTATTGCAATGTAATGTGAACCTTTTTAGACGATGAGTAAATAGGGTAGATTTATTTTTAACCAAGTATTCAACACCCTGCGTTCGAAAATTGTATGAATTCAGTGGAATAATCTGTAAACATCTCGGGTATTATGGAAAAAGATTGAAAATAAAGCAAATCTACTCTTGGAATGAATGAATAAATCGCCTCATTTGGCGAAATAATCGATGATTCACTACTCATAATTTTAGAAAATATCACTTCAAAAAGTCTGTGTGTTTGTATTTATTGAATGGGCCTACAAGTAAAGGTCATGTCCAAGAAAATTAAAATTCATATTAATAACAAGGTGTCAGCAGAAAAGTCATAAGTTGTACTTTTACTAATATCCTAACGTGACAGTGCACGTTAAAAAAATAAAGGCCCTAAACGATTTATTTTCACTCAATATTACTTACCAGAAAACTTTATCTTCCATTCAAAACTTCTAATGGTTGATGTGAGGTAGTCACATCGCGATCAACCTCCACCGCCTGGTCTCCCGCCGCGCGCAGTCCAAACGCTGGGCACCGCGAGCGGACCAGATGCGCGCCAGTCGGCACAACCACCACCGCTGCGGAACTTTTTCCACCGCTGCCCTTGACCGCGTTCTCGGACGCGACATCCCTGCCTTTTCCCCCACCCCACTCCCCTCTGGGATACGACCTTGACCCTCGCACCCAACCCCCTCCGCCACCGCCCCCGACTCCGTCCCTGCCTCGTCGCGCTTTTTCCCCTACGAAAGGACCCCCCCCCCCTTGCCCTGTCCTCGCCGTCACCGTCGCCTCTCCCCGCCGCCTCCCGCGCTGCCGCCGTCGCCGCCGCCGCCGTCGCCGCCGCCGCCGGGGCGAGCTCCAGCGCGGTCGTGCACCGCTCGTGCATATTCATTGGATTAACACGGAGTAGTGTCGCCGTAACTGCATTACCTGGCGGCGCGAGGCGGCGCGGCGCGGCGTGGCGCGGGAGAGGAAGGGGGCGTGGCGGGACGCGGCGCGCGGGGCTGTCGATTCAGCGGCGGAGGCGACCCTGCCGATAGCCGGCTGGAATTCGATAATTAATCCGTAGGCGCGAGGGGGCGGGGCCCGCCGTCGGGAGGAGGGGGTGGAGGACAGTGTCGGAGCGGGGCGGGGCGGGGCGGGAGGAGGTCCGACAGGTCCCGCGCGCGTCACGCCGCCGGCCGTTAATTAAATACAGGCGCCCGGGGCGCCGCAGCGAACGCAGCGGGGAGGCGTCGGAGGCGAGCGGGGGCGGGCGGGAGGCCGGGCGGGCGGTGGAGCGGGGGGCCAGCGGGGCGGGGAGCAGCCGTGCCTTGTCGCGGATCGCTCCGACGATCGATGCTGCCGCCCCGGGCGTCCGCTCAATTTGGTCCGCGCTCCGCTCGGCCCGCGCCCGCCCGGCGCCCCGCCCCGCCCCGCCCCGCCTCACCCCCCTCGCTGCCTTCTGCTTCTCTTCATTACGGGGTGGGGCTGCAGAGGGATAAAACTCGTCGACCTTTGGGCCTTAGATCCTTTCCCATCACCCTCGCGAAGTTTATGGTCGCCGCTGATAGAAAACTGGAGGTAGCCACACCACTACTCTTAGAGAGAGTCCATTTGCTCTAGTCTTAAGAGTGCACCGTTCTCTATATTCGCCATATCTTGATAAGTTAAGTTGTGATTCAGAGTACGTTCACTCACAACTCACATTGAGTTGAAATATTTTTATCGTAAACCGTAATCAAGAAATCAACTTTCAATAACTTTGACGTACAAAGACGCAAGTTTCTTGACAATATTATGAAAGCTTCGATATTGCCAATTTCCTGCGAATGAGGTTTGTTATTAGTTTCAAGCATTTTCATGACGTCAAGTAGTTTTAAAACTCAGATTTAGGGAAATGGATTGTTTTTTTATTCACGCTGTTCAAAGTGTTCCTTTTAATTTGAAAATTTAGAGTTGCAACTGCAAATTTTAGTTATTTGCGAATCGTACTAGACAGCTTCCTTAAATTTGGGCAGATGTGCTAATTTTCAATCCATTTCGTTCAAAACAGAGAGTTAAGTACCGTGAATTTTGTTCTCGCTTTTTAATTGTTTACGTTTTGTGTATTTGTAGTTAAATATAGTTTGCGCAATGGTGCTGTCTCTGTACCTTGTTAATCACTTATTTTCAATCACTGTAACGCAGCATACATTATTTCCCTTAAAACTGAGATTTTCCCTTGAGCGATCAGCAAATCCAGGAGTCGATGTAGGCAACCCGTTATACATGTACGAAATGGTGCTCCTACATATTCTCCTGTAAGGCAGTGGACGTCAAACTTGTGAAGCTTGTGAGCAATCATACGGTATTCAATCCTACTGTAAGCTAGCAAGAAACGAAGATATAATTTTTTTTCAGTTCTTAATATTTGTCTATTGTCTATAAACCTATGTTTCGATTAAATATGAAACAAATTGTAATATACTATGTACATGAACTAGTGGTGCTACGGGCATGTAGAATGGCACAGACTTTCCCGTATTAGTTTTATATTTCCTTGGGTCTGGGATAGCTATTCAGAATTGCCACATACTCGTACCAGCTGACATCTATCGCCGCCCAAACGACATTTTTTTGACTTTTGTTAATTTTTAGGTTTCCTAATGGTATAACGGAAATATTAATTTTAGAGTATTAAAGAACACAAAAGCCTCGTCCTAAATGGCAATTTTTTTAAAATTATTTGTAGCCGTTTTTAAGAAAATGGCGTTTAACCTCTTCTAAAAATGCAAAATTTGAAGCTCTTTTTCACAGAAAATTTTTGAGTTTTCAAAAAACTTCATTTAAATTCTTTTATCCACTTTGGTGTTCTAGTGTGACACTTTAGAAAACTGAAACGAGTGTCCTAATAGAAGTTATTAGAGCACTCAATGTTGTAATATTCCAAGGCCTACTATTAACAATATTTAACAATTCAAAGAACATCTATTTATTATAAACATTGAATACATTTGTAAAATTATTTAAATTAATTCCCACAGGTGAAGACGGAACTAGACTTCCATTCTCCATGTCTTTTCAACGTATGTATACCAGCACCTGAGTCAGCTAGCAATGAAGCATCTTCCAAAGCAATATTCTGTTAAAACCAGGATTTTAATAATAAGTTTAGAAATGGCCCCAAATGTGTTAATGCCAACAGGTGGTATTGTGCATTTCCTATTTTTGTAATTTACAAAAATGTGATCATGATTTGTTTTTAAAGAGCGAAGACTAATGTATTTTTTCAAAGTCTCTAAGCAATTAAATTCTTCGACATTTCCTCTCGTGATAACAAATTCTCCCATATTCTTAGTTTTCGTATTTGGAACCTTAATTTTTTTTAAATGTCACAGTCAACTACATATTTTACCGTCATATTTTTCATTTCTTCTCTTCGACAAGCTCCAAATATCCCTACAATTAATGTTACCTTAATCATTATATAATGATCGTCATCTGCCTTAAGTAAAAATCTTTGGATATCTTCTTTTTCAAAAATTCCCGATTTCTTGGGCACGTACCGTCACTTTGTCGGTATGAAACGCGACTGATTGCGTATGCTTACTTATATCAATATTTTTATTGGCTGAAATTGTGCTTCGTAGCATGGAGTAGTGACACCATATCGAACTGGGCTTCTCTTTTTCAGCTTCAAAAGTGAAATATGCCAACATAACTTTTTCAGAAATATCGAAAACATTTTTTTCTCTTCACGATTCTTCAAAAAATTTATATTCTTTCTCGTAAGACATTATTGACTTTCTGGTATTAAACAATTTAGAGCATAAGTTGCTCTTCTTTCAATTTCATCATCCATGCTTATTGATATCTCAATATTTTTTGACGCAAAGAAATAATTCACATGCGTATATCTTTTACGTTTTTACTACAACTTTTCTCGTTCTTTTGTCTTTAATGCTGAAATCATCAATGTCCTCCCACTAACCTCAATCAACAAAATACGTCACATGAGTAGGCCTCATTTCTTAGAAGAAAAAATAGTCAATATTTCAGATATTTGAATTTTTACAAAGTGGATAAAACGTTGTACGATATACATATCGTAACATCTTATTACAATACTCGATTGGTAATCAAATTCGCACCTATCGTCGCTCGTTTGATAATTTTCCAATCTCGTATTATAATAAGATGTGTTACGATACTGATATCGTAAATAACTATTAAAGCACTAACTTACAAATACAACAGAGTTTACACATTGCTGGTAATGTGCATATTAAAGGTACAAGAGGCTTTTCAAAAAAAATATATTTGTGGGATTTTTGAAAAATTAAAAAATGCCCCCAAAATGGACTTTGCGTCATATTAAATAGTGCAATTAGGACTATCAGTTCGAAAAGTTTGAAGAAAAAAATTTTCGAGCCCTTTTTGGGAAAATGGCGTTTGAGAGTTTCAGAAAATGTGGAATTTTGAGCAACTTTTCATAGAAAATGGTTGAGTTTTCGCGAAACATTACTTGACAAGCTCATATACTCACTGATATAATAATGTTAACAAATCGCCGCTAATGTAAATATTACCGACGTAAGAAACAAGTCAACAAAATTCATTTTGAAAAAAAAAGAATAGATCAATATGGCATTTATGTCATTTCATAGAGTACATTTATTACTATCCCTACCAAAATTTTAAAGAAAAAATTTGAAGCGGTTTTTGGTAAAATCTTGTTTTTGTAATTTTTTAAAATAGCACATATAGCACGCAATATTGGACGAAAACTACTAAAATGTTCAAAAAAATGTACATGACCTTAATGAAAGGACTCACTATGGAGAACAAATTTTATATGAACGAAAAATCTCTATCTGCAATTTTGTAGTTGTAGGAAGACGCCGAATAAAATTCAAACTTTTGCAATTTTCGAAAATTCAGTGTTCACCTTGAAATTCGGACTTACGCCAACTTAATAAATACTCTATTATTACGAGAAATTTAAAGAAAAAAATTTGAGCCGTTTTTGAGAAAATTTTGAAAATGTCCGGGGGTCTTCATGTAAAGGACCCCCAAATTTTAAAGAAAGTTTTTCAAAATCTAGGCGCCTCGAGAGGAATCAGACCGACTGGGGAATATTTATTTTGGAAGAATTCGCACTTATGGTTTAGTCGCTAGTGTTGTTCACTGACACCGGACGGACGCACGTTTTGCCCGGACGGACGGAATTGGTTTTTCGGTATCAAGAACCTACAAAACAGGGATTCTGGCTACACCACGTGTCAGGGGATTTTTTTCTTAATTTATCAACTGGTTTTATCTACTTATTCGTTATCACGGCATGTCAATGAATTTTTTACTGCCGAAAATTCGCGTTTTTTTTCGTGCAGCATTACATAACTTTCGCTATACTACGTATATTGCTCCGTATATACGTATGTATACGGGGAAGTAAAAATAAATTGAAATGAAATTGCTCATTATAAAAAATGGAGATATACTTAGTAGCAAATTATAACTGTAAGAACAGATTTCTCATCAGACATTTTAATGAGAACTCTTTTTTGTTATCAACAAGTTTTCTTTTATGTTGGAAAAGTGGGTAGTGGTTGCCATTCGAATACAGTTGCCCAAATGTTCATCAGTCAATCTGTTTCTGTACTTATTTGTGCTCTGTAGCACAAGCCCAGGTTAGCCAACTTTAAGCACGACCGCGATGTACCGAAATTTACCCCACGAGCTACTAGTAGCTCGCGATCGAAGGTTTGGCGATCACTGCTCTAAGACATGCTGCTCTGTTTTTTAATACCAGTTTGCCGCTGCAATATTCCGATATTAATATGTTGATTGATGACTCTTTTTATTCTGTGGCGGAGTAAATGAGTTGAAAAGTTGTTTTTCTGATGTGCTGTTCAACGACGACTCAACCGGCTTCCGTTCGACCCGCAGCGGAGGGTTTTTCATCCTCGGAACCGTTCCGCTCGAAAACACAGTCCCCATTCTCCTACGTCTTCGTTAGCCGCGAGGGAAGCAGGGCGGGAGGCGAGGGCAGTGGCAGGGGAGCGTGGAAGCGGTCGTGTTTGTTTTCCAGAAGAGAGCGACCTCACGCTTCTTCTTTCACCTCGCATCCTCCGCTTGGCCGTCTTGCGTTGTTTGCTTGCGCCGAGTTCATGAAAGTAGAGATCACCCAGGCAGTTTCAGAATTGGTCACAACAGACAAAATCTAATTTTCTTTTTAAAAAAATTGAATAGTGGAATACAGAAGAGGACCTCGCAAACGAGGTCGAAACGTATGTAAAATATAATTTACAACATGATTTTTTTCTTTCCCCAGTTATTTTAAGAAGATTTGCAATATACTGCGAGAATTTTTCACCTATTGTTCATTTCAAAGAAAGTTTAGCCTTTATTAGGAGGTTTTTGCTTAGTATCATATGCATTTACGAATGTGCTGTTTCCTTTTTCCTATTTGCGAAGATATGTGGTGAGATAGTTTCGTTTGTTCAACTTACCGATCTTGAATACGATTGCAACGTTTACAATGATGTCTGGATGTATTATTGAATTGCGTACGTGAAATAAATGTTCAATTGCGTACTTTCCAGTGGATATGTAAGTATAATTAAAATTGTTTTCTAGCCTTCAACGCCGAGTGATATTAAATGGATGTAAATAGATAACAGCATAAAAATTCGTCATAGTTTACTGTTAATATGCGAGGTTTTCTGGAAAATTTTGAACATCCGTAAATTGTTTCCCCATTATTTTAGATTATTTTATGAATTGAACCATGTTACTGTATTCTAGCATGCTTTGTTATGTGAAATCAGTTTCATAAACTAGTTAATATTAAATAGGTCTGACGTTACAATTTCAATAATATTATTACAAATAATACAGTTTATGATAAGAATGCATTCAGATCTAGGTCTTGTTGCAAATGAGAGCAAGATGCATTTTTTGAGTGTATGATTACAAATAATATTCACCCTTAGCTGGTACGATGCCCTCGCGATTGTTTTCTTTTTCAAAACTCGCGGTATCTTCGAAACTGAGATGATCCCTATCATCTGCCTTTACGTGTAGTAGCTGTCGGTGTTCACAGGAAGTGCCATATCAGAGGCTCTCACCTTCCCGGATTGACAACCGATTATATTTCCGGAATGGTCTATAGACGTATTGCCCCAATTGCGTCAATGTTGTTGCTCTCGACGATTTGTGAGTGACTCTGATACTTTTGATACCAATTGAGAGTCTGTGTGAATTCGGAGCGTAACATTAAACATAATTTTAACACAATTCTATTACTGATAGAAGTGGTCCTTTTTGTGAAAAAGCAAGTCTGCCAAAAGCTATTATTAGTGTAAATGAGAAGAATTTCGAGAAGGTGAATGGTCCTGAGAATGTTGTATTACATTATAGTAACTAATGAAGGTGATATTGAACCACAAATTAAACAAATAATAGTTACATTATCTAATGTTCTCACATTTCTATGCTTGTGCAATGATATGGTTAAAGAAATAAAATGCGCTCTAACATTTTTTTAATAGTAAAAATAAGTATTTGATTGAATTTACTTCGTCCGATATGATTAAAATGCTAACTTATTTAAAAATTGTCCCAGGATGAGAACTGGTCACAAAATACCTAACGTTCCTCTTATTGAAAAAATCAGCAACCATTACGAGTTTGGAATAGAATTATAGCTTATAATTAATCTTTCCACTCATAACATTTGTTTGGACATTTTACTGAATAATAGTCTTAAGGGATTTCCTTTGAAGATAAAGAATACAAAAAATTACTTTCAGTACGATAACGCGGAAGATATTGACAAACTTTTCGCGAAGTCTCATAGATCCCATCGCATCAGATTCGCCTGAAAAATCCGTTGTACCAGTTAAAGGTCAACAAAACATAGAAAAGAAGTTTTTGAAATAATGGACTTGTTAGCTTCTAAATTAATACTAGAAACATTTTATCGCAATACCTACTGAGCAACACTCATAATTACCGATTTGGAGCCACTCCTTCCGTTTTACGAATTACTTTGCTAGAAAAGGAATGTTGAAAACTAGATCATGGAGACAGAGAACTTCCCTTATTCTCGTCCTGATGTCTTCCTTCTATAATGCAGCTGGGATTAAAACTTTGACGGCGACGAAAAGAGATTGCAACTCCAGCGATGTCCTTATTCCGTCATTCCCATCCTAGTGACATTCACCTTCCGTTTCTCGCTTGTCTCCTTCCTCGTGCCGTACGTTACCTCCCGCACCTGTTCTTGTCTCCTCCTGTCCTTCGTGCCCTGAAACTGCGTGCTCACCGCAGACACCCTCCCCATCCCCTCCCTCATTTCATCCCGTCCCCTCGTCTGTCCCATCGTCGACCGTCTGTTAATATTCCAAGGGCGGCTGACGCGCTCGGCGGCGGCGGCGGCGGTGGTGGCGGTGGAAGCTGCTCAGCGTCGAGGGGAGGGCGGGGAGCAAGCGCTCATATCGAGAATTAATTGCCGCCGTGCGGCCCCGTTTTTCTCGGCTGCGATTTATGGCTTTCATTAGCACGGGCGGACGACGGCTGAGATGCTGCGGACGCCAGTGCCGTCTCCGTTCCCGCCCCCACTCACCTCCCCACCCCCAGACGCCGCTCACGCCCCGCCCCCTCGCTCAGGTAGTCTGCCTGCGCTTCTCATTTTTCGCACCTCCTCGCCCTCCCCCCTCCCCGCCCGCCCTTGAGCCCTGCTCCTCCGACTCCGCCCTGCTCTTCGTTGGCGCCCCTAATTAGGAGACGAGTTCTCACCGCCTCGACAGCGGCGCCGGCGCCTTCGCGGCTGCGGGCCCTGGCTTCACGCCTCGGGCGCGCCGTTCGAACGCTTCGTGCCACCCCGTGAATCCATGGGAATTGTATTGACGGAGAGGTGTCACAGCAGATTTGAATTTAAAAACGCATCAGAGCCTCGGATGGCAAGGTTGTCATTCTGTGATGGACAAGCTGGTAAACCGTGTAAAACAGTTTCACGTCGTATTTTGACGCGGTTTTTATAACATTTTTTTTCTCACAACTTTTAGGAATTTTATTTTAGACGCTTTATAATTGCGATAAAAACGAGACAGTTGTAATTCAAATTGAAGAGTTGCACCAAAATCCCAATACCTTCTGAATTAAAGGAATTAGATTCAGCGGGTTGTATTGAAAATTGGTTGTTACAAGCAGTAAGGGTTCAGACAAAATATAAAACTTGCTTTTGTACGTCAATCGGCGACGGTTCGCTTAGGAACTTACAAATAAGCTTTTCCTTTTAAACATTTTGTAATTAAAATTACAGAATGACAGCCAATTTTTGAAAGATCATCTAATTTTGATAAGCGATTGGGAGAATTTGATTGGATGATCTAGCGTGGTCAATACATTTTTAAAATGTGTTATTTTACCAATTACTTAAACCTTTACCCCTGTTAAAGATGAATTGACCTTCCACCTTTAATTAGGCCTTGCCTTCTTTCTTTTATTTACAGAAATGGCCATAGCTTCTCGCTCAGATGTGTCATTGCGTGTATGCTTTACGATATAAACCAAATTTACGTTGGTCACGAGTGACTTCCGAAATGTTTCATATGTGGCATATTTCCTTTCTCGAGCTGTTCTTTCCTTGTCATGAAGGGTTTTGTTCTGAACGGTACTTTGTTTTCATTTTACGGGCAGAGAAATTATTTGATTGATTTTTGTTACTTCTGTCTTGGTTCCAATATGATAAGTGGGAATCTGTTTTTTATAAATTCTTATTTTAGACTCCCTTGACACTTGGCATGCAATTCCATCTCACTAATTGATATTAACTGTCTCCTCCCTGTTTCTAGCGCTTAATTGTATTTTAAAATTCTGAAATTAATGAGTTAAGTTTGGGCAATGTATAAAAATTAAACCAATTAAGATTCATTTAATAATAGACTTTTCAAAATATTTTTTTCTTGTTTTGTATACAGAATAACTTATTTCGGGGTCGTATTTGAGAGTGGTTAGGATCATTTGCTGTGCAATGCTGCTGGCGGTGTGCGCAGGAACCCGAGCCTGTCAGCGGACGGCACGTGGACCCCCACCTACTGGCCCGTGCACACGGCCTACGGGCGCGAGTACCTCACGCTCGACGTCAACACGTCGGAGACAGGCCGCGGGCCGCGCCTCAAGCAGTGCGCCTTCTGGAAGAAGTACCTCCCGCAGCTGCTGGCCGCCACCTGTGAGTACACGCCCGCGCCACGGGCGGCGCTGCGCTGCCCTGCCCCGCCCCGCCGCTCCCTTGTTATCAATCCACTGGCGGAGGTAGCTCAGGGCGACAACTGTGCCTCTAACCAGGAGGTCTTAGAGTCCTAGTTCTGGTAGTGGAGGATTGTTGGCGTTGGCTACATAATTTGGCCGAATTCAGCCGCCGTCTGGAGGAGAATTCTAGCAAAGGATTACTCTCATTGGCAGTTCTTTCCATCAATTTCATTGCGAATGCCGGAGATGTAACTTAACAAACTGGTCAAAGACCACGCGCCGTTTTTCCTTCTGAGCATTGTCTCACCTCTCCCTTTACACACACATTCACACTTACTTGCACTACTCTACTATACATATCGGGAGACCAGTCAAAATTTGGAACTTGTGGCTAAATTAAGGCGGTGGAACTAAGGCTGGTTGGAGCTAATGCGGTGCGCCGCTGATGGAGGGTACCAAATCGACGTTTAGGTCGGCGGCGGATTTCACGTTCCAGCGATGAAGGAACTGTGCCAACCCCAGAGATATAATATGCACTGCTCTTCCGGGACTTAAGACCAAAACATCATTGGATTAGGGACAGAATATTTATGCCCTAAAAAGTCTTGAAATATGCTTTATAACTATGCATTTATCACCTAAAAAATTGAAAAATGCACTTTAATATGCAATTAAAATTAACAAAATTTTATTTCCTCTATAAGCTTTACTTGATAAAATTCAGAAGAAGCATCCTTGAAATGAAAACATGTATTTCTGTGCAAACATGATGTAAACTACTTTACTTCCCGGTAGAAATAATTGGAATATTTCCTTTAGTAAAGTACATTGTATGACTTACTTCATTACTTTTGCCTGGTTTAAAAAAATATGATATCAAGAAATATCCTGCATTTGCACAAGTATTTTATCATCTACAGAAAACAAAAAACGCAAACTGTGACAAGCTCTTTCAAATCAATGAACTTTCACAATAAACAGATTCTATGAAAAGAAGAAACGTATTATAGGTAAGTCTCTATTTTAGCGAAATATGCCAAATATTCGCCTATAATTACACGAATATGGATCAACAGGAAAATTCAACCAAATATGCACTAACACATTAACATATTAATGTACCTAGCATTGTATTCTAACCAAATGTCAAAAATTTTCACTTAGCTGTGCACTGAAGCAACGGACAAAAATATACAAAATCAGAGAAATCCGCTTCCTAATGATGATGTAGTAAGGTGCGCCTGGAAATTATAAATTAATCATTGTATCTTCCCCTCTGGCTTTCAGCGCTATGTCGCCAAGCGTTCGGTATCGACAACTGTGGATCTATTCACTCGCTGTTACATCACATAGGGCGTCAATTGTTATTAGTATTAATTGACCATTGTGTACCTCTATTAAACCTCTGAGACATTTCCACGCTCAGTAATCTCGGACTGAAACACTGTTTACTTACGTTGCGAGAAACAAACGTCGCCCTTAGGGTCATCTTTTATGTAATACGGATCAGGAATGCATTGGCAAAGACATGGATGTGAGTATTTTCTTTCAAATTATGTTTAATTAAAATTTTTGGAAGATGTCCAAAATTGATAACCTACTTCAATGCAACTATCAATGGTTTAAGAAAAAGTTATCTTTCATTATTTCCAGAATATTTCCGGAATTTCATTATTCCGGTATTAATATTTATGGAATCAGAAGCAACTAAGACCGAAATAATAAGAGTGCGTATGCACTCACCATCTCGGTTTATTAAGTCTGGCACGTGGGCAACAATGTATATCCATCCCACATCCAGTTCTGCTGAATATGCATCCGAAGAATGTCTTGCAAGTGTTTTGGTGTCCAGTGTATATATTTTATACGTGTATTCTGTACACATACATTATACATCCATTGAAGTACAGGGAGTGAGGTTAATGTTGGGAAGAGCTCTAAACAAAAATATAGTTGACACATTCAGGAAATTAGGGAATATATTTTATAATATGTTTTATTTGATGGAGGAGAAAAGTAGAATTCTAACTACAAAATTTGTCATGATGACTAAATGTTAAGTTACGTTATTTCCAATACAGTTATCAAGACAGAAGACTCTGTCAAATTAATTAGGCTCATGCTTAATGTTAGTAGTTTGTAGTCTGTGATAGGATAAAGAAATTTGGTAGGATAACTACAACTATAACTAACTGATAAATTTGTAAAGAACTTTGATAGGACAAAGAAAATAAATATGTACAGCTGTCCCTGCACTTTCAGGAGGGCTTTTCCTGCAGAAAAATTGTAGTGTAATAATAATAAAAATTATTACGTTTTCGTACCTGGAAGGCATTAATTGTTGCTAATTCGAAAGTGGCAATGTTTATTGCATTTGATTTGATTTGATTTACTGCGTCAATGAACAGTAAAACCTATATGTGACGCATGGAGATAAAGAACAATCGAAGTACGTTTTCTTGAGCTTTGGCATCTTTAACCATATATAATTGAATAACAAATTTTACCGACAAAGCGAGTTTAATTACATTTGAAAATATACATTTTCGCTTCCATGTTAAAGACAACGTATCTGCATGGGTAAACGAACTATAGAATTGAGTCGTTGGTATTTCTAAGTAGTAACCCGTACCCCCAGCTCTACTGTCATAACTAGCATAATGAGAGCTCAAAAAAAAACTTGCGCGTAGTAAAGCTACATGCGTGCACACAGTGAAATCTGTTGCTTTTAATTCCATTGATTTCAAAATTAATTTGGTTCAAACTATATACTAATTCAAATATATAAATGGGTAATGTTCGCAAAGTCGCTTAAAGTTACAATACACAACTAAAATTGGGCTATTTCTTGTTATATTAGTATCACGTATTTTTAACGACAACCCTAGAGGGTGTGATTTCAATTTTAAGGTACTTGATGTTCCAGTTACATTTCTCTGTAAAAAAATATCGCTTCCATGCATTATGGGAAGTCAATATACTAATGACACGAAGTCATTTAGTTACAAAAAGCTGCAAGAGTAAGATCTTCCTGATTGCTCTCTTTCCAACATGGGAATTTGAATTAGGAGAGAGTGTTAGCTCTGTAGAACAAAGAAGCTCCTTCCCAGGGGATTATGCGTTTCAAATTCGGGAAGCTTGCTCTGCCTCCTACTTAAGCCGAGTCGGACATATTGTGAAACTCTGAGACCGTAAATCCCTTCTCACTTCATTACGCTGACGGCACAAAAAATATCGCCTGCATCTCCAACGGCGTGAAGTCTGGATTTTCCACCCCGCAAAAAGCCCCTCTCACTTCCCTTGTCACAACACCCGAAAGTAGACGCAACTTTTTTGCGAAACAAGTCGCGTCATCAAAATATGCGTCCAAAAGCAAATAAACGCGAAGAATTGGTGTCGGGCGGCGCAACGGCACGGCGGCGCGGCGGGAAGATGGCGACGGCAGTCGGTGGCGCGCGCCGCGGGCGGCGAAGGGAACGCAGGCACCTGTTGTGTGCGTCGGCAGGGGAGGGGGCGGTGTTTAGCTTCCATCCGAGTCCGCCCCGACCGAGGCGGCGGCGGCGGCGGTTTTAATAAGGAAGCCCCATCCCGCCCCACCCCCGCCTCCGCGCCCACCGCGCAAAATTTAATTTCTCCGCCGCAAGGCGCGCCGCTGCCTCAACCCTCGCCGCTTCGCCCCTCCGTCGCCGCCCATCTCGTCCCGCCCCGACCCCGCCCCGCCTCGCGCTTCCTCCACGCACCATTCCGCTCCGATGTGCTCTCCCCCGACCCCCTCTGCTCCTCCCCTCTCCTCCCCATTCCGTCGCGTTGCGCCCAGATCCATCCCGCCTCGTGTCGTCCCTTTCCTCCCCGCCTCAATCTCCTACGCCCCAAACCTCCATGCCCCGATGTTCCATGTCCCGATCCTCTACGGCCCCATCCTGCACGCCCCGATCCTCCATGCTCCGATCCTCCACGTCTCGATCCTTTTCGCCCCGATCCTCCTCGCCCCGATCCTCCTCACCTCCATCCTCCATGCCCCGATCTTCCACGCCTGATCCTCCAAGCCCCGATCCCCCATCCCAATCCTCTACGATCCGATCCTCCACGCCCGATCCTCCTCGCCTCGATCCTCCACGCCTCGATCCTCCTCGCCCCGATCTTCCACGCTCCGATCCTCCTCGCCCCGATCCTCCACGCCCCGAACCTCCACGCCTCGATCCTCCATTCCCCGATCCTCCACGCTCCGATCTTCCACGCCCAATCCTCCACGCCTCGATCCTCCTCGCCCCGATCCTCCACATCCGGATCCCCCTCGCCCCGAACGACCAGGCCCCGATCCTCCACAACCCCGATGCATGCTCCACGTTCCGATCCTCTTCACCCCGAGCCCCCACGTCTTGATCCTCGACGTCTCACTCCCATCATCCATGTCCTGATCCTCGACGTCTCGATCCTCCACGTCTTGATCTTGCACGCCTCGATCATCCATGCCTCTATCCTCCAAGCTCCGGACCTTCTTGCTTCGTTCTGCGCTGCTTCTTCCCCGCTCCTCGTCCTACACCGCTGCTTCTCTGTCACGGCTCTCTGCGTTTTCTCAGTCCATTCCCTCCCATCCCTGTCCCTCCCCTTCCGAGACGCCGCCGCCTCGTTCTTCTTGCTCACGTAAACAGAAGCCTTTAAAGAAGTTCCGAGCTGTTATCTCTCAGACCGCGTGCCCCACGTGCCGCCGACAGAGCCTCCGCGACCGCACCGTGCAGTTGGCAGTCCTGTATAATTAGTGCACTAATGAGGCGCGGCCCGTGAGTGGGGGCGAGTGAGGAGGGGAGGGTGAGAAGAGGATGGTGTAAAGGGTAGGAAAGGGGGCACATAGATGGATGAGCGGGCGTTCTCAGGGTATTCTTTATTGGAATTCTGGCTCGTCTATGTCTCTGATATCGAGTGAGTGATGTTACAGGGCTACATGGACTCATGAAAACCTGAGAAAATGAGTTAAATATCCACGTTTCGCATTATGTGATGAAAAACAATTCACACATTTTTTGCTTCATCATTCCTAAATATAACAGAAAAACTACCGAAGAAGCTGCACCACCTAAATTGCGTCTGTTATTTCAAATCCACAATGTTATTTTAACTACAGCAGATACAAAACCATGTACTTCCTTGCATTATTTTCGACGATTACGCAATATTATAAAATTACATGAACATACGTTTGTGTAATTTGTGAAAAATTGAAATGTTACATCAAAATTAAGTGTTTTTAGACAGCCACTACTGAAAGCTGTTCTTTCAGAGCATGCATACCGCGCTAAAGTTTCAATTTTTAGCACCAGTGCTAAAATGAGATGATGCACAAATTTTGAGAATGAACAAAGAAAACAAAATGCTATTGTGAGACCTATCAGCTACTAGTGACCGTAACATTAAAAGACTGGTAGACTTTAATAAAAATAAAATGAATGTAAGGCTATCTAAAATAGTGTATGGCACACGTGGCAAAATTACTTTTTTGCTCGTGTCGCAACGATTCCCACGCACAAAATAAAATGTCACTTTTACCACTCATGTCATCAATAATTATGATTTTGTGAAATTATCTCAAACCATTTAAAAAGTTTAAAGAAACATTTGGAATGTTTTTTGAGAAAATGCTATTTTTTTCAAATTGCCTCCCTTTTACAATATATAACGCTGAAACTAATCAATTTTTGAAGAAATTACATTACTTTATTTTAAATTATAATTTTGATGAAATAGATTTCATTAAGGAATGAATATATCTATCTTCAATATTTTAATTGTAGGAATTATTATTCGTTCTTCCAGGCGCTCTACGAAAGTAGAAGTATAAATGTTTGACAAAATACATAAAAAATACACAAAATAGTGAGTACAATGATCATTGAGCCATCCGAGGTTGTCAACTCAGATAAAATCATTGCCACATGTCAACTCAAGGGGCTACCTAGTCCTCACTTATTCTAAGGGATTTTAGGCATCATCCACGGTACGAAACCTTTGACGAAAAGTAAATACAATTATATGCGTATTGACCACTGTCCGCGCATTCTCAACACGGGTAAATCATTTCTTTATGACTACCAATGGAGGGTCGAGTCCTCCGTTATTTTCTGTTCTTGAGGCCTCCCTGTGATTTACGAGGCGTCAGATTCAATGCGACGCGGGCGGTGCGGGGCGCAGCGAGGCAAGGCAAGGGAGGACACGGCGGGACGGGTGAGGAAAGGTTGCGTGAAGCCAAGCGGAGCAAGTGAAACAGGACATTTGGGCGGAGCGTGGATTGTATAGTCGGGGCAAAGGGCGTTTGGTCAAAGCAGGGATCGTATGGGTGTGGCACGGCGCGTGTGGTCAGGCCAGGGGGGCCGTTGTCTGAGCAGAGAATTTAAGGGGAAGGTGGGGAAGGGCGCGTGGGCGAGGCAAGGGACGTGTGGGCGGGGGAAGGGGCGAATGGACGGAGCAAGGGGTGGGAGTGCGAGTGGGCGGGGCAGGAACGTGAGGGCATAGGGGACGTGTTGGTTGGGCCGGGACAAGGGGGTGGGGCAAGGGGCTTGTGGGCGGGGTAAGGCGCGTGTGGGCAAAGAAGAAGCGTATTGTCTAGGCAGGGAGTGCATGGCCGTGACAGGGGACATCTAGGAGGGAGAATGGGTGTGTGGGCCGGGCAGGGGGCGCATGGCCGGGGCAGGTTGCATGTAGGCGGGGCAGGGGGCGCATAGCCTTGGCAGGGGGTATGTAAGCGGGGTAGGGGATGTGTGGGCGGGGCAGGGGGCACGTGTCGAGGCAGGGGGCCTGTGGGCGGGGCGGGGCGACGCGTGCGGTCGGGTCGGGTAGCTCCGCTGCTGCAGCTGCTGCGGCTCCGGTGGCCGGCGGCGGGCGCGCGGAGAGCTGCGCGCCGACCGCCAGCGCCGTTACGTATTCATGGGCCGGGAGCCGCGGGGCGGGGCCGCCGGGGACGCCTCTTCCCCTCCCCCACTCCGCCACCCCCGGCCTCCTCACCTTCCCCCCCCCCGCCCGCCCGCGCAGATCCATAATTCAGGCGGCTGAGCGCGAGCTGCGCGATGGGCCGCGCCCCGCCCCGTTTCCTCGTTTCACTCTTCCCTTCCCCGCCCCGCCCCGCCCCACCCACTGTCTCCTTCCATCCCCTGTCTTTCCTCGCCAGCGGCAGCGCCTCCGGGCGCATTCTTGAGAAGGTGAAAGGTCACGCGGTGGCTGCCTTCCTTTGTTAATTTCATTTGGGGGATGTCCGGCCGATAGAATTTTCCAGGAACTCGTCCTCGGGCTCCAACCGGAAGTTTGCGGCGCCGTCGAGGGACGCTGCCCCACCCCTCGTTCCACCGACAGAGTTCGCCCCCTCCCTTCCCCCGGCCCAAGCAGCGCGCCGCCAACAGCTGTACAACAGCCCCGCGTCGTCCGCCTCGCCTTGGGATCGCCGTTTCCCGGACGACAACACATAACAGAAAAGAGGTGGGAGGAGAAGAGCGTAAGCCCAAAGCGCCGATATTACGTCACACGTGTTTCTGTTTCCCGCTCGAAATTAAACATTCTTTTAACTTTATTCTACAAAATAAAACATTTATGGTAATCTTACAGAATAGTCACTAATAACCTTGTTGTTGATGCGACTATAATTTTTTTTTATATTCTTCGAAACTTCAGAAATTTACTCATTTTTCTAGTCTAGTTTTCTCTAAGTCACGTTTCAGCTAAACGATCTGTTTACTAGTTTTATGCACATTTTGTATACATAATTTGGAAACACGGATAGCAGACAAGCAGAGTGATTGGCTTCCAAACTGACACCTTAATCTCACTTCAATCCTTCAGTCATCTAATGGAAGCATGATGGAAGTTACGACGTAGAAACACTAAGCCTAAATATATTTTTGTTTTATGTCTCTGCACCTTTCGGGACCTAAGGATGTGCCTTCCCCAACTGAGATTTGTTACTCCAGGTGCATCCACCATAGCACCCACTAGACTCCCCATCCATCGCACCAATTTGGCTCGTAAGCTCACGTTGGTTTTGACTGAGAAGTATTGAATGACACTCATTAAATGATTAATTTAAATATTTCAATAACAATGAAGGTCCCGAAGTACTATTTGAAAACTAATCATTTCATTTTAAATTACATTTCTTGGACGTTTTAGATATTTCACCATTTCATTTCGTTGTGATTGGTACAGAAGTAAAATATCGTAATATCTAACGTGTCAAAGGCAACTATCTTTTATGTTATCAGGACCTTCACTGACAACTATCCCACAAACATTTGCTAGATGTGCCCAAAAACTTTGTCTCTTCATTTCACAATCCATAATTCACAATCAATTGTGGCACATTTAGAAGCATACTATTTCCTCTTGTTATATAGTAATTTAGGTTTTACGAGAAATATTAGGCTATTTTCTTTCGTTGGTGAACGTTTCATATCAATAATAATATTACGCATAGACCAAGTAAGAGGGAAATGTACTCGTACGAGAAAAAGGTATCTTTGTTTCCCGTTTAATAATAGTGATATTGTGACGGTAACTGACAAAGTTTCATTTACAAAACAAAAAAATGAGGTACCTAACGAAACGATGGAAACGAGTCATTCCAGAGTCCATCTCCCAATTTCATCACAGTGCTGCAGCGCTCAATACATTTCAGCTCATCGTCGTTAGTGATTAAACTAGCTCCACCCACGAGTATTCTCTCAGCGAACATCTGCGAATCCTCTCCGTGGATGAAATATGACGATAATTGGTACCATCGCGATCAGACGCAAGGGCTATCAACTCTCATCTGAGTAACAGGAAAGGGTGGGCGATTCAATCCATCAATCTCGGCAATCGAAGCACAGCCCGTGTGTATTGTAAAGGGATTCTACTGCCCATACCTCTAAAGTTCTCTTCATCGTCTCCTCCCACAGTCCACCGTTCTTGCCTCCTTATCTTCCTCATTCAGTCTCTACCTCGCCCCTTTCCTGCCTGAGACACTGCCTGCCTATACCCCGTCCGCGCCCCGCACGCTTCTTCGCACCCATTCCGCTGCCCCCCCCTCGCCTTCAGAGCCCCCGCGCCACACGTATTTCTCACCTCCCTTCCGCTCATCCCTGTTCATCCTCTCTCACCTTGCTCATCCCCGCATATCTGCACTCAATCCCTCTCATCATCATTCGCCTCACCACCCCGCGAATTATTCCCTCTCACCCCGCTCACTTCCTGCTTACCACCACACACACTCGTTCACCCCCGCTCACCTCCGTTCACGCCCTCTCAACCCCCGCACCCCTGCGCACCCCCACTCCCCTCGCTCACTCCCACTCCCCTCGCTCACTCCCACTCCCTCGCTCACTCCCACTCCCCTCGCTCCCTCCCACTCCCCTCGCTCACTCCCACTCCCCTCGCTCCCTCCCACTCCCCTCGCTCACTCCCACTCCCCTCGCTCACTCCCACTCCCCTCGCTCACTCCCACTCCCCTCGCTCACTCCCACTCCCATCGCTCACTCCCACTCCCCTCGCTCACCCCTGCAAGGTGAAGAGAGGTGGCTCAGGGCATTAACTGATTTCACTGCAAGGCCTCTGACCAGGTGGTCCTAGGTTGGAGTCCCGACGGTGGCAGGATATCCAAAACTAGTTAGATAAAGAGGCTACTTCTGTCGCTATCTGGAGGAGACTTCTAACGGCCGGCTGCCCTGATCGGCAGTTCTCCGATCAATTCCAGACGAATATCGGAGAAGTACCCTAGCAAACGAGCCAAGGATCGCGCGCGATCTTTCATTCCCATTCCAGGTCCTATCCTACCCCTTACTTGCACACACTTACTACATGCACTACACTACCACACATGCCGGGAGACCAGTCAGGAGGTGGAGCTTGTCCCGGTTGGGGCGGTGCCCGTTGAGGGGTCATACCATGGTTGGGGAAAACGGCTTCGAGCAACCGTCGGCTAGCGGGGGAATACCCTGCTAGTCGACGGTAGGACGGTGCGGGATCTCACCATCCAGCAGGCAAAGATCATCGCCATCCGCCGTAAAAAAACTTACACTACATTTACAGAACTAACGATCTTAGCAGTTGACTTGCCAGGAATTACTAATCAGTACAAAAAACACGCTCATCCTACTTACGCCCCTCTAATCATCGCCTCATCCCATACACCCACCGCTCCCTTCCGCTTGCCCCCTTATCCTCCTCACAAACCCCTCACCCCCGCTCATACCAAAGCATCAGTGTTCACTCTCGCTCACCCGCGCTCGGCCCGCTCCGCACCCGCCCCGCCATCTCTCCTCTCCCCGCTCGCCACCCGCCCACGGGCTTCAATCCGGAGCAGCGTTCCGTGCCGGCGCGGCGCGGCGGGCGCTCCTCGTTATCATCTCGAGGGCGGGGGTGGGGGCGGGCAGGCGGGGCCGCGCCGAGTCGCAGGTCGCTAATGGAATTAGACGACGGGGGCGGGGCGCGGGCGCGGGCGACGGAAGCGCGACGGAGGCGGCGGGAGCGAGGGCGCAAGGGCGAATCGACCGCCCGCGGCCGATACGTCAGCCCGAGATACCGCCACCTCCGCGTCTCACGGTCCGGCGTGGCGAAAGAATCCCCACTCTTGTTTAGTTGTGGGCTACACACTACAATCATCACACTTCGACCATCTTGCATCGGTCGAAGCATTTATTTCTAAGACGTCGATTCATGATAACTTCCGGTTGCAAGCAGCAACATTTCAAAGCTTGATTTCAAACAGTTCAAGACATTCGTTTTACTCGTTTAAGTAAATAATATTCGTAATGTGATAGGAAAGTTATGTATGAAGTTATTTTTAAGTGGAAGAACATGTTTTCCCTTCACTGTATAATATCTTTCCTCTATCTTCTTTCTGAAGCCAGTTCAGACAGATGTGTAGAAGAACTTTACAAACATTATTCATTCATTAAACAAAAATTAATATAAAATACTGAATGTTTAAAATACGTTCATCCAAGATCTGAGTTTTATACTATGCGCCCTAAAGGCGTTCATCTGTGTGTAGTGGTATCATTACTCGTTCCAGTCCACGGGCACAGGATAATCATAACTGTGGAATTTGCAGTTTTTTTGTCTCAGATCATTAACTTCATTTAATGGGCAAAAGTCGTCTTAGAATTCCCCCCCCCCCTTGAACGTAGTTCCCTCATTCTAAGCCGAAACGAAACGTTGCTTTTCATATTGTCATTCTGAATGAAATTCAGAAAGGTCTTGATAAAATTCTTCGAAACACAAACAAATAATTAAGCTTTTAATAAAAGCAAGACTGTTTTGAAATTATTTGAAGTGGTTTCATATTTTATGTTTTTAACAGTATTTAGAAAACGGTTTCTTTAATGAAAACTTAAGTGAAAAAGGCACCTTTATTGACTTTCGAGAGCCCTCGATTTAATTTTGTCGCTTCGCTTCGTGAATTTCTTTCAGAGCCTAATGCGATTTGCACAGAGAACTAGAATTCGAAAGGATTTTCATAGCCAGAGGAGATGGACTCTAATCAACAGTCAGCGTTTGTGTGCGGATCGGATCTTTCTCCTTCCCCTTCCGAGCAACTTGGCTTCGGACTGAAAGGCGTAATAAGGCATTATTAAAAGCGATTTTGATCAAGGAATAATGGATGATCCAGAATGAAGAAACGCCATCATCTAAATTGGAATGTGAGAAAGTGATTTTAGCAATTAGTTCCTTTGATTTATTTCATTATCTAAAAGAGAAGTACTTCATCAGCTGCTTTCTCTTGCAACATTTTCGCGATTAATGTGCAGGTTAAACATTATAGTGCCTGTTTTAATTAATATTATCATAATTTTCTGAGTAGAATTATTGTCGAGGAATGTTATACAACTTCGGTACTGTAGTTTTCAAAGGATATGCAGAGCAATTCAAAAGAAAATGACATCAATATTTATTATACAATTTATACTTATTTCTAAAGATTTTGAAGCGACGATTAAAAACTGTATTGAGAGTAAAGTATTACTTTATAAGACACCAGTTATTTGGATCTACATAGAATTTCTGACTCCTTGGATTTAATTCAAGTTTGTAAAACTCTTTAAAGAAGATAATAGAATGGCTATTTAAGTTTGCCATGATATTCAATGTAATTAATTTCAATGTAGTAATTTACTATAAAATACTACAAATGTACATTACTACATTACTAAAATGTTAAATACTATTAACGTAAATGTAAAATAATACTATTAATGTAATATACTACTATTAATGTAAATTACTACAAATGTATGTACTATGTAAACTACTACAAACTACCAACTAAAATAGTAGTAAAATACATTACTAGAAATGTACGAAATAGAGGACTGTAGTAGTTTCCTAATATTTGTTGCTGATTAGGATGAGGATCCTTAGGATGCTGAATCCTCATTAGGATGAGAGATCCTTTGTTCTTATTAGTAATATCTTGTTAATTTGTGTCCAGGAACATTTCAGTTTATTTATTGGAAAACGTTTCCTCATTTTATCTCCTCAATCCTACCTCTGGTTCGCATATATATATATATATATATATATATATATATACACACATATATATGTGTGTGTGCGTGTGCGTGTGCGTGTGAGTGTGTGTGTGTGTGTGTGCGCGTGCGTGCGTGCGTGCGCGCGTGCGCGTGTGCGCGCGTGCGTGCGTGCGCGCGCGCGTGCGAGCGTGCGTGCGAGCGTGCGTGCGTGCGTGTGTAAAAAGCATATACACAGGAGTCATATTACACGAAAATATAATCTTCCTCTTAATATTATATGCAGGTACATATTTCTTTTCGTCCTTAGAGACACGAATATATGTAGAATAGATTTAGGGTAGCACCAGAACTTCACAGCGCTCCGATTCACTACGACGCTGTCGGGATACGCTCTCCATTTCCGTTAATTTACATATTTCCGTATTTCATTATTTGTAAACAAAGTACATTTTCTTCCCGGGGATATTTGTCAGTGTACTTACCTATTGTAGCCGGCTCACCATTAGTTATGCGGCGCATTTCTCAAGTGTTCCATTTATTATTGTTCTTTAACTGCTCATGAAACAATACTCGCCTGCCAACCAGAGCACACGTAGGCTTCAGTAATCTTTGCGCAATGTCATGCAGGGCGAAAAACTTTTGTATGTTTCAATAAACCATTTGTGAGGTTTATGAAGTTAACTCCAAAATTCGTTTCATGTACTAGATACAAAGTAGGACATCGCAAACATCATAATAAAACAACTGAGGCAAAATAAAATTAGTGGTGCTACAGAATACCACAAACATTCTCGTACTAGCAAATTTTCAAGTATTTTTAGACTAGGCTAGATTTTCGGTATTACCCCATATTTATTCTAACTGCTATTTATTGACTTCTAAAAGCTTTTCTTTTACGTTTTCATAATTTTTCGGTCCTCTCATAACAGAATTAGAACTTTGAGAGTACTTTAGAACAGTAAAACATAGTCCTTTAGGCAAATTTGTATTAAAAATTGGAGCCAATCTTGTGAAAATGTTTGAGCGCTTCTGAAACTTCGAAATTTTCAAGACACTTTATAAGGAATCATTTGAAACAACTGTACTTACAAATGCAATAATGTATAAAAACTGGTGCTATTAACGGCATAAGAGATATTTCAAAAAATTAGCATATGTGTAATTCTTAAAAATTTCCTCAAACTGGCTTTTATGACATGATATTCAATGTCTATTGTCACAAAAAGTTTAAAGAAAAAATTGGAGACGTTTTTGATAAAATCTTGTATTTAAAATTGTCTTATATCACGCAAAATTACGCGGAATTTACTCAAATTTCGAAAAAATAGTATCTCATTTATAGATTTAAATTTGAAGAATAGATTTCTTTCAGAAGAAAAAAATTCTCTCTCCAATATTGTAGTTGTATGAAATCCCCGAAAACATTTAACTTTGAAATTTCAGAGAATTCAAGAAAATAGGACCTCTACCCAATAAAAAAAATGTCCAAAGAATGAGGAGCAAATTTTTAGGTAAATATGAAAATGTACTAGACACTTCATGTAAAGCACCCCGCCACCCAATTAAAAGCCAATGAGATTATGAGCCAAATCGATCGGGTAATATCAATATTGGTGAAATCTTGGGTATGGTTTAGCTGCTAACGTTGTTCACAGACAGATGAACACAACAACAGACGAAGAGTCGTTTCGCCATAAAACAATTATTTAGCATCAAGGATCCACAAAACGTGAAATTGGACTACGCAACATGTTAGAGAAAGTAGTTTACTGAATACAGGAATACGAACTATCCACGTTTGCGGTATCGAAGACCTAAAACAGTAATATTTTTAGCCGAAAACTCGTCCTTCTTCGGTGCGGCATTACATAACTTTCTCTACTCTGCGTATATAGTATTCGAGAAAGGATCTCGCATACTACATACGCGACGTGCAGTATCGAGTGTGTGTTATGTGACATTAATCACGTAATGTGAATCGACATGACATGTTACACATACATATAAAGGCAAATTTAAGAGCGCATTAAAAGCCAATGAATTAATCTTAACTTAATAACTATAGCTTTTGAATATTACTATTAACTTTTTCAAAAAACCTTTCTCCTTTTGTATCTTCGCTTTTATTTAAGTACAGTGTGAAAGGAGTTTTCTCTCTCTAGAACACTAACACGAACATAAAAGCTGTAGTTTTCCAAGTTTTTGTGTTAGGGTCTGACGGTAGCCATATTAAAATTAATGAAAACGATTGTAAATAATCCAATTATATATAATACTCTCTTAAAAGAGAATAAGTAAAAAATAGTTCAAAACAACATGTGAGTTGATTGAAAACGCTATCGTTTTCTTTTGTAATAACAAGTTTAGGCCTGAAATTTCTGTAATTATTCAAACCCTAAATGAACTTGATTTACCAAAAGAAGTAGATTTTTACCCGCGAACTGTCGAACTTACTCTGTGTTCATTTTTTACTTACACTCTTTTTATTGATATGATTTTATTGATACGTGAACTGCTACACCTGTTAGTTTAATGTAAGTTTTGTCCAAGAAAGGAGCGGTTCTTCTCCCCAGCTAGATGATGAGAACCGGCGCTGATACATGTCAGTTTGCGGAGGACTTTCCCTTATCCAGGGATATTCCCATCCGCACTAGCCGGAACGAGTACTAAGCTCTCAACTGGTGTCCCGACATGTGTGGTGGTGTAGTACATGTAAGTTAAGTATGGAAAGGAGAGCACAAGGAAGAGGAACAAAAGATGCCGCGCGGTCCGTAACGCGTTTTCTACAGTAACGGCAGCGTATAAGTGACTCTAACAGTTCTCTTTTCACGTGCTGTAGTGCATCATGTCACCTGCTCTGAAGCAATTACCTTGCGAGGATTTGTTTACATTCCCACAGCCAGGGTTCAGCGTTGCCGCTCATCTGACTCACACGAAGTCGCGGAGGCGACTAAGGTTCGGCTTTGGCGAAAGTTATGAATATGATATTAAGACGTGTCGTCCTGTCAGCAACTGTTAGTGTCTTGAGATTTAATTTATCTGTGATGTAGGTGGCGCCATGAGCGTGGTAATGTATGGCAACCGCGCGTCGAACTGTGAGAGTCGCTAACAAGCTGCCGGTACTGTAGGGTACTGCTGCGGCATTCGCGTGATAATGTTCGAAGAAACAGCCGATCAAAACAGAATAGAATTCTCCTCCAGACCGCGGTTTTATTCTACAAAGCTATGAATCCACTTTCGACTATCCTCACCGGGACAAGGACATCAAGAGCTCCCGGCCAGAATCGCTGCGGGGACAGCGGCAATGTCGTTTCTGAGCAAAACTCAGCCTGTTTATTATTACTTAACCTACCATTTTAAAAATAATCTAGCTGTCAAGTTTGTTTTCCTATTTTTTTCCTTTGTAGATTCACGACTATTCAGAAGAAATGGTAAATGTAGATGACGGGAGTTGGTCGGAGAAAAATTAGAAAATTTAAAGATTAAGTTTCCCGATGTTCCGGAACATTTTTATTTCATCCTCAGGGCTGGTGGTAAAATCACAGCACTATAAATACCACTACTACTAAATAAATAATACTATTAATCTTTAAATTTTCTAATTTTTCTCCAACCAACTCCCGTCATCTACATTTGCCAATTCTTCTGAATAGTCGTGAATCTGTAATGTAATCAGGGGTTGTAATGTACGAGGGTAAGTCAATAAGTATCTGCAATCAATTTTCATAATTTATTACAGGAAGAATACACAATTTTTATTGATATTGCTTTTTAACATGGTCACCCTTCTTTTCAATGCACTTGGTCTACCGTTGAACAAGCTTCCCGTTTCCTTCTGAAAAAAAGGTTTTTGAATGTGCAGCACGGCACGTATGCACCACTTCTGTGAACTGTTGATCGGGGCAGAATCGACGGTCCAAACAGATGGTAATCCGACGGGGCGAGATTGTGCATATGATTTGCCACTTCATT
This sequence comes from Acheta domesticus, assembly GCA_031308135.1. Taxonomy (NCBI): domain Eukaryota; kingdom Metazoa; phylum Arthropoda; class Insecta; order Orthoptera; family Gryllidae; genus Acheta; species Acheta domesticus. The sequence goes on along the minus strand of JAHLJT010002406.1, from coordinate 163,910,008 downwards.
AACAGTCTCTAGTCTGTTATTCAGGATAAAGTCACGTAATTGTTCAATATTGGGATCTGTTGCAGCTGTAGCTGGACGCCCTATTCTTTCCTTTTTCTTGACGCTCGCTCGACCACTTTTAAATTGTGCTGGTAACTGGCAAACACTTCTCTGTGGCCAAACATGGTCCCCGCATTGTGCTGAAAATCTTCTAGGGATTTCAGCCTCTTGTCCACATTCAAACCATAGAAAACGGATTATGGAACGCTCTCTTTCTTTGGTGCAAACAGACAGTGCTGTCGCCATCTTTAAACCACAACAGTGCAAGACGGACTGATCAGAAAACGCTGAAACCTCCTACAGGCAAAGACAAGGGTCCCATGTAATGGTTAGGGGTCACACAAAGCCGTAAAACTAAAGACAATTAGAGCAAAATTGCTGATACTTATTGACTTAACCTCGTATTACAACCACCCCTGAGGATGGAATTAAAATATTTCAAACGTCACCAAACTGAATGTTTTAATATTTTAATTTACTCCTACCGAGTCTCGTGATCTACATTTCTCACGTCTTTTTCCTCTATAATGTACGTGCGTGCTTGCGCGCGCTCTTCCGCAGCCACTCCGCCGCCGTCCGAGGCGCTGCACTGCAACTGCACGTCGGCGGCGCCGCCCGCGCGCCCGCCGCCCGCGCCGCTGCTGCTGCTGCTGCTGCTCCTGGCGCCGCTGGCCGCCGCCTACGCCGCCGCCGCCTACGCAGCCACCGCGGCCCCGGCGCCGCCCCTCTCCTGTAGCGCCCCCGCGCGCCTCGCCCTCGCCCTCGCTCGCCTCCCGTCCCCGCCCTTCCCCGCCCCCTCCGCGCTCCCTTCCATCCGTCCCGCCCTCGCCGCGCCCCACCTCGCCCCGCCCCGCCCACTGCCCGCCGCCCGCCGCCGGCGCCATACGCCACTCACAACATATCACGGCCGGCGGCGACGTCTGCACCTCAGCGCTCTCGCCGCTTGTAGCCCTAGGACGTTTTTATGAGGACAAAGTGTACATATGACTACTACTACTAAACTACTACAAGATGAGTACCTAGGACGCATCAACTTTATATACTATACATATACATAATATATATAAACTTATACATATGATACATACATAATATAATATACATATACGTACCAGAGTCTAGCCGGCCTGGGCAGCAGCCCGCAGCGCACAAACCCGCGCGGCGCCCGCCGGGCGCGCCCGCAGCGCCCCTCAGTCCGCGCCTGCGCCTGCGCCCGCGCCACTTGCCTTATCTCTTAGCCTCACGCGAGAGTCTGTCTGCAACAATAATAGCTAGTGCCTCGACGGTCTGTCTCGGAACCCGCGGCGGGGCGGGCCGCCCGCGCCCGGCGCCCAGCGCCCTCCTACGTGCCACGCCCCCTCCCGGCCCCGCTCCGTTCCCTCCTCCCGCTTCCGCCACCCTCCCCCCTTCCCTCGGCCCCCGAGCCCCGCGAGCCGCCCCGCCGCCCCCTCTTTTTACTCAGAACATTTCGTGCTTTCGCTTGGTAACACAGAGTTACACGTAGAGTTTCTGATACCGCGTTCCGTAGTGGCGATCTTCCAGCCGCCGGGCCAGGAGCGCGGCCTGTTTGTCTGCTCCCCCCACCCCCACCCTCACTCCCCCTCCCCGCTGCCTCGCGAACGCGCGTCTCGGCGACGCGTCTGGCCGGGCCGGGCCGCTCTTGGCGAAGCCGCCGCCGCCGCCCGGCGAGCGGGTGAGCGATCCGAGCGGAGCGACGGAAGTCGAGCGGCGAGTGCGCCAGAAGCTAAATACTCCAAGACTTGGGGTGTGTGAGGGTTCTGCTGGGGAGGACTGAGGCGCGGCGGCGCGGAGCCCCGCGCGCGTCCTCTGCAGCACGCGATGCGGCGGCGGCGGCGGCGGCGGCGGCGGCAGCGGGGGTCGTAACCCCCGGCGCGGCGGCCTGACCCGCGCAGCGCGGCACCCGCAGCGCCTCCGCAGTGCTCCGCCGCCGCCGCCGCCGCCGTTCATCATCCCCTCCCCGCCGGAGCTCATTATGCCGGCCGTCGCCCCGCGCCTCATCCCGCCCCGCCCCACCTCGCCCCGCCCACCCGCACGGCCCCGGCCGCCGCCGATGCCCTCGCTGCCACCCGCTCGCCCACCCGCGCAAGACGTGCCGCCCACTGCAGGTACGTCAGGCGGAGCGGTACAAGTACGGTAGGACGACGTAATGCCCTGCCCTCAAATACATTTCCGTTTACCTTTCAAAATATAGACATTTGCGAGAATTTCGAAACTTCAGAAAATGTAATCATATCCATTTTAGCAAAGATTCGTCGTTTAAGTGTTCTATCAGTGGCTACTTCTGGTATTCAACTTGATTTTCTGCAGCGTTGTAGAACTTACGAAACATGCGATGCATATCCATACGATGCGGTCACTCATCCCCAATTCAGGCATCTACGATCAATTACGGCTATTATTATCAATGGTAAAACGAAAAACCGAAAGGTCATCCCAAGCTACTGCCATTTGCCTTCATTGCGAAAGGCGGTCCGTGTTCGGTGCCGCATAACACAAAAACACAATACCTCCCGAACCACTTACTTCCGTCTGGCTCCGCGGCGCGGCTCCCCGCCACGCCTCGCCCCGGCCCCGCCACGCGCCGGGCGCCGCGTCGCCCCGCCCCCACCCGCCCCGCGGCGTCGCCCGCCGCCCCGCCCGCGGCCGCCGGCCGGCCGCCCGGGCGTCGCATACATATCATGTTTACGTGTTCATGCATAGTCAGCTCTCTTCTAAGGTTACAAACAAATTCGCCATATCGAGCGGGCGACCGCCGCCCGGCCGCAGCGCCGTGCCCGGCGCCCCCCTCCCTTTCCCCTCTCCTCTCCCCTCCCCGCCACGGTCCTCCTCTTCCTTCCGCTGACTCGTAAAGGGCCTAATTCCTCCTCCACGCCCTGCCCCGCCTCGCCCCGCCCCGCCCCGCACCGAAGCATATCTGAGACATATCACTTCCACTCTTCCACTGCCTTGTCCGCCGTCGTGCTCCGCGGCCCGGCTGCACATCGTAAGTCTTCTATACACATACATATATACATGAGCCCCGCGGGCCGCCCGCGCCCCCCAGCGCCGCCCCGCCCTGCCCCGCCCCTGTGTTCCCCTCCCTCGCCAGCATCGCCCCCCGACCGCCCAGGAGCGGCGCCCCGCGGCGGGAGTTGCTTGCAGGTGAGTGCGCGGCCCTTGTTCTTTTTCTAGTATTTCGTACTGCAGTGTTTTTCTCTACTCGTGTTTCTTTTTTCAGTTAGTTTATTTTTCTTGCTGAAGATCTTCAACAACAGGCTTCCTTATCCTAAAGGTATTTCCCCCCCCTTTTTTACTTTCATTTTCATATCTAAATTTATTTTTTCTTGTTTCTTTCTCAGGTGGTTTTATTATTCTCCCCCTTATTCCCATTTGCTAGATTTATTTCTTTCAATTGGAGAGGTCAAGGGAATAGTGCTGACCCTTATGTCATGAATTCAAGGTAAAATCTTGGGATGTCTCTTGAAAATCAACATTATGATCGAAACGGTGTAGTGTTTGCGCTAAGAATCTGTATACTCGACCACGCTTAATGTACGAGCCAACGTTCGTAAATTAAGCGTTATTTAGTGCACAGATATTTTATGGGAACACTTCAAACATATTAGCAGTGTGTGTGCGTGAGTGTATTTGTGTGGAAAGCAGGAAAACTGTATGCAAAAACTACGAAACGTCTAAATTTCCACTGGCTGACAAAAATGCCAGAAATGTGCGTTAGCACTACCCTCTCCCGAATCCTACATTTCATCACGAATTATCCATAATTCTGTACGAGTTAGCGAATGTAGTCTGATTGGTGTGAATGCTGTACTCCTATTAGATTCTTAGAAAAATCAATGCATTTATCAATAGGAATAATGTAATCCAAATGAACAACTACAAGCGAGTTTCATTGAAGAACAGAATTTTCTTTTAAAAGAATTGACTATTATAAAAAATGTATATCATTACGTATACTTTTAAGACGAACTGAAAAATTCTTAAAATCGTAGGCAGCTTCACAATGAAGATTGAATTATTAGAAGTAACACCCTGGTTGAAAGTTGTGAACGAAAGAATCTACGGGAATGATATAGTCAATCTTGGAAGAGATGAATAAGAAACTTAAAGGTGATATACTTTCAACGAGTTTCAAAACGTCAGAGCGCCTGGATCGCATGGAATATGCAAAACATTTATGAGTAAGAGTATTTCGGAGATGATTTTATCTCGACTATAATAGGCTAATTAGATCATGCAGTGTGCATTAATCTGAAGCTCGATAAAGATTAGATCACAGAAGTGAATGATTCATTGCTGGAGAAAATTCGGTTTAGCGAAGGATTACAACAGGCGAACATCAACATTCCTGATGATGTTTTAAATACGCTATGCAGATCTAATTGTTCTCGCACATCTAGAGAATGCATGTATTCATCTAAAATAAGCAAGAGAGAGAGGGACTTGAATGTCCGGTCTTAGAAGGCATGCGGGTAGTTTCAAAGGACGTTACAATGCGGGAATTTGAATAGAATAAGCGGGTGTAGAGACGACAAAGGAACAGTGAAGAAAGAGATCGGGGTGTTCACATTTGAGATATGAATACTTTATGTTGAAATGAACGTAAATTGGATGATTATAATAGGAGGCACACAAAGAGCTCAGCAGGGAAGAATGGAGAAAAACAAAACGAAAATGAAGGCGAGACTCCAGGGACGAGTGCATAGTATAAGAAGAACATAAGACGTCAGTACGTTTAAAACAAAATATTTGGGAGATGATAGTTGGTCGGAATCGATTGATGTGAACGACTGATAATTTGAGAAGTTAATTGTTTAAGAAAACGGTTTGCTCAATGAAAGAAAGAACTTCCATGAAGAGAGATGCCAGATAGTCGGTGAAGTAACTTGTGAAAAACTAACCTAATGACATATTCTATTATTAGGGAAGTTTATACTTTAAATTATTACTAACAAGATCGGTTTTCAGGATTATAGCATGTAGAACTTCAAAACTGATATCAAAAACTTTTATTTTCATAATACAGAGGTTGCTAATGAAATTTCTACAACAACTAAAAACTTCTAAGAAGTTTTTGAAGAGCTATCTTAATGTGTTTCACTTCAGAAATATATAAATAAATAAAATAAATTATAAATAAATGTATAAAAGAATAATATTAAATAAATTTACAGAGGACTAGGAAATGAAACCTGAGCTATCGGTAAATCATTTTAATTTTTTTATTATGACAAATTCTATTTCAATTTTTATATGAAGATCACAAAACAATATGTAGAGAAAAAGTCGGATATGTTCTATTTTACAATCCTTTAGTGATCTGTAAACTTATATATCAGCTAACATTTCCTACTATATCTCTTCAAGGTGATTTTAATTACAAAATTAGCAAAATTTGACAATATTATATATCATGCAACTATTGATACGTTAATCATGCAACGAACAATTGTCATTTGTCCATATCCTTCAGACATGTACAAAATATATCAGTGAACGCCAATCAATCCTACAGACTGATAATCTTGAAAATATTTTATACTCCAGTGACTATCAAGAAAAAATATTAACATTGTGTAAATTATTAAAAGTGTATGACGATTTATAAGTATGTCATTTGTAAATTACTGTTTCACCCTTGCTTAAGTTGTATTTTCACTAAGTTATCCACTCCTGTATTAAATATAGTATAACATGTATATTTGCAGTCGCTAATAACCTTGTCGTTAATGCGACTTTAAATAAAATTTAAAAAAAGATTATATACAAAAAAGTCTTACAAAATGCGGATCTTACATCTCTAGATATTGATCTTTCGATTGAAAGACTCATGAAATTTTTTATACAATGAAGTGAGTCATTGTCATTATCTGATGTTTTACTTTAGGTAACAACTCTGGAAGATATTCCCAAATAATAATTATTTTCAGTTATGAAAATAATTTCTTTGGTGAAGGCTACAATATGTATTGGTTTTCAAAAAGTGTAGTCGAATTATTAAAACAGGGAAATTTCATTACAGTAGATACGGTAGGGTTATACTGCAACAATTTACCCACCTATTTCAAACTGCACCAGGCACTATATTTAACATGTGCCAGGTTTTGGCTGCGTAGCGCTCACTGCCAGTCGTCGCAGCAAGCAGGACCGTCGGAGCGGAGCGGGGCGGAGGGGGAATGTTGAGTGGAGTAGGAGCTCTGCGGGGCAGGGTGGAACGGAGAAAGGAGAAAGGTGGGTGAACGAATGAATGTGAGGGGAGAGGAATTAGGGCGTGGCAGGGTGGAATATAGAATCAGCGAAGAAGGGCATCGGTACCAGATGAATATGAGGGAGAGTACGGAGTGGGGCGGGGCGGGGCGGAGTGGGGAACGGAGAAGGGAGGGGGAACGGATGATTGTGAGACGAGAGGAATTAGGGCGGGGTGGGATGGGATGTAGAGGTGGCAGGAAAGGGCGGGGGTAGCAGATGAAGATGGGGCGGGGCGTGACGGAGCGGGGAAAAGAGACAGGCGGGGGTAGCGGGTGATTGCGAGGCGAGAGGAATTAGGGTGAGGCGGGAAGGGATGTAGAGGCATTAGGAAAGGGTAGGGTAGCAGATGAGGATGATGCGGAGTGTGGCGGGGGCGGAGCGGGGCGGAGCGGGGAAAGGAAAAGAGCGAGTGATTGCGAGGCGAGAGGAATGAGGGTGGGGCGGGGAGAGTCGGAGAGGGGAGTGGGCGGGGCGGGCGACGCGACGGTTCGTGCCGGGACGTCGCCAGGCGCCTTGCGTGACCCGGGCGCTTCTTCGTTATCGCCGCCTCCTTGGGCGCGCGGGGGCGGGGCGGGGGCGGGGCGGGGCCGGGGCGGGGGCGGAGTGGACCTGTGTGCTTTCGTTCCACTTCGGTCAGGGAAAGGTCGCTCGTTACGTGTCCCGCGACGCGCCGCAGCATTCAGTCATAGTGGCGGGAGCGCTGTCATGCGCCGTGCTTTCTTTTTTTTCAGTCACAGGAGCGCTGCCACGCATTCAGTCACAGGAGTGCTGTGATGCACCATGCTTTCTTTTTTTCTTGCTTCATCGTAAGTTCACAACTTGTTCTTCTTTTCCTTTCATTCTTATTCTTACCTTTTCTTCACGACTGTATTCTCATTTTCGTTTCCCCTTCCTCTTCTGTCCCTCGTCTTCTAATAATCTTTTCGTATACTTCCTCTTTTTCTATTCCTCTTTCCATATTCTTTCTTTTCTTCTTATTCTTCTTTTCTTTCTCTTTTTCAGTTCATATCCCTTTTCTCTTTTTATTCTTCTTCCTCTTCCTGCCCCCTCCTCTTTTCGTTATCTTTTGACTTTCCTTCCCCTTCTTCTCCTCTTATTGGGTTTCTTTGCCTATTTTTATGACTCCTTGTCCTAATCGTCATCTCCTCTTCTTTCCTTTATCTTCATTTTCCTTCTTTTCTTGTTGCACTTTTTCCTCAAATGCATTTCTTGTCGCCCTTTATGTCATCTCTTTACCTCACGCGCTTTTGTATGTGTAAAGAATCTTCCCCTCACAGTATTCCTGAATAATGTACTTATTAAGGGCAAAATGTGCTAATGCGATCTTTTTAAAGATTAGAGTGCAACGAAGAGAGGATAAAAGCATCGTGCACTGTTCTTGCCTGTGTGAAGAAGAGCTCTTAAATTTATCTAAAATTGATCTATCAAGCAAACAACTAAACGAAAAAACTGGATTGATTAATCAATCAGAAGATTGTTTGCTCAGCTGAACTACGTAGCCAGATTCCAGAATTCGTCATCACCTCCTATACCGAGAATACTTGGTCAATAGTGCTTTGGTTGAGATCCACATAAGAATCTATTACAAAGCTTGATTAACAAAAGCTTATAATTCAACCTTTATAAAGAATTCAGCCTTTATAAAGAGAACAGTAACGTCTGTATTACATATTTTTCTACTATATATGAAGTAAAATTGCATCGTTACCTTGAAGAGAAACAAATTAGTGGATATCATACATTTCGGCTTAAGTAGTGTTCACAGTAATCACCGTTATTGTATTTCAATATTCTCGAAGCAACATTCTTCCTTCAACAGCGTAGCTTATTACAAAATCGAAGTTTTGGATTTAAAACACGAATGAATGACGCTCTGAAATGTTCTTCTATTGTAAGGTCCGATCGCGCCCATCTACTAGTGGACTACGTAAGGGCGGGCGCGACGAGGCGAGGCGAGTGGGTAGGCTGTCTGCTGTGAGGGCCGGCTTGTTCAGGCAGCGTGATCCCGTGGGATCACGGCAGAAATTGGGAACCCCGTCCTCCACCGCCATTGCCGTCCTCGGCTCCAGCACCGCCACCGCCACCTCCATCGCCAACACCCTTCATCCTCATCCTCACATCGCCCTCACAAATACGCTTGAGGTGAAATCCACTCACACACCCTCCTCCTTTGCTGCCTCCGTTGCGCCGCTGCACTCTCCGCAATCATATCTCTAGCCTCATTATTTCACTCTCGCTGCCGAGACATGCCATCCTAGCTTTCACCATATCGCTTTCACTGCCCGCCATCAACACTCTACCTTAACCATCTCGCCTTAACCACCCTGCCTTCACCACCCCGCCTTCACCACCCCGCCTTCACCACCCCCGCCTTCACCACCCCGCCTTCACCACCCCGCCTTGACCACCCCGCCTTCACCACCCCGCCTTCACCAACCAGTCTTCACCACCCCGCCTTCACCAACCCGCCTTCACCACCCCGCCTTCACCACTCCACCATCGCCACCCCGCCTTCACCACTCCACCTTCACCATCCCGCCTTCACCACCCCGCCTTCACCAACCCGCCTTCACCACCCCGCCATCACCACCTCGCCTTCACCACCTCGCCTTCACCATCCCGCTTTCACCACTCCGCCTTCACCATCCTGCCTTCACCACCACGCCTTCACCATCCTGCCTTCTCCACTCTGCTTTCACCACCCCTCTTGACAAACCCGGCCTTCTTTGCCAGCCACAACCAACTCTTTCGCCCGAATTCTTCCTCTTCGCTTCAGTTCCTCCCGGTTTTTCCCACCTCTCCGCCGCCACCGCCGCTGCCGGTCCATCTCGAGGAGGCTGCTCCTCTCCCGCGCTGCACGGGCGAGGCGCGGCGCGCGCCCTCCACGAAAAATTGAATCTCGCTGCCCGTCGCCGTTCTGACCTCGTTGTGCTCCCGCTCTCAAGCCCCGCCCCCTCCACTGCCTCCACTCCCGCTTTCGCCCCCGCTCCTGCCCCCGGCGCCACGCCCACCGCCTCGCTTCCGAGGCAGCGTCTGCGCTGCGCCGCTGAGAAGATGTAGGCTCCAAATGAAACTACTTACTTTTCTCGTGATCTTATTCGTTGCCAGGACGACCGCAGTGATTGCGGGTAACTCACTCGCATCGTATTGTGCAAGTCCTTCGTTCAAAAGATTGTTTTACATTTTCAACGTCAACCACAGTAGAAGAAGCTAATGGATTGTATGCGGGAAGCATTAATACAAAATATGCTAGTAATACAGAAAAATAAAGTTCAAGTCGTGGATATGCTAGTAAGTTCCTTTACGCAAAAAATGTATAGTTCGTCTAGAGTAGTTTTCTTGAAGTATATATTTTTGCCCATCACAAAGGAATCATTAAATACTTAAAAGATCTGTAATGTTATACAAATTAAATAGAGAATTATCATAATTATAAATCACAGATACCTAACTAATTTAAATAAACATATTCCAAATACAAAAAAGTGTATCAATATGTGCTCAAAACAAATAATTTTAAAAAAAGGAAATAAAGCCTTCCATAGCTTTTTATTTTCCGTCAGATGAAACACAATGTCATGATTAATCGTATTGTAATTCAAGCTGTATTCGCTATACTAGCTGTATTCTAAAACCAAAACTGATATTAATTTTTGATTTTAAGATAACTATCAGAAGGAAAGTTCTGAAAACTTAAGTTAATGATTAAATTTTAAAAAGTAATAAATAATACTAATTAAATGAAAAACAAAATTCATAGAGACTTATTTTAAAACATTTCCAAAAATTTTAATAAATAAAGTCGATTCGATTACATTCTAGACCTAAGAGTATCCAATTACCAGATCCACCACGTCCTCATATGCGCTACCAATCCAGATTGTCTAGACCCTTTCCTTCTCTCAAATCCCACGAAGTACTAGAGTCCAGTTCTCTTACGACATGAAAAGTGCAGTCTTTCACTTTGTTATCTTTCTTTAGACACCATCTAAGGTCTTTTCCTTGTTTTTAAAATATATAATGAATTTTGTGAAAAAAAACACGTTGAAGAAACAGAATTAAGAAACTTCAGAAAATTGTCATCAACATCTGAAGAGCAATTTCGGAAACTTCTGTATGTTCAATAAAGTTCATCAAGTGAAATTAAAAACTCCTGTCTACTTATTATGAAATAACTCTTAAAAATGTTTAACGTTATTCCATAATAATAATAATAATAATAATCAACTCTCCAGGAATACAATATCTGCAATTGGTAGTTTGGCGATTCCTGTAGTCGAGTACAGTTCCGGACTAGCGGACTGAACTGAGCAAGAAATTCGCATCATGGATCGAAAAACTAGAAAACTGCTAACAATACATCATGTTTCCCACCCTCGAGCTGATGTACAAAGACTTTGTGTCACGTAAGGAAGGAGGAAGAGGCAAATTGAGGCCTCCTGGCACAACGCAATAGTCGGGATGGGAAAGTATGTAGTCAGCCATCAAGATGGCCCCCTGATGAGGCAGGTCATGAAATCTGACCGAAGAATGGGAAACAGAGGCATTGTTAGTGTAGCAAAAAGCATTGAAAAAAAATATGCAAGACACGCCGAATAACACAAGACACTGAACTGATGCTAGTAAACATGAAATATGAGACTCAAAAAACGTTAAAGAAGTCATGGAGAGACAAACCACTCCACGGACAATATTTGAAACGAATGAACAGAGCACAGATCAATAAAGATCAATCATTCATGTGGCTTAAAAGGGGAAGAATGAAGCCAGAATCGGAAGCACCAATAATAAGCTGCCCAAGATCAGGCGTTGAGAATACGACATTATGATAAAGCGGTTCTCAAAATCTCCCAAGATGATAAATGCCGCATTTGTCAGGAACACGTAGAAACCATTGATCATATTGTCTCAGCTTGTACAATTCTAACAAAGACTGAATAATTGAAAACACACGACAGGGTGTGTAGCCCCACTGGCAGATCTGTACCACCCTCGAAGTTCCAAACACATGCCCCAAGTGCTACGAACACTCACCAAAACCGGTGACGTCTGTTGGATTGTGTACAAATTCAAACTGATCGCACGATAGCAGCAAACAAACCGGATATAGTTATCCAGGATTTGAAGAAAAAATCGTGTTTACTTGTCGATGTTGCTGTACCTTGCGATCAAAACGTCGTTACCAAGGAGGCAGAGAAAAGTCTTAAATAGAAGAATTTGGAAATCGAGATTAGCCGAATGTGGGGCGTAAAAGCATAGGTCGTACCGATAGTTATCGGAGCTTTGGGATTTGTTCCGCAAAATCTGTGTAAGAACTTGTCTAAACACCCAGGTAATTCAAAAGACTGGGAAGTGCAAGAAATCGCTTATTTGGAACAGCCCACATTTTGCGCAAAGTATTGTAGAGGCACCGACAGTCCCTAGATCTGCTCGTTATGTAGCTGGTTGCAACCTGGAGTAGATTTTATATTCATCCGACACATAACATCTTTAGTCGTGATATAGAATAATAATAATAATAATAATAATAATAATAATAATAATAATAATAATAATAGTGGGGCCGGTCCGGATAACCAAGTTCGTTAAAGCAATAGTGCCGTGGCCATCTCGGACGGACGGATCGCAGGTTCGAGTCCCGCCTCGGACATGGGTGTGTTTGTGTTTGTATGTGTGCGACGTCCTTTTACCCCTCATTATCATCATCGTTTCATCTTCCATACCCCCAGGGCTAACAAACCTGGGGGATAAAAATACGATCCAGCTAAATGCTGATCCCTTCATAAAAAAAATTACTTGCATCTGCTACCGAGATAATGAAATTGAGTCCCGGTAAATGCAGGGTGCATGCACGCGTGGTCCAAGGCGGCCTATTCGTGGTCAAAAAAGTATGTAATAAGTGGGATTTGAAAGAAATGTTCATCAATTTTTCTAATTATAAATTATTTCATGGTTACGTGATCGTATTTCATGCCAAAAAGGAGGTATTGTACGTACATCACAACAAAAACCGTCTATTTCGGGGTTCAACAAGGAGAAAAGTTGCCGAGACAAGCACTGTTCTCAGTGAGACTCCAAAGAAAATATATTCATCGTACAAAGTGTTAAGATATAGAATTTTATTACGACTTCTTCGTAAGGTTTGTAATCATTAGTTTTCCATGCCTCCTGTAAAATTTGCTTTTTTTTAAAGAAAGGAGGTGGCGTGTTCCTTAAAGGCAGCGTCGTTGAGAAACCTGGCGTGACGGAGCGCCCTCCAGTGGAGCGCTTCCTCGTGGCGGCGTAACAAGGCGCGACGCGCGGCTCGAGGAGCCGTAAGTCAGCGCGCGCGCCTCCTCGGCCGCCGCGCGCCATTTTTCACGCGCTCCCTTCACGCGCTCCCTTTTCACGCCCGCCCCCCGGCAACGATGCTGCGGTGGCGCCTTGCCGCCTCAACGTTTCACCGCTTCGCTGGTTCACATCGTCACCGCTTTGCCGTCCCACAGTCGCACCGCCGCACCGCCTCACTGTCTCACCGCCCCACCACCTCAAAGGCCCACGGCCTCACTGTTTCACCGCCTCACAGCCTCACCGCCGCACCACCTCATAATCTCACAGCCTCATTGTCTCACCGCTTCACTGTTTCACTTCGTCACTGCTTTGCCGTCCCACAGTCGCACCGCCGCACCGCCTCACTGTCTCACCGCCCCACCACCTCGTAGGCCCACGGCCTCACCGTTTCACCGCCTCACAGCCCCACCGTCTTACCCTCTCACAGCCTCACCGCCGCACCACCTCGTAGCCTCACAGCCTCAACGTCTCACCGCTTCACTGTTTCACATCGTCAGCGCTTTGCCGTCCCACAGCCACACCGCCGCACCGCCTCACCGCCTCACCACCCCACCACCTCGTAACACCACTGCCTCACTGCCCCACCACCTCGTAGGCCCACGGCCTCAGGGGCAGTCCATAAATTACGTAACGCAAATTTCGAGTATTTTCAATACCTCCTGCCCCTTGTAACGTACTTCCCTATCTCTATGTAACGCAGCGTAACGCTGCCCCAGACCCCATCCCTTTAGCGTTATGTTATTTATGGATGACCCCTCACCGTCCTAACCTTTCACAGCCTCACCGCCGCACCACCTCATAGCCTCAGAGCCTCACTGTCTCACCGTCGCACAGCCTCACCGCCGCACCACGTCATAGCCTCACCAATTCACCGCCCCAGCCTCACCGTCTTACCGCATTACCTCCCATATCCGTATTGCCTCACCGTCTCACGGGCCCACAGTCTCACCGGCCCCCCACCGCACCATCTCACAGCCTCACGTTTTACCATTTCACCGCCTCACAGCCTGACAGCCAGCAAATCACAGCCTCGCTGTCTCATTGCCCTTGTCGGCGTTCCCATTCTTCCAATTTTCTCCAGGAAAGTCCCAAGTAGAAGCCTCCTTCCCTAGTCATTTTGACGGAGCGGGCAGTCCTCGACGACTCATGGTTATCGCTCTCGTCACCCATGCTCATCTGTCACCCTCGTCTTCTCAATTCACTTTTCAGGCTTTCGCCGCCCTCCTGTCAGCTTCGACATTATCGTCAATACATCCAACGCTGCCAATGTCGCCATGGCCATCCTCCTTAGCTTCACCACTGGTCACCTACTCTTACTTTTGTCTTCATCGTCGTATCTTCGTTACCTTCACATTAAACCTATTCCCTTCACATGCGCCCCATTCAAAATAATAGCAGTACCGCGGTTCCAGAGGACCGTCGCCGGTTGCCATGACATCGTCTTGCATTCTTTTAGCGCAGCTCCATTCTCCCGATTCCTCGTACGCCTTCATCGCCTCTACCGTTTCCTCTGCTCCAATGCCCTCGCCGCAAGGACCGCTGGCGCAGTCCTGACTATCCCAGAGGTGACTGCGTTTAAAAACTTCGTGCTTGGCCTCGCCCGCATTAAATCACAATTTGTGCCATTTAATCGCCTAGCGCATGCAGACGACGTGGCCGGTGGGAGGATTAGCTACACTTTTTTTCTCTCCCACATCCCTTCCTTGCTCGTCTTTCTCCTCTTTCTCGTTGGTGGAACGAGATTTAAGAGTTTCCTTCATCACAACTCAAGGCTTGTACGAATATTTACTGCGTGAAAAAGAGGAAAATTGTGAGGAAGTTGAATGAAGAATCTTTAACTATTTTGGAGAATTAAAAACGTACTTTTTTCTTACCAAGCTTATGAGAGAAACATTTCAATAATTTTTTTCTTTGTCTGTTTTATTTATTAAATTTACATACAAATATATAGGATCCACTTCTTATTTATTACAATTTTAAGGTTTATATTTTTTCTTTCTAGAGGGATCAAATATTCAGAAGTGGGCATATTGTGAAGTCATCGTCTGGGCACCAGTAAGTTTTCTTTTTAACTCATGTTGTCTATTGACGTGTTCAATGTTCCAGATTTCACGTTTGAACCAACTTGGTTCCAACAAATGCTATTAGGGAAGTACCTTTGCAATGCAAAATGACATTGAATGGAATGAAATGTAGAAGTCATCTTCACCCTACATTTTTTCTAGTTGTGGAAATCAAATATTTGACAGCTCCATGCATTTTCTTTCAAGGCAATCCTTCTCCCTAGCCCTCTCCGTTTCGTTGAGTTACGTTATCCCTCTCTCCAATTCGTCATTAATGTTCCACTAAAACACACACTTCTGTTTTCTCCTTTCACTTATCACTAAACTATTTCCCTTGTCCTTCCCCATCCCTCCTCCTATCCCATCATGTCACACTAGTCATCAGAAGCTCCAACGCCTATCGTAACTCGCAATTCGCCTATTGGAAACCTCGTGCCCTTATTATGCCTACGATCCCTTCTCTCACTTCATCAGTTCCCTCATGTCATAGACCCACTTATTCTTCTTCCTTCCTCCCTCGTCCCCTGTGTTCCGTACCTCCTCGCCACCTCCTCTCTCTAACTTACCTCTCCACCCTCCCTCTTCCTCGCCCCCGCCGTCGACGTCCCCGTACTCCCATGTCCTAATCCCGCTTCCGCATAGTTCCCATCTTTCTCACCGCCCTGCGTCCAATGCCTCCTTCCCTCTCGTCGGTCCGTGGCCACCAACGCAACCGTCGCCCCCCTCCCCCACCCCATCCCCTCCCCTGCAGCCCTGGAGCCTCCCCGCCCGACGCGTCCCCTAGCGCCGCGCGATGCCAGCCGCCGGGCAGAACTTGCGGCCCTTCATCCGAGAGCCGGGTAAAAAGTAATTCGTAGAAATTTCTTCGAGTTGGCAAACTCACTTAAACTCCAAACCGAGGCGGCGCGGCGCGGCGCAGCAGTGGCGCCTACGCGTCGGCGCGGGCGCTCCCGCAAACTTGAGCTCTAATTGACTGCGCGACAGCGGCCGCCGCGGCACAACCCCCCTCCCCGCCTCTTCCCCCCTCCCCCCGTGGCGTCGCGACGCGCGCGCGCCCGCGATGAAGACGCGTCTGGGCCGTTAGCTCGCGTCCCCGGGGCTCGCGCCGCTCCCCGCTCCGCGGCTCCGCACGCATTTAAAGTTCCCCGCGCCCCCGGCCCCGCCCCCGCCCCCGCTCTCCTTTCCAGAAATGTTTGTGGCAGCCGAGAGTGTCGATCGGAGCGCGCAGCGATGTTGGGAAAAAACGACGTCGTAAATCCTTCCTCGGAAGAAATAATTGTTTTTGCCTTTGTGGGAGTGGATGATCGGTATTCTTCTTCAGTAGTAAGTTACTCTTGGTTCTATTAATTGCATGGGCTTTCTTTTTATGTTTTAAGCATTAGCAATTAAACATTTTAACATATATCTTTGTGAGTCCCTTTTAATATTTATTTGTTCTGCACGATGAACACATTAATTAAATATTAAAAAAAATATATACATGCAATTTATAGAATTATACAAGCTTGGTTCGTAGCTAGGAATATATTCTATATATACATTTTTTTAATATCTTCCCATTTATTTTTGCTACACTTTTGAAATAATGATGACTAAAGGAGGTAGGAATGGTATTTTGGTGTGAGTAGAAACTGCGGAGACCTGACGTGTTGTTCGAAGGAATTCCCTTACATAATTCTTATTCGTTTAACTGAACCCGCTTAAGAACAGTAACATGAAAGGCGTTGAATTTAGAAAAGGATTCCAAACAGAAAAAAAGGCCCAAATCAATAATTATCCACAAAATACTTTAGTTAAAGAAAATGATTTCAAGATTGAACATTTATGGCAATAGTTTCTCAACTGAATATAAACCAGTTAGTTTTTCTGCTCAAATATTGTTATTAAACTATTTCAACAAGGAATCAGACACTTCAGCAAAATTACAGAACAAATAGTTACTCGCGTTCAAAAATCAAGACGATTTGTGGAGAAACGTCAGTCTTTGTTGTCAACCACATTTCTCGTTAGGGAGTATGTAGTGTTTCTGTGAGGCCAACATATACGTTGCCTAGCGGAATTTTCCCCCATAGGTATTTCCTCAGAAGAGTACCGTCTCGACCGGGATAGACTATAGGCTCCCGACATGTGTGGTAGTGTAGGGCAAGAAAAAGTAAATGTGTGAGGGGAGAGGTGGGAACAAGGATAAAGAAGGGAAGATCGAGCGCCGGTGGGCCCCATTAGTTAGTGGAGATGAACGATGGGTTTCTAAGAGTTTAGACTTTGAAACTGATTGAAAATTGCCAATCATCAGATTACTTGTATATTCTAAGACAATATTTTACGAAGTATTAATTTAATAGTGTACTACTTATTTCGGTATTGTCACCTGGTACAGTCTAACAACCTTAACAATTTCAAATTGTTTGGTTCACATAGAATGTTTGGTTAACCAAATTTTACTATCGTTGTCATGATCTTGCGGCCTGATTCGTGTTTTACAAGGAATCTTCTGATTTCACGAGATATTCAGCCATTCTGAAATCACAAAGGTGATCAATATTTCTAGTGTATCTAACACACGAATTTACCATACTGTAAAATTATCTTCATTCCTATACGACAGTGACTGTTCATTTTCCATAATAAAAACCCTTTGTTGAATCCCGTAATTCAAGCCAGTTTTGGATTGGACTTTTAATATTTTATTTCGTACACATACCAAGAACAACGTCCCAGAGTACAGCCTCTCACCCTTATTCTCTAACGCCCTTATTGAACAATCACCCTTGTTTTAACATGCATTTCCATACGTTAGATGATTTAATTCTCCGTACAACAGTGTTTCGCTAAAACAGGTTTGGCACGCAGACGCAACCCATTGGCCCATTCCTTCACATCGTGTCTGTCGCAGGTCCCGCACTCCCCCGCGGCCGGCGTCCCCGCCTGCGCCGGTCCCGACGCCTTCGACGACGACGAAGACGACGTCGCCGCCCCTTCGCGCCAGGTGCCCCCTCCGCGCCGCGCCGGCGCAAGCGGAGAGCTGCGGCCCCTCTCCTCCCGCCGGATGCGTCGCCCCGCGCCATGCGCCTCGCCCCACGTTGGGCGCCAGTGCTCCACATTGGGCGCCAATGCTCCACGTTGGATGCCAACGCGCCAACGGACAACGAGGCCTCGGTGGGACTGCAGCCTCAGCCGCAGCCGCCAGGTGTCGGGGCTGTTCCCTCGGTGACGGCGGTGGCGGGGTATCTGGTTGCCTGGTGGCTGGTGTGCACTGCCATGTACTCTTGAATGTATTTGGTGTATTCCTAATCACACAGTGTATTTATTTGCCAGACATGACGAGTCGCTGTGCGACGACTTGGGGATATTTTTATCGTCTCAAGAAAGAAAGAGAGAGAGAGAAAGAGAGAGAGATTTCCGACTTCTTTTTTTTTTTTTTTTGGATAATTTTCAATCTTCCGCGTACGTCGTGTATGTACGGATGTTTTCGGCCACGATCGCAAGTTCTCGGGTACGCTCGGCTGCCGCCGCGAGCGACCGAGGGCACCCCCACGGCAATCGGCGACGAGAGCGGCCGCCCGCCCTCCACGCTCTTGCCGGCCCTTCGCCCTCTTCCTGCTGCGCCTCCTGGTCGTTGGGACCGGTCTCGTGGCCTTCCTGCCGCCCCCGCGCAAGCTGCCTGCGCATGCGCCGGGGCGCGAACACACTCAACCTCTTCGCTCTGTCCTGAACCTACTACGCCTCACAGTACCACGCCCGCGCATGTTTGGAGAGTGCCCTATAGAGAATTAATTGTTCACACGAGGTGTTGGTCGTGACGTATTTTTTATTAGATTGTATTTCCTTCGAATGTTCGCAATTGGTTTGTTTATGGATTACCTGCTTTTGGATATCATCAAAATCATAAATATCTCATCCACTAAAATAATTGCTTCGAAATTTGAGAGCTTAGTGCTCGATTAAAACATCAGAAAATCATTATTTGCGAACTATGAAACAATTTAGAATTTAATAGGGCATTTAATTGCGTTTTGCATTGGAAACTTGAAATAATATTCATACCCGTAAAATTCCCAAAACGTGCGTTGTTTTGTATTCTGTAGATTTTTAACTCTCTGGGTGTTTAGCGTCTAAAAATACCATCAATAAATATATAACAAATTCTACGTTAAAATATTTAATAAACCGTCTACAGCGCTTTCGGTAATATAAAAATATATTTTTATTCAGTAATTAATCTTAAAAAGGCTTATTACTCTGATTTTTAACAACATATCTAAATTCAAAAATTGACACTTATAACAATTGAATACATAAATTATTTTTCATCAGTTGTTAAATTTGGAGGTCATTGTTTAACCTACGAAAAGTTTATAGGAAAGATGAAATCGAATTGCAATAAATAAATCAATAAAAAGGCCCATTATAGAGTTAAATGAGCACTGACATTTCTCTAAGAAATTAAAAATCTAGACGAATAATAAATACGAGAATATAGGCATGAAACTTAAGAATGAGCCAGAGGATAGGGTACGCAACCCTAAACGGGGCGGCGCATGACGGCGCCTGATGGCGCGTGGCGGCGTGTGGCGAGGTGTGACGACCCGGCCACGCCCCCGCCGCAGAAAGGCAGCCGCGGCGCGGGCGTGGGACCGGCTGTCGCTGCTGTCACCACCGCCGCGGCCGCCGCCGCCGCGCTCTGCGGGTCCAATTCTCACACGGATTCTATTAACCGCATTGGAGGCGCTCACTTCGTTTGAGGAGCATTGTTGGCGCCTAGACAACGAGAACTGTTGCGTTTTGAGTCGTCCACAGAAATATAAAAAGTTTAAAAAAATGTCAGTGCGGGTCATAAAAATCATATTGAGAATATAAGTTGGGACACAAGCGCGAATTTTTATATATTCACATTTTCCGAGAAGGACATATGAGGATGAGTAGTATATTCTACTTCATTGGATCGTCAGATGTTACGATGCCAGATGTTTATTCGGGTAACTAGTTCTTTCGAAGCTAGAGAGTTGCAATCTCTGAATTTAATCCTGCTTCGAAGACCCTAAAGCTTTTAGGGCGTAGCATCAACCTTTAAGTTGATTACTACGTTCACTATTTATTACCTTTATCTTAAAAGCTGCTGCGAGCACAAACAATATTTCTCTATGGTCAAATGGTCAGTGTACGAGTACTTGCACTGTAACTTTTGCCAGGTTTTCTATGACGTTGAAGACTTTGGTTATTTGGAATGTCTCTTTGAAGCGCCTTTTAAAAATCCTTGCGTCGTAATGCAGAACGTCGATGCAGTTCAGATATTATATTTGCCAGATATACCGTTTACAAGAAATTCATTAATGATGAACTACAAATTACTTTGTAAAAGGCAATCCCGAGAAACGTGACTTTACTACAAAACTCATTTTATACTTGAAAGCAAAAAAATGCTCTTTGCTCGTCTTTTCTCTATAGGGAAGCTTATTGTTTCTTACACGACCAAGAAACGCGTGGATTGATCAAGGAATAGCAGCGTATGATCAAAAACAATATTTAGGAAGTTGAGGAAATGGTTCCTTTAAGTACCAAGAACGGCAAGGTGTGGTACGTCCAACAACCTCTCTCTACAAACCTACATTCTTGTCGCTTTTTTTAGTATCACGCGATTTCTTCCCAAACTTTTTTTTTCATTTCCTGAGCCCGTTCTCCTCAATTACCGGCGTTTGCAGTGACCCACCACTTATTGCCTCCTCCCCTTTCCGCCTCTCCTTCGAAATCCACGTCGCGAACCTTCTTTCGCGCCCCCTCCCCCTCCTCCTTCGCCCGGCGCTTGGAGGCCCGGGGCCCGCGCGCCCCCTGTACATACCCCCGTAGCATGTACATACGTGCGAGTGGGAGCCCGCTCTCTCTTTTCGCTACGCTGTAACAAGAATAATAATAATAATAAAAATAATACTAACATTAATAACACATTGATAAGTTAAAAAAATAAAAGAGGAAAAAACTCGTGAACTCCAAGAGTTAAAAAGCTATATAAGAAAAGGGAAATTTTATATCGCTCATAGATTTCATAAGTTTATTATTCTGATTACATCTCTGGCTTAGTTGTGCGTTTTCGCCGCCGGCGGCGCCACCGCCGGCCGCGCGGCGCGGCGCGGGGCGGCGCGGGGCGGCGCGGGGGCGGGGCGGGGCCGAGCGGAGCGCCCCTTGGCCGATGACGTCGTCCCCGCCCCGCCCCCGCAGCAGCCGCCGCCTCCGCCCCCGCTGCCGGCGGCGCCGCCCGGGGCCACTGTACATTTGTTGTTGTTTGTCCTATTCAGAATAAAAGGGAACTATTGAAACTAACTTGCCTGGTGGTTGGCTTTTCGTTTGTTTTTTCAGTGAAACTGTAGCTACCCTTGTGTTCCCACTGGTCCCGTTTCCATGTGAAGTTGAAAAAAATCATTTGTTTTTTTCTGTTCTCTTAAAACACACCTTCTCCTTTATACTTTTCTGTAGGCAACTCCCAATTATTTCACGAATGGATTTTCATTCTTTTTCTTCTCCGCAAACGAATTTGTAGCTTATTGATACATCAAAACTCAACCGCTCCTACATGAAATGGGGAAAACATAGAAATTGTAATCTGGAGTTACTACATTTTATTTTGTCTTTCACATTATCTTCGAAAGAGCTGAAAATAGTTTCTCCATGAATGGCATACACTGATGTTTTAATTGTTGAATAGTTTTCAAATGTCTGATGATGAATGAAAATGCTAATAGAGAAAGTGAATAAGTAAAAATAACTGGTGAATTTTCTATATTCAGATTAAAATTTCTCATATAATTCTAATGGCGGAAATAAACATTTCCGTTGATACCTCTTCAACTTGGATTCTTGATAATCAAATTTGTTAGAATGTCATTAGCACAAATTGTAACGTTCTTCGTTGGAGAAACTCATTCTCGGCCCATTGACAGATCATATTTCTTTGTAGAGAATTAGCTCATACAATTTCAGGTATTTAGTATTTAGAAACCACGGGCGGTTCGAAGGTAAGTTTTTTTTCAGTTTAGTATTCGTTATAAAAACGTTTTGAAATACTAGCATATTTGTATATTTATAATTTAGTCCACCAGAGTTCATTCATCTCTTGAGTTCAAATAAATAACATATTACCACAAATTTGATATTTTTTTAAACACCCATACAAATTAATTTCATAAAGAGGGGTATTTCCTGCTATGCTGACATCGCCGAAGGAAGGTAATTTTCCCAACAGATAGTATTTTACTTCAATTATTTATGCAAATTTTTCACTGTAAATGGATAAACGTATTTCAATGCCCGATAGAAAACGTAAAGGGAAAATGGAATGAATTTGTATTCGAAATTCCTTTCTGCTGTATTGTTAGTAATACATAATTATAAAAAAATAAATGTTTAATATAAAAAGGAGTTATATAAAATTAAAAATAAATGTCAATGTAAAGTTTAAAATGATAGTGTAAACCAGTGACTAATGGAAATATACTGAAATAGTTCTTAAAGAGTCGTTCGATTCCAACAATTTTATGCATACTTTCTCAAAACGACCACAGTCTTTGGAAACGGATCGAACGAACTAATGCAAGGAGTCATTTATAAATATTGTACGCAAGGTTGTGTCAGGTATCGAATTACGTTTAAAATAAATTTAATGAAAACGTAACCAGAAAATAATTTCGAGCAAACATTGAAAATATCACATGTGTACGCGTATGGAACAAAGTAAGAAACTGACTTGTACGTCAGCCTGTGTGATAATGACCGACCTTTTAACTCTTGCAAATGTTATGGTATTTATTACGAATATATCGTGTAGAGGTAGGGTGAGGATAGAATGTTGAACCATTTTCCGCAACCTTTTGGGTCGTTAGCCAGGTTCAGTAAAGGGGAAATGCAATGGTCAAACAATTGATGAAAACTCTTGTGACAAGAGACAGTAAAGAAACAAAAAAGCGATAGAAGAAAAAAGGTAAGTATCGGAGTCTTGTGTTCAAAACCCTCCACAAACCACGTCTGTCCTTTAAGCATACGTTTAGGCAAAATGATGCAAACCAATGGACACGGGCGAGGAAAGCTTGCGTTGGACCCTTTACAACCTTTACGCTTGAAACCATTTGAACCCACCAGTGACGAGAGAGAGATAACAATAGCGATGGAGGCACGGAACTCCAGGAGTTAGGTCATTGAGTGAGGCCAGTGAGCCGATTGGAGAGCGGGTTAACGGGGAATGCTTCTGTGGCGCGCGGAAGGCCCCTCGGGGCGGCGCGAGCCATTCCGGGCCCGCGGGCGCGGGCGTCGACAGACGCACAGACGCCCATCCGCCCTCACGCTGCCCTCCCTCCACGCTCGCTCCCCCGCCCGACCTCTCTGCTTCCCGCCAGTCTGGTCTTCCCCGTTCTTCCCCTCGCCCGCCCGTCCCCTCTCTCGCCTACCCCCTCTTCCGACCGTGCCCTCTCCCGCCCGCCCCTCTCGCGCCTGTCACCCTCCCGCCAGCCCCTCTCCCGCCTATCCCCTCTCCCGCCCGACCCCGCTCGCCAGCCCCTCTCCCGTCCGTCGCCTCTCTCCCCTGGCCCCTCTCACCAGACACTCCCCCTCCTATCACCTCTCCCGTCCGTCACCGCTCGCCAGACCCTCTCCCGTCCGTCCCTTCTCCCGTCCGTCCCCTTCTTCCATCCGTCCCCTCTCCCGTCCGTCCCCTCTCCCGTCCGTCCCCTCTCCCGTCCGTCCCCTCTCCCGTCCGTCCCCTTTCCCGTCCGTCCCCTCTCCCGCCCGTCCCATCTCTCGCCCGGCCCTTCTCACCAGACACTCCGCCGCCTATCCCCTCTCTCGCCAGACTCTCTCCGGCCCGTCCCTTCCCCCGCCCGGCCCCTCTCCCTCTGGTCCCCTCTCGTCAGACCCTCTTCCGCATATCTCCTCTCCCGTACATCCCCTCTCCCGCACGTCCCCTCTCGCCAGAGCCTCTCCCGCCCGGCCCCTCCCCCGTCCATCCTCTCGTCCGCTCACCTACCCATCCACCCGCCTGTCTACGTGACCATCCATCCTTCTAACCCACCTGCCCGTCCGCTCGTTTAACTCTCCCGTCTTTCTATTCGCCTGTCTGTCTGCCCGCCCGTCAGCCCATTTGCCCACCTGCACGTCCGCCCCACACACCCACGCACGCACCCACCCATCCGCCCGTCCACAGGTCCGCCCGTTCGTTTAGCCATCCGTCCACTGTTCGCCCGTCCGCCCGCCCGCTCTATATATCGCACGTTCGTCCGTCCGACCGCGATCTCATCGATTTTTCGATTAGCGGCCTCTGCGCGCGGCAGATGTTTCGCCGCAATCGCTGACCTGCTTCGGCGGCAGCTCCTGCCTCCGGATTCTCCGCCCCCCCCCCTGCCGCCTCAGACTCATCAAATGCACTACTTTCCGGCAATCCCTGTCACTTTCTCGCTTGCTTTGCGTATCTTCAGTTTTATACGAGATTCATAGTGTTTGCTTCCTGGAACGTTCGATTCCTCAGGGATAATTTCAAACAAATCCCGCCTGGGACCAATTTTTTTTACAATATTCAAATGCCGGACGAGACGTAAGATTGATTAGTAGTGATTCCGGGCGCGTCAACTGCTAAGGTCATTAGTCCCGTAAGTGTGAGGCATTTGTTTCTCTTGAGATTGCAGTGATCTTTCCTCGCTGTATGATCTGGCTCCGACCTATCGTCGGCTAGCAGGGTTTTCCCCAACCAGATACCTCCCACCAGCGCGAGACCGGCAGCTGAGACAAACTGTAAGCTCCCGACTGGTCTCCCGGCATGTAAGGTAGTGTATGGCATGTAAGTGTAAGTGTGTAAATAAAGAATAGGATAAGTCAAGGAATGGGAAGAAAAGATAGCGCGCGGTCTGTGGCCCGTTTGGTAGGGTACTGCTCGAACATTCGCTTGGTATTGATCAGAAAAAACACGGAAAACTACTGATCAGAGCAGCCGGTCGCTATAATTCTTCTCCAGGCAGCGACAGAACTCGACTTAGCTATGTGGCTAGTGACAAAATCCTGCCACGTCGAGACTCGAACCCCAGAACCTCCCGGTCAGAGACAATGCAGTGGCAATAGTTGCTGCCCTGATTCACCTCTCCCGCTTGAGACCTAAGAGAAGGAAATTATTTTCAGATATCTATCTGAATTTCATATTCATAAAACGTCGATATTAAGCAACATTCGCTTTATATCAATATTTGTGATTTAGTGTATCAGACACAGCATTGTAGCATATCAATGTAACAAATGCATTGTCTGAATACCACCAGTTAACTTCTTATTAATGGGCGTGTTTTTCATTTATTCTTTCTTGATTAACTGCTCGTACTTCGTGTAGAGTATCATTAAATCTACTCGTTTTTATGAATTTTATTTAAAAATGTTTCTGCGATAGCTTGCATTGCAACTGCGGGAAGCGAGGTACTTCAAAAATATTCTTCTTCAAATTCTTCACTACGTTACTGAATATAAAAATTTACATCGTTTCGTTTTATTGAGTCATTCGTGCTCGCTGAGGGCCATTGTTTGTGAGAGGAATTTTGGCTTAATAAACAGCGAGAGTAGGTCAATCTAACTATTAACTAACAACTGTACAAAATTTACAGTGAGACCATTTTTCAGCATAAGTACCATGCTGTTCAATGTACTTTGTCCATCGTAGCATCATTTTTCCGTTACCTTCAGAAAATACGAATTTTCAATTAAACAATAAACCAAGTCACTTCTTCTTCACATGTAGGTGGAAGGTAAACCTTCGTCCTATTAAAACATCTTTAAGTGGATCAAACAGATGATAACTAGACGTGAGAAAATCGGAACTGCATTCGAAATGCTCTGACTCCTTGAAACTCAGATTTTGAAGAGCATGAACGGCGGAATGTGGATGCGCGTTGTCTTGCAACCAAAGAATATCTTTCGAATATCCTTATCAGCGTTCTTACAAGCAATATCTGATGAACATCCGTATATAGGCGTGCTATTAGAAGGTTCTAAACTAAATTTTGGCTGTTTCCAACAATGAAGTATAAAAATAAGCATTTTTGGTCGAGAACTTCAAATCTGCCATTATTGTTCTGATAAAGCGATACACATTATCTATACAAAATATAATCTGCATTATAGAAAACATTTTTGTGTGTATCCAAATATTTTAACTATTTTACGTTGGTTAAGTAACTAATATTAGGATTTGTTCCAAATTTTTCTTATGTTCATTTATTGACACTAATCTTATACTTATTTCTTTACTTCTGACGTATCCTTCTTTCTTTTCATGTGTGAGCACTTTCTCTTGTTTGAATTATGATCTCCATTCTATCTCAGATAAAAATGAGTGCGGGTCATATTCACATCTATAATCAGGGACGTGGGCTCTCTTATCACTCTAGCTTTACGACAAATAATACTTACGGGAATACTTTGGTAAATGTTCTGTAAAATCAATAGTAAAATAAAAATGTACAAAATTTCATACACAAATAACCCCTCTGTCACACGAAAAGAAAATAATACAAACGTTATAAAAATACACTTGAACCTCCTCCAATTAACTGAAACTTTTGTGACCTTGTGAAATACACAGCCTACAGAAATTACCGTTTTGTTTCTCCACAGTCTTCACTAAATTAGAATTTAACAATTATTTTAGTCATTATCTCAGCGAGAATTAGCTATTTCCTAGATAATCTTTGAAACAGTTTGTCTTGCAATTTACACCACAAATCTTACATTTCTATTCACAAACGAGGAGAATAGTAATAGAATTTAATGATACATCTCTGAGAATTATCTTGAACAATACTCAGTCCACACATTCTCTACTATTTATTCATTAACTTAATCTCAACCTTCCTGAATGATTAACAATTTACATATACGCCAAGTTACTAAGTTTATTAACCAAGAATGCTTGTTTCAACTTACTTCTTTCCATGCACTGTTCATAACTATATTTCAATTGAACCTAAGAGCTCTCTTTAATAGGTAGTAAGAGTTCGTTCTACTCCCACTCTCTGAATACAATAAGTAGTTCTAAATAGCAACGACCTTACATGTTCTTAAGCTAAGGAAGAAACTGACGTGTAGTGTGTGACGTACTCTCCCAGTCCCAGCGGGGGCTTGTCTGCTCTCAAACTCCACGATCTCGTCCAAAATTCTAATCTAGTATTTTGGATATATTAGAATAGGAATGACATTATATTAGAACAGGCAACATTTTCAGTCGACAACTAGTTCGCTAAGGCTCGCTTCGAACCTCCGGGCGTGCTGCGTAAGGGTACTGCGTAAGGGTACTGCAATTGGAGCGAACTCTACCGATACTTCCGACAACTTAAGTCCGCCCTGGCGCGCGCGCATTTTGAAGAACGTGGCGCGACAATTAACTCTTAATTTGACTCGTGTTTATTAAAGGTAATACCACGAGTGCTTTGAAAATTGTCTATAAATCGCCGGCTCGCGAAGCCAGGAATTTCTAAAGTTCGAGTGGTATTTAATAGGACTATTCCACGAATTAAATTACGTCCAACAGAGTTCCAAAGTGCGCCAAATATTGAAAATAACCGAAAACTATGTCAAAATCAGAGGTTATGTTGTAGTACATAAGCGGTTAATTGGACATCGACATAGCGATCAATGTACACCGCGCCGTAAGATAGACGAGTCACAGTTTGTGATTGGCCAGTAGGGAGAAGCAATAAAAAGAATCGGATAGAAAAAGCGATAAACGTTTTGAGATACACCGCCCTGAGAGATACACTCACTCACTTCCCCTGAATAGCCGCCCCTTTTTTAATGTCGGTTTTCTTTGAACCCGTTACGACGTTGTCAGGGAATCCAAGTTCAAAACTCAGAGCAGTAATTTCGCACTTACAAGTCTGAGAACATCGAAAAGTTAATCGCGGTTAAAATTAAGACTTCCATGATGTCAGTTCTTCCTTCGGGGAGAGTTGTTTCTTGTTTGATACGAATTGTTCTTCATATTGTTAAGAATCGTTTCTCGTGAATTCAAAATTGGATGAAAAAGAATGGTTTGTTATTACCCACTTTCAAACCCTTCGATATTGACGTCTTTGTATTATCGGACACTGTCGGCTTCTTAGTCTCTTCCAAACTGTTTATCCTCACTTACGGACCGAAAGTCCGTATAATTTCACGTAGGAAGTAGTTCCATTTTATTCTGAAAAATTGTGTATTATTCCAAGCCAGTTGATTTCATTACAATATCTGAGCATCATATATTTCTCCTTTCTTCTAAAATTTTCCCAGACCACAATTAAATATTTTTAAACGCAAACATTTGTCGAAATCAACATACAAACATATTTTTAATTAATAGCTCATAACTATTAATTGTATTAGTTATTTGTAGATAGTTTTTAACTATTTGTATAAACAACTGTTAATAAAATTGAAATTGAAAAAATGGAAAAAATAACAATTTACCTTGCGAAATGTTTTGGTTAAACTGGCTAATATATTTTTCAAAAAAATATATGAAAGCAACATTATACCACGTCTAATTTTTGGATTTGAAAACTTTATTACAGTGGCATATCCTGGTGCATGTGTTGTTCCACTTCAATAGTTACTCATCGGTTATTCAGAAGCATTGCATGGACTTGCTCAATAGCGGGATATTAATGGACGAGGCAGTATTCCTTGTTTTCTCATACTGTAGCTTGTTTGACCGCTATTGAAAATGGTTTAACCCATTGGCTAATTCTTCGCCTGGGAAGAAATATAGACTCACATTGTGCCGAAAGTATTCTAAGCTTTTGATTCACATTCTGATCACAAAACTCGGATTACGAAAGCTAGTTCTTTTTGTGTGCATACAGAGTAAGGTGCATCTATATTTACGACCCAATAACACAAGCGATCTTTACTTGATAGCGCTGATACTTACCATAAGAAAAATAAAGATGTCACCTTAAGGCTGGTAAGTGCATGAAGTTCTACAGTCAACCTACAGGCGATTACTTCCTCGTGTGTGTTAGAGATAAAGCCCAAAATATGGCCAATGTTGTAAATGACCTGTTAATTCGCACATTAGCCAGACGTTCTGGATAAAACTATATGAAAGACGATGAATAATTTTGGATTTCGGACGTCAAATCTTGGAATTGGGACTGGGTAAAGTGAGGTAATTGTCAGAGTCAGGCGTCTTGTGTGTTTGCATGAAATATTTCGGCATACAAATGCTAAGGAAATTTTTTGATGCCCAGAATCTAGATTGGTATTTTTTTATCACGAGAGTCGTAATAGAAATTTACGACTGACAGAGTAGATCTGTAATGTACTCACTAGCATTCAGAAATTTCCCACCAGCTACTTCATCCCTGTTTATCACATGATACGAGTATCCGTTATTTCTCGTCACCAAAACGTGCTTCATCATCTACCTTCACCATTCTGGTAAATGCGCACTTCATGCAGCTCAAGTTCTGGTATGCTTCAAAGCTCTTACTACTTTGGACTACGTTAGTTTTGAATACTGTGAACATTAATCGGCTACTTCAGGAATTAGCCAGACAAATACACGGAGTTGCGAAGGCATACCCAAATTCTCACTCTTTTACTAGACTCCACCTCCGTAACAAAACTCTCTTGTGAGCTCTGGCAAGAGCGAGCGTATTGCTCAGCCAAATAAAAGGTTTTAAAGAACAACATCGGCATTGTAGGTAATAATTAACGAAGAGAATACACAATTTTCTTTTTAAGTTTTCCCCCCTTCCATTGTAGCCAATGGTCACTCGTAGTGAAAGAAGTAAATTACAAAATTAATTACAAACGTTACAGAGAAAACATTATTTCGAATTAATTTACACCTACTATTTCTTAGTAAGGGAGACAATTTGGACAGGTAGGTAGATAGGTAGTCATAGAATTTCCAGGATTATCAGGAGTCTTTTTTCTTTATTTCTCTTTTTAAAAATGAGAAATATAACTCGTCATGTTACTCCCCAATCTAGCAAAAATAGACTGGACTAACTTTGCTTGTTAGAATATCAAATAGCAAATTATTTTTCGATTTCTTTTTAACTGAAAGAAAGAAAATAATTCCTTTCCTGCTGAGTATTTTAAAGTGTTCTTGTGAGGAGCGAATATTTCTATGTCTGCGTAGTCAGATGCGTAAAAACTACTGAAAGCACGAAGAATATACATGAATACATGACACGTAACAATCAGAATTACTCACGCAAAAAACATTACAGAGAACTTTTAGTGGTGTCACGTAGAGGTTGTATGTTAATAATAGAAAAGGTAATGTATGCAAATACATGTCTAGTATGCAACGCTCCCACATGCTTGGAGAGGATTACGCTAGACAGTTTTTAGCCGGTGTTTTCCCCACGCCACGTAGCGTGCACGATATGTCAGGAAGCACTGTGCACTCTCCTATCTCCGTCTCCTCCCGTATCGCCCTCGCAATCTCTTTTGTTTTATCGCTTCTCTCTCGTCCTCACTATTCCTGGACTCCCGAGCTGCAACACTTGCACTTATCAGCATCGGCCTCTCATCTCCCCTTCGTGGTCCTCGCCTTGTCCTCTGCGGGCATTGCAATCACCTTGCGTTCTTTATCTCCCCCATCTCTCTCTCTTTCTCTCTCTCTCTCTCTCTTTCTCTCTCTCCATTGCCCTCACCTCTTGTCTTTTCACCTCGCACCCGCTCACCTCCGTCGCATTGGCGAAACAAAAGGGCTTTGCATATTCGGCCGCCAGCGCCGCACCGCAGCCTGGCACGGGCCACATCGACCGCGCACGCCGCCGCCGCCGCCGCCGCCGGCGTTGCCGGTCGGGGGCGTGCACGGGGCTCGGGGCACGATCGCTGCTCGCCCGCAGCACCCCTCCCGCCGCGCCGCCTCCGCTGCCCCGCCCCCGGCCGCCCGCAGGTCAGTCGGTCAGCGCTACGGCTCCTCCAGCCGACGTAACGCGGTCAGCTGCCCCGCGGCTGGCGTCAACACCATCCCTAGACCGGAGGTGCCCCCGGGACCTTTTAGATTTGCTCGAGGGAATTTGCTCATTCGGTCTTTCAGATAGTGCAATATGTGAATCTCAACAATATCTTAAGTTCACAGTAAAACTTTTGGTAATCCGCATCTAAACACTCGTTCTTTTAAGAACTAATGAAATGAGTATTAAGGCTTTACTTCCTCTACACCAGGCATATGACCGCACGAGCTACTTACATGCCTGGGATCTCTGGCGCTCCTGTGAGCATGCGGAAAATTTCCCCCAACTCCGCTCTCACTTCCCCTCCAAATCCAGAAAGCTGAAGCGGCGCGAGGCGGGGAATAGTGGATTCGTACGAAAATGTTTGCCAGATTACTTCTATCAAACAACCAAGATTTGAAGTCTGTTTATATATTTAACAACATACATCAATTTCATTTTTTTTCTTCAATTTTACCTTATAAAAACATCTTGCCAACAAACAGAAATTTGTTTGAATGGCCTTTTTCTTGTTCAATTTTGGGTTACATTTTCTTAATTAATTCACGTGCTGTTCATAGCAATAATATGAATTAAATTAAGAAGTCTCTATAGTTAACAATTCTCTCTGACGGTCGGATAGCTGTTTTAACAGACAAGAATCGTGGTCCCTCCTCCTGAGAATATCCTAATCTGAACGTAGAAAGTTGATGTAATTTTTGCAATTCATTCAAGTTAATGTAACTTTTAAGTTATCACATTTACGAAATTGAGATACTTTAGATTCTAAAAATTTAATTTTACTCCCAATCGTCAATTTGATATCTGACTGACAAATTATGTAATTTTTGTCATGGACGACGCTCTGCTCAGAGCTTTAGGAACGCGGCGCCGCCGGAGCGGCCCACGACGCCGCTCGCCCAGCTCGCCACGTCGCGCACTGGAGGTTTCCGCTGCCCACCGCTAAGCGCATCTCAATCAGCTGCCGGCTGGGACCCACACCAATCACGAAGGGCCTCACCTTCAACGGGCGGGCCAGTTACTCCCTGTCAGGGGAACGATCCCCAACTGCCTAGATTCGCTCTGAGGCCTGCGTCCCCTCATAACCGGGTTGCGCCGAGTACTAGACAGTTCCAGTTCCCCTTCCAGTTCCCATTCCAGTTCTCGTTCTATTTCCAGGTCCACTCCACTTCATTCCAGTCCAGACCAGACCTGTCCAGGCCAGACAAGAGCAGTTCAGAGTAGAGCAGTCCACTCCAGTCCACACCAGTCCAGTCTACACCAGACCAGACCTATTCAGTCCAGTACAGTCGAGACCAGATCTCTCCTCTCCTATCCAGTCCAGACGAGTCCAGTTCAATCAAGACCAGACTAGACGATTCCAGAGCAAACCAGTCCAGGCCAGCCCAGTCCACTCCACTGCAGACCAGACCAGACCAGATTAGACTAAATTTGACTAGACCAGTCCAGGCCAGTGCAGACCAGTCCAGTCCAGACTAGTCGCGTCCAGTCGAGTCGAGTCCAGACTAGTCGCGTTCAGTCCAGTCCAGTTCAGACCAGTCCTGTCCAGACCAGAACAGACAAGAACAGTCCAGTCCAATCCATTCCAGTTGAGTCGAGCCGAGTCCAGTCCAGCGTTCAGGCCAGTCCACACCACTGCAGTCCAGATCAGACTAATGCAGTCCATTCTGGTCTAGACTAGCAAAGTCCAGTCCAAACCAGCTCAGTCAAGAACAGTCCACTCCACTCTAGTCCAGTCTAGATCAGTCCAAACAAGACCAGACCAGTCAAGACCAGTTCAGGCAAGTCCAGTCCACGCAAGAATAATTCAGTCTAATTTCCATAAGACCGGTCCAGTCCATTTCAGTCGAGACCACTCCAGTCGAGTCCAGTCCAGTCGGGTCCAGGATTTGGTGGTGATCTTCCGTCACATGATGAGGATACCCGGCAGTTAGCAGTTTTCCCCAACCGGGTATCTACCACCAGCGTCGCACCGCTCCAACCGCGACCAACTGTAAGCTCCCGACCGGTCTCCCGGCTTGTAGTAGTGTAATGCATGTGAGTGTGTATGTAAGTAAGGTGTGAGGATAGGACTAGAAAGAGGAAGGAAGGATCGCGCATGGTCGATGGCCCGTTTGTTAGGGAACTGCTTCGGCATTTGTATTGTTAGGAGAAACCACGGAAAACCACCCATCAAAGCAGTCGGCCGCCAGAATTCTCTTCCATACTGCGACTGAACTCGATATGGCTATCCAGCTAGTGTAGAAAATTCTGCCACTGTCGGGACCTATGATCTTCCGGACAAGAGGCACTGCAGTGACATCAGTTGATGCCCTGAACCACCCTTTCCGGTGCTAAAATACATGAATGCTAAACACTTTGGTAAAAACGAATATACAGAAAAAAGAAATTTACGTGTATTTTACAATCAAGTAATCGATAATACATATAGTGATCAGTTACTTCTAAAATAGCTTGAAAATAATCCTTAATATTTCTTGAAAATCGAACATCTCCGCAATTTCTTCACAACTAAACTAATATTCAGCCACCAAATTTGTAAAATCATGTGAATAATTCATCTCTGATATCTTGTTGCTGAGGAAACTCTTAAACATTAATTAGTTATTAATTAGAAATTGCATTCTTAAAATCCTTGGAAACAGTTCAGTTTCTCCCTTCTGATACACTGACACATTGCCACGGCAGTAACAAACTTTCGTGCCTACGTGGCATCCGCAAATTTATTGCAACCTCTTTCGATACATTAGTAATGTGGCGAGGTAAGGAGGTATCGAGACCAATGTTGCACGAGGCCCCTCGGCCGGTGTCGGCCACGCTGCCACTGCCACCGCCACAGTCACCATCGTTCTCTCATTGAAATCTCACCGCCACTACCCCACCACCTCTTTCGTCCTCATCGGATCTTCCATCGCCATTGCGTCCTCTGCTGGCTTCGCCCCTACCCCCCCCCACTACCATCTTCATCGCAACAACCTCTATATCTGCCACCACCACCATGATCGTCCTCATCGGATCTTTTTCTTTTCAAATAGTTATTCTTTCTGTTCAACATATGTGTTTTACAGGGAGCTTAAAAATAGTAATTCATAACATTATGGGACGATCCCGCAGTCATCAGGCAGACTGGTAATCTCCTCGAAGAGATGTATCGAATTAAATGAGCTAATTTGTTTTGATTTTAGCAATTCTGATTTTTTTCATAATTCTAATTTGCAATTTCATTAAATGTTCATGGTGGACGAAACATATCTTTTAGATATCGTGAACGTATTTGGCAATTTTGATTTAATTTATCTAATTTGAATGTATTTGTGCAAGGTAACGCTGAGAGATTGGAGAAGAAGTTTGTTGTTAGATTTTTGATGTATTGTTTGAGAGGTCATATTTATAATTCTTTATGAATTTGTGTGTTTGTAATAATCTGGCACCGCCATTCCGTTCTTCATTGTCTCCGCCGCTGCTACTCCCACTCCACCTCCAATGCAAGCGCCTCTATCTCTGCCACAACTACCACCATTGCCGACTTTCTGCCGTCCTCTCTCCACCGCGTCCTCTCCTCCCCCCCCCCCCGGTGTTCGCTGCTCGGTGCGGCGGAGGTCGCCCGTGAGGAGGAAGTTTATTGCGCGTCAGCATGTAGTTAAGTGTTTCCGATAATAATTCACGTTACGGCGCACGCTACCGGTGAGCACGGGCCGGGTCCTCGAGCCCCGCCGGGGGCTACTGGGCCCCCTGAAGGCGTCGCTACAGACCTTGCGAGCTCTAGATATCGTGGATTGCGTTTATACGTTCAGTTGGCGCAGCAGAAGTATTTACAATCAGCTGCCATTAAAAAAATATTCACAAGTTAACACTCAATTCATATTGTCTTTCACGTACACATTAATGTTTGCTGCATAGTTCGTTCCGGTTGTCCTTATGTCAAAATGCTCAATTGTTTCTTTTGAGTTTACTGTTTGAATGTGTCATTCTTGCGAAAAACGAATACGTATCAGATATCACAAATCAAACAGGCTCTTTTTCTTACATTCTTAAAACTTTTCGGAATATTTTTTACGAAAATTCAGAGCTAATAACTCGTGCGACAGACAGCAGGACAAACTCATGAAAAATAGAGAAATCTTAGAGAGCCAACAATGAAATAACATGCTTTTTCAATAAGGAAGATCGTTCATTGCACTAGGAATAATTTAACGTTGATGCAAACGAAGAGTCCAGCGATTTTAGAAATATTAATGATTCTGTAAAATATTCGATATACCACATTTGTTATTCGAATGACAATGATTTTCGGGGAGATGCCACAATGGTCGTATTTCCGGAGCCAGAAATTGCGTGTCTCACAATGGGTCTCCTAGGCAAGGTGTTATTTTCATAACATCAGTCCGTTATACATCCCTAATTTTCTTTCAGTCGTGGAAGTTTCACCAGGTAAATTGAAAGAGCAGTAAAGACGTTCTGAGAAATAGAAAAAGTGCTTATTGATGTTATTACGGAAATGTATCAAGCAATTTTTGGAGTGTTTCTCTTCGTATAGTGTAAGTATGTAAACATTTTATTTCTCTTAAAATTCAATTAGCTTTCATTACTTAATTTCATTTACATTACGTATTTAAAAATTAAAAATAACTTTTGGAAAGAATGTTTTGTGTAATAATGCAACATCCTGTTTTCTACACATTTGCAAATACTGACCGGTTTGCCAAAATTCAGAGAAGTTAAAACTTCATTTTGTTATATTGAACTTCGTATTCTTTGTATTAAGCATTGATATTCAAATGTGCGTTTTCAGTCTTTGCCAAAATCGACCCGTTTACGGTAAAACATTCGTAATTAACTCAATAGTTTGTCCATGAGCCTAATTCGCATGGTCTACCCAGAATCTAGTTCCATG
The DNA here is from genome assembly GCA_031308135.1 of Acheta domesticus. Taxonomy (NCBI): domain Eukaryota; kingdom Metazoa; phylum Arthropoda; class Insecta; order Orthoptera; family Gryllidae; genus Acheta; species Acheta domesticus. The sequence goes on along the minus strand of JAHLJT010002406.1, from coordinate 163,874,447 downwards.
AATCATACGAGGAAGAGACATTGTTACGGCAATTGGTACCATGGTCATACTTCCAGAATTCACCAGCACATCAAAGTTAATGTCCGTTATCGCTCCGCTTTTTCCTGACTGTCCTTCGAATAGAATAATTTATAACAGTGGTTTCCAACTTATGAAGCTTGTGAGCAATCATATCGTATTCAATCCCATCAACCAACCACCGCCAAGATCTACCAAGAAACCAAGACAGAAAAAATATTTATTTTTTCTTCTCTTAATATTTGTTTATTGCCAATAAACATGTGTTTGTATTAAACATGAAACAAATTGTAATAAAACTGTATATAAGAAAAAATAAATTGAAATGGAATTGGACATTACGAAAAATTGAAATTTAGTTAGTAACAAATTATAAATGTGAGGTTTTTCATCAGACATGTTGACCAACCTTGGCCAACCTTGGGCATGACCGTGATCTACCGAAAATTAACCTGTAAGCTACTAGTTGCTCGCGATCAAAGGTTTGCGGATTAGCGATCTAGAATATCCTCTCCTATATTATTTCAATAGTATAGATGAGTTTTGCGGCTCTCACATGCATCCAATCTTTATAAATAAGGCATCTATAGATAGCGAATTTCACGGAAACGCATCGAATTGCACTTTAGCTTTAAAAATATGAAGGATTTGTTGAAAAACACATCTAAATATACATGCAAATGCAACCTGCAAGACTCAGTCAACATTGTTGAGATCTATATAGTTAAATAACTCCAAAACAAAGCGTTCTTGGGCCTTAAACCCTGGAATATTTTTATCAAAGGTCTCAACGAGACGTTTCTCATGCGTAATCTACAGAACAAGATCATCTTGGACACTATTATATTTTTACATCATGATTCTACCCTACCTGTTCAGAGACCTGCAGAATCTGCTATTGTATAAAATTACTCTAATTACTAGATATTCTATGCGACTGAATTGCATGAATGTACCTTTATCTTTGGTAACAAAGTTAACCCATTAAGTCCCAAATTATTTTTACTGTAGTTTTTTAATGAAATTCAAAAAATCATCATAATTGAGTGTTAGTTATTTAGTTTTATCGAAATTAATTCAAATTATTAATTTGGGTAGGTGTGGAGGACTGTCCTCATATGAGGACGCTGGGACTTGGTATGAAGTTTTCCGCAATAATAAAATAAGTCTTCATAACATGTGTTTATGCCCACTAGATTTGAATTTTAGGAAATACTTTTTGAAATTTAAAACAAAAATAAAATAAAATAATTAAACAACATAATTACATAAGTTATTGTAATGTATCAACAAAGCAAATACGATTACACTAGAAGAATATTTTTAAAAAATTGATGATAATAATTGAACAGACTTCTACTACAAACATATTTTCGAAAATGTTCTTGTACTCAGCTAAGATTAAAGTACAAAAGTAATTTCAGAAAAATCTACTTTACTTTCTGAAGTGGAATACACCAAAACATTCCACACAGAGAGTTATATTGCATTTAGCACAATATTTGCGAGGCTTGCTGAAGGCTTGCATGATGGCTGCTGATATTGTGCATAAGCAATCCTCGTGATAATGAGTCTTTTTCTGTCGAATCTTACGTTAGGCAGCACGCTTGCCGGGGAAGACAAAACTGATACTTTCTTTCTTGCAGATTCCTGGAACTTCTATAGTGCGATTTTTATAAAGCTGCCTCTCAAGGCCCGTCTTCACGATGAAAACTATCGCGGAATTTCGGGTCTTTCTCGGCCGTGCCGCTAGATGTTGCATGATCAAGCAGTGCTTGATAAGGTCGCAATCATGCGACATCTAGCGACACGACCGAGAAAACCGCGAAATGTCGCGATGTATTCCATCATGAAGACGGGCTTGGAGAGGCAGCTTTATAAAAATCGCGTCTTTCTCGGTCGTGCCGGTAGATGTCGCATGATCAAGCAGATGTCACATGACCAAGCAGTCGCGTGATCAATCATGCGACATCTAGCGACATGATCATTCCTCGAAGAATAAGAAAAACAACAACATGAAATGCAAATTCGAACTCTTTACAACTTCTTCACTTCACGACAAAATTGTATAACCTAAAGTCCCAGCGTCCTCATATGAGGACGGCACTGAAATATCAACGTCTCGAAAACATTCAATCATATAAATGCACAATTTTATATTCTTCGTAAAGTATGAGCACAAACTAACACTATGTAGTCAATTTAGCAACTCATCGAAAATAAGAAAAGTAGATATAATCAAATTTTTTATCAACACAAACAAAGAATAAAATGCACTAACTTAGGAAGCTAGAAAAACTACAAGAATATAAATCTGAGCGGTAACAAATATTTATATCTGTTGAATGAACCTTTGTGGTGTTGCCAAACAACAATGTGCTGAGGAACACAATTTATAATATAATGAAATAATAAAAAATTCACTGTCCTCAAATGAGGACGCTGGTACTTAATAGGTTAAATAGGAATAGTTTATATTGGCAAGGGCGTGTTGTACTGATATGTCAAAATATGTTTAGTTAGTACAATTCAAAGGAGGCACATAGAACAAGTGAGGGAGAAAAAGAGGGTCATGAATGAAAAGATACTGATGATACAGTATTATAGGCTTAGCATGGAAGTGAAATAATACGAAAGAGGGTGAGTTTTAACATGCGAGAGTTCTCGCACGGCACACTAGTTATGAATTAGAAGGATTACATGGGAAATAAAACGAAACACTTTGCTATTTCAGTTCTATTGTTTTTATTATTGTTTAAAAATGTATATTTTCCCACTTTCTCTTCTATCTGGTAGCTATTGAAATATATCACTCTTTCCTCACTTTCATTTATTACTATAAATTAATATAAATACTATCACCTCTTTCTTATTTATACTCTTGTAGAATTTCGAATTTGGCTAGCTCAGTTTTTATTATACGCTCAACATATTACATATCTCAGGGCTGCTGAAATTATTTATTCGTCTTTGTGAGCCTGATAATTAACACTCTTACGAGAATATGACTAATAATATTTTTTATAACTGGTGAAAAACTTGTTTTGGTGTCTATTCTCATAACATATAAAAATACTACGAAATAACGTGTGACTCAAAATGTCACAGTAGCGTAACATATCTACTATAATTTACTATATTTGAATTGAATTTGGCTGATTTTAAAAATACATATTAGTTACTTATTGTATAAACTTTATACATTTTTCGTAACTAAAGAATTTAATTTCTTTATCCTTATTGGATACGTTCTTTTCATACTTTGAATATTTATCTTAATATGACTTATTATGTCATAATAGGGCAATAGTTCCTTTACTGTCTGACTTAATTAATACGCTTATAATTGCAACAGTCTTAACTTATTAATACGCTTATAATTAACTTATTAATACGCTTATACTTAATTAACTTTTTTACTTAATTAACTTTTTAATACGCTTTACTTAATTAACTTATTAATACGCTTATAATTGCAACAGTCTTGGCCTTGTTCATTTCATTTGAACGTCTTTGTAATTGCTTATGTCACGTACTTCCCTGATTAGATGACGGCTGCACTCTTGGCGTTGTCCTGGATCGCCGTACAAGGTGTCCTCCCGACAGCGACTAAATTCCTTCCACGTTCTGGTATTCCACATTTTTTTGTAATCTCTCCATCTTGAATACATTTTATCACGATTGTTATACTTTCCGTATTATTTTGTGATTCTATATTCTTTTTAACACAACTCAGTTAATTTATTACTGCTATTTAATAACAATATATTATTCGTCTCATGGTTCTACATTCGTAATATCTCTTACACGCAACACTCACCGTGCTGGATACTCGAATTGACTTGAGATTTTACCAGCTTGTTCAGCACCTTTCAAAACCCCTACATACAATTTTTTACGTGCTATGAAGCATTACAAGTAGTGTTCTTGCGATAATTAGTATTGGGACCTTTCTTGACCTTACCGACCGTTGAAGGGCGGAAATCGCTGCTCGCTGCTGGTTCTGCGGACGTTACTCATACATCGCGCCTGCACTATCGGCCTATCGGCAAGATCTCAGTTACTTGGAGGGCAGGCGGGGTGACAAAAACGGGTGTTTACTTTACAGGTTCAGATGGAACGAACGCGCTTGGAAATCTGACACCGGCTGATAGACGCCACGTAACGTTCCTAGCGCTGCTGAAGCAACTGCTCGCCCGCTGCGGGAAGCGCGAAGGTCACGAAAGGTCCTGATACAAAATGCCTATAAAACACTGTTTATAATATTCTATAGCACTTCAAAATTTGCGTGTATAGGTTTCGCATGGTGTTCTATCAGGTGGTGAAATTTCATGTCAATCCGAGTATCCAGCACGGTGAGTGTTGCGTGTTAGTACAATTCCGTCTAATCCGTCTCGCGTCTCTACGTGTGCCGTCTCTGGAGGCATAACTCCTTCTGATGAACACTCAGTACTTAATCTTGCTCCTCGTCCCGATCGTGTATTGTCTCCATTGTTTTACAAGCATATTCGATGCTATTCTGTCCTTCTCCCATTGAACTACACTAAGTTCTTTAGTCATTCCTAATAATGCCCCTTTATTAGATTATTTATTTTATTTAATTTCGAAATAGATTGTAAATACTTAACAGAAATGTATGTTATTTTTATCTACGCGACTTATATCCCCTCAATGTCACGTTTCAAATTCAATTTTCCCTTAGTTATACGAACTTCTCGTCGTATTTTGCCAGTATATTTTAATTTATTTAACATAAATATCTTTGAGATATTATGGCTCCTCCCACTGTGTTCGTGGTTTCGAAAAAAAACATTTTTTTGCTGCCAATATTTTTCTACATGTTTAACAATAAAATATCAATAACAAAAGTAACGATAATTAATTCGAAACAATATAAACCAAATACATTCTTACATCCTTTTTGATTTTCTTTTCTGTGGTTTTTGGTTTGTAGCTAAATGTAAGAGAAAAATACGACTTCTCGTAACCCTCCAAACATCCCATTCCGGCGCATTGATTTCATGTGGAAGGATTCCAAGGAAAGATATGGAGGAAGCTCCATTCCACGAACCGAAGGCGGCGACTCAAGGCGGCGGCCGTGGCCGATCACGTTTCAATTATGAAAAGGGATTTTTCCTGGCTTCGCTTGCGCTGAGCCTCAGGTACAGCTTCACCTTCTGGAGTCCCTCTCTCATCTCCGCTCGCTTCTCCGTGCATCTCAACCTCCACCACACCCCTCTGCCCCACTCCTCTCCCCGTGCCACTGTTTCCTGTGACTCGAACCAACAGGATGAAATCCAAGATGGAAGGTTTAATCTCAAGCACGTTCGAAGGAATTTTGATGTGATGAAAGTTTTTTTCTTCTTATTGGAAAGATGTAATTCTTGCCGACACTTCTTCTAGATCAGGGCTGTCAAACGGAGCACGTACGTGCTCGGAGCGCGCTTGCGCTCCGCTAGGGCACGCAGGGCCCGCGGCCGAGGGAAGCTCGCGCTCCGATTTCTCAGGGATGCACAGAAGGCAGTCGTGTGGGGCGCAAGAAGACAAAAAGTTTGTCCGAGTGGGCTCTTATATAGTGCAAAATGTACATAAACTTGTACTCTCCGAATGATTTTTAAAACGTTTGTATTATTTTAAAATGTTTTTAGGAAAGTTTTCATAAATACAATTTTATATTAGGTGTTTAAAACTTAGTGTATTTTAATATTACATAATGTATCCGATTTTACATACTTATATTTTTACTGTTTTCGTTATATATTTATGAACCTTTTTTTGACGTCATTTTACATATTTTTCCAGACTCTATTCATCATTATTCTATAATTTTTAAGTGCTTTTATTGCGTTCATTTTCACACGAAAGATATGCACATCGTATTTCTTTAAATGCTTATTTTGAAATTGATATACAATATTATCTTGATTTAATACATATTTTGGTTGATATTTATTTTCTAACAAATATTCTTTAGAATTAATAATTCTCTTATATTGCATTCTCTAACACTGAGTAGAAACGTGTGTTATTACGTCCGTGGTGTAATGTTCAATGCTTGTATAACTGCAGTTTTTGTTTACATGTCAATTTCCACTTAAACTTCCTAACAATTAATAAATGTCTCTTTATGATATACCAACCGGTGTGTTTCACCCAACTCGCCACATTCGCACAATGTTTTCTCACCCCTGCTTCCCGCCTGTAACTCGAGTGACTTCGCTAAGCTGATATCGCCGCGTGCCCCAAACCTTTGCGAAGGTCATTCGCGTGCTCATTCGTCTGACGGCCCTGTTCTAGATCATTCTGTTCCAACTCAACAGCTCGCGAGTCACTGCGGCCTCTGCTGACACCACTGCTGCCATCCTTCTTTGTGCTTTTTCCCCTAGCTCTTTGCACCCGCAGGGAATGTGTGACATGCCACCCATGAATGCACTCTGCGATCGGAGGTTTCTGAGAATTGCGAGGTCCTGCAACTCATCAGGCATGTCTAAGATGACAATGGAAAAAGGCTGTACAGCTCACAGCTGATACTCGGCATTCCCCCGTTCTGCTCGTTTTTACATTATTGCGTCAACATTGTATAAAAATAGAAGAGAATTCCGGATAGAGTCACTAATGAAAACTTTATTTTACAGACAGGAAAATACGTGGGCATCTGTGGCATACTCAATGAGTTAGTTAGGGATTTTGAGGTGGCATCTGAGACATGCCCTACGAGTTATAGGCCGGGTCACATTACATACTGATATGAGCTAGTAGTCATTATTCTCGTAGCATCTCTGACATGCCGTACGAGCTGTTGGAGGTGTATTCGACCAAACACTAGCCACCAACCCACTTGTGGGCTCCTCCGATCAGAGGTCAGCAAAACGCGAGGCTCTATGCGACAACACTTTCATGAGAGACAAGGGACAAACAACCATGTGCAAGGCGGGACTCGAACCCGCGACCCTTTGCGAATTCGCTCTGAGTCGGTGCACGCTCTTAGCCACCTCGGACATCCAGGTCCGCCTTCCTTGCTGATGCTTGGTGAAATTTAAGCTCTCGGATCGCGAGTTGGACTATTCCACGTCCCAAATAACCGAAGCAGGGTTATTTGGTAAGGTTGACCGAAATGGGGAGTGCTCGACAGTGCCCGGATCTCCAAAAGATTCTTTCTAGTTTAACAGAAATCTTACAATTCATAAACATTTACTCAAATTCAGCCATTACATTTTATTAAGAATTTTACTCTTTACTTTTTTCTTCACTTGTGATGTTACATCTTGCAACTTTTTCCAGCAATGTGATTAAGCCCATTAATATATTGTTTTGCTATGGATATTTGTTTTTCATATGTATTTCAAATATTACTATTGTTTTTCATACGAAAAATATTTACGGTGTAACTTGTACCAATTCAATTTCCTTGAAAAATCCGTTGATTATTTCTGAGTCGTTACTGAATGATTAAAAAAGAGCTGTTTTGGAAGAAATATAATTATCTTATTTCCTAAGGGGTCATTAGGCAGTCATTAAGTATTCTACTACTAACACAAATATGCAAGCAGGATACACTTATATGATGATAAAAACGCCGTGACTTAGTCCTCTTTTAAAAACAATTCTGTAGTGAATTCTGTGTTGAATTATCAATTTCTGTTGAAACGGGTAGTGTTAAACCATGTGTTCCTGAATTATTCATTTCGAATAATATAAAATGGTCTTTACACGAAATTCGGTAAAATATTTTCGAGTTCTTTACTTTACAGAGAAGTAGTTAATTTGGTTACTGTGTGTGCTTTCTAATATACACAGTAAATTAATTGTAAATGTGATGCAGAAATAATTTTACTTTGGTCTATGGACACGCTTGGCTAAGCCGTCTCGCGATGCACTTGTATAACTCGCGGTGTACTTGTATGTCTCGCGGTGCACTTAACTACAAGAATGACCTTATAGTTAATGTCAAATAACTATAGTACTGTGACAATTCCAAAGCATTGATACAACATAGTCTCAGAAAATAATAACATCATTAACAATTAATATGTCTAAATTTTCATTTTCAAAATCACATTTCTTAATTTGCGATTAACTGCTAGTGAAATATTCTTTTTACAAATGCATTGCATACACATATTCTAAGTTCTGTGATGTGGAAGTTTAATTTGTAATTTTAAAACCTACAATCTGACTTAAAGATTCACTTAAGTTCATGATATTTGGCATTTATATTGATCATAAATTAACAATTTTTTTGTTTATATTGTTAAAAGCAAATTTAATGCTTGTGATTACGTCGGCTCGTTTGCTACGAATCAATGCACCGAAACAATTGAAACATAATAATTACATATTTTTGTGTATTTTGCCTTCCCAATAAATATGTTTTAGTATGAGAATGCGAAGAGTTGACAGAGAATTTGCAATTGTGTTTGTAATTGTAAAGGTACTTGCGTGTTTCTGCATTCTGCCACCGGGCAATATCTGCCCAATTGTAGAACTAAGCTTATAACTATATCTATTCCCACTTACCTGTGTCACGCGCCACACGGTTTCTGGTGGAATCCATTTAATTTCTGAGAATGGCAGTCTGTGCTTTATAGTGCGCGTTCTCTCATCACAAGTAGCAATTTCTCAAAGTACAACACGAAAAAAAAGTGAGAATAACGTATGTTTTCATTTCAGGGATTTATTTTTGTATATTGCGTCTCTTGTTACCGCATCGCGTCATTGCACAAGTTACGAATATATCAAGGCACCGCACATTGCGTTAAAATACATTATGAAATCTAAATTGAAATACGAGGCCGTTGTGGGCATCAGTTTTTTCTCTTTGTGGATTAACCTTCTAACCTTTTATTGAATATAATCTTTCAGTTGTTTTCTCAATGTTATTTTCTTCTTTATTTTACTCTCCAACATTCTTTCAAAGGTTTTCCCGTTCCACTTCTTTTTTTCTGACTGTGTGGCTTTACCTGATCTTACATCTCTTTTTTTTCCTTATGTTTTTACTCTTCCTTATCTCGGATTCTTTCTCCGTCTCTTCATATCTATCTCCACACATATCTCTTTCTCATCTCTTTCCGAGATGCCTCATCGGAAATCATACGCGAACGCTGTCCATGAGTGCTTCTCTTTATCAAACTCCACTTTCCTCTATTCCCCCACCCTCCGCTTCTCCAACGTCCGACTCCTTCCATCCCGCCATCGGCCGCTCTCTGCCCTTCCTTCCATTACACGGTCTCCCTGACTCCCCCTCCCTTTCGCCGGGGCCGCCGCCCCACCCAACGCCACCGCCTCGCCGCCGCCGTCTCCCCGCCGCCACCCCACTGCCGCCGCCCCGCCGCCGTCGCCGCCGCCGCCGCCGCCGCCGCCGCCGCCGCCCCACTGCCGCCGCCCCACCGCCGCCGCCACCACCGCCGCCCCGCCGCCACCGCCGCTGCTGCCCCGCCGCCGCCGCCGCCCCAGTGCCGCCTCCGCCACCGCCTCTCCGCCGCCGTCCCTCGCTGCCGCCGCTCCGCCGCCGCCCCCCGCCGCCGCCGCCCCGCCAGCGCCACCCTCTGCCCTCACAGCCACCCCACCGCCGCCGCTCCGCTGCTGCATTCTTCGCGGCGCGGCGAGTTCGCGGAAATAATGGCGCCCGGAATTGCGGCGATCGAACCACGCCGGGGGCGGCGGCGGCGGCCCCGCTCCACCCACTCCGCCACAACCGCTCTCCTCCCGGCCCTTCCTCCACCCCCCAGCCTCCGTCCCTTCCCTTCCCTACCCTGCAACACGCGCTCAACCCCAACAGCCGCACCGGCGCTGCGCGCGGCGGCGCCTCGCTGCCGCGAAAACGCGTAATTTGAAATCTGATCGCTGTTCTGACGGCGCGCTGCCTGTGTCGGCTCCGCCGCCACCGCTACCGCAGCTGCGGCAGCGGCAGCCCTTGGCCCGCGCCAAATCGCGTTTGAGGGCGTTTCGCCCTTTTAGGTTCGTGCGAACGCCGCGCTCGCTGTCGCGAAATGGGAAAACTTTGTCGCGAGATGAGGCGCGGGCACACGCGCGGAAGGGGATGAATGCTGACGCGGTCGTCGAACGGATGTATTGAACGGATATATTTTCGAAAGTGGCTAACGCTGGTGACTGGCGGCCAGAAAGCACGTCGATGCGTATCAGTATTCGTTTCGTATAGCCTGTGAATCATTGAATTTGATGAATCGATGGAGTGCGAATGATCGCCAGCTGTGAGTAAGTTGAGGGAGAATTCGATAAATTTAATTAGCATTCGTGGGCTGGAATTATCTGAAAGGTATATTGTGGAACTCACATCTGTTCACACTCCACGTAGTCAAGGAGTTCAAACCAAGAATCTAAGAAGGGGCTCCGGATAATTTCCGTAATGCGCAGTTGACTCATTAGTGCAATACGTTCTTATACGATTTAATCTTTTATCTATTAATAAATTATGTTTGGTTGTACGACGTTTTTGAATGTTGTCTGTACAATGTATGTGGTATTCTTTTATAATATTTTGGGCAATAAAAATGCCTAAATGGATAAATTAATGTGAGAAACTGAAAATAATATTGGGAAAGATTTAATTTTCGTAAAATCGATGTGCTTTGTTTTCTATTTTGGCCATTTTTGAATCATCTTCTCCCCCATACGGCAATAAAGTTTGTACTGTTTTTTGACTAAATAAATCAACGGTCAACATCTACTCGCGAACTGTGTAACACAGTTACCCCTGGAGTGTTCAAACCCAAACATTACTTTCTTAACCGCACATGGTGGCTATCTACTCGAAAAAATTCGAGAGAAAACAGTTATTAGGCCCATCTAATATTACATCTGTGTAAGTTGTAGACATTAATTATGAGATCTAAAAAGATGATTATGCAAGATGAGTTATTGAGCACAGACGAGAGGTCAAGCACACTTTCTAAACAGTTGAAAAAGCTTTTGCGAAAGCGACTTGGGTCATCCAGGTCAAACAAAAGTTTATGTGAAACTTAATGAGAATTAATGCTTCAAATTAATGTGAATTAATGTTCACTCACGTATTACGTGTTACTCCTTTCTTTGTTTTTTACTTTAGAAAGATATTAGAAGATTAGAGTGTGTAGCGTCGTCTGATCTCTTGGGAGCAGAGTTTTTGCCCCTTAGGATTGTTTTACTCCGACGTACCACCATACTGTCACATATTCGAAGGAAGACGTTCTATGGGGAATGCAAATGGCCAAAAGGTAGAGTGAACGCTTCGTAATGACATAAAGGCATTTGGCCTGTCTATACATGATATCATAATGTGTTTGCCGTTTGTATTAAATATTCTACTAAATAAATAAAATAAAAGTATCAACATCATCAACTGCTGATGTATTAGACATATCGCATGTTCCTGTTTGATTAATAGGCTTGATTGTTATTCTTCCACACGTTCTGGAGTAAAAAAGTAAATAAAAGTAATTAACATAAAATTCAGTAATGACATGTATTACTTCTCTCAGTAGCTTTGCAAATAAGTCAACACTAATTCCCGCAAGAAATATTCAAGCCATTTACGAGTAAATTACCCGGAGGAGTATGCGGGTCCATGTAGGCTTGTACAGGGGCTAGAGTGTGGGTCTGCATACGCATGCCCGCCCTTCCATACATAATTCAGAAACCGCGTTCGCAAGAGAGCAATGTACATTGCGTTACAAATGTATACAGTACATGTATCACATACATACATGCGGACATGTGCACTCTGCTCTCTTGACTCAATAAACAAGCATTTCTCTCGAAATTCGCGCGTATCAGGAAACGCAACATACGCTACTCGTCACAGTTGCTTTCTCGCTTCCGCAAAGATCGATCTTCCACCACTACTTAATTACTTCATGAAGACATTGAATTAGTGCAGTTATAATCTGTTGCGGCAGGTGGGTTGAGAATTAGGAGGGGCGACATGTGCGTGGGAACAAACATATGCATTTTGTCCCTTCAAAATATTTGAGTAACGACAAACTATGGCATGCATTGTACAGTTGATTTGACGCGATATTAATACTTGTCTAAGACAACTTTTATGTTGACGTCGAAAGATACAATAGTGGTCTCAAAAGTATGAATTTTATAAAAAAATATATGCATGTAAAAACGATAATTTTTGAAACCAGATAAAGGGGTCAATATTCTTATATTACAATAAAGATGGACTCTACCAAACGAAACCCTAATTGCCCCACCCAACTCCTGATACCCCCGCTCTTTCCCATCCTTCAATTACCTAGCATACCACGGATGGCGACGTGATAGTCCGCGATGAGACCCATTCTAAAAACCTTGGTCATTCGCTGAAACGGACACATGGTATTAATTTCATCTACACTTGTTCTCATTCCAACATCATTCCTCATTTCATCATTAACACCTGTCTATCTCATCTACCCTTGGGTATGCCAAAAATATGTTGAAGTAATTAATGTGGCATTGTGATTGTGGTTGATGGTGATTAAGTTGATTCCCCACAAAAATGATGGCTCATACAGAGCCAGTCGTATACCAGCTATGGCGAAACAAGTCTTGATTAATCTTCTTATGGCTCCGTATCCAAATTGAGCCTTCGCCTGACATTAGTGTACTAAATATCAAACAAGAATCTTTGAAGATGAAAGTGATATCCCGTTAGATGATTAATTCTATTGTATTTAATTGTATTTATTAAACATGGACACCTTGCGGGTATTGTAGTTTTGTCATACAATTTTCCTAACAAACTTAATTCTTTTAACATTTAATAATTCGATTTTTACGATGTATAATGTATACATGTATATATATATATATATATATATATATATATATATATATATATATAAACACTACTTCGTCAATAGGGATTATTGACTCATGAAACATTTGACTCTTAGATTGCGTTTTCCTACCATCTCATCCAAAAATCTTCCGAACTCTGTTTCCTCTTCCCGCTTCATTCATAAATCCACATCTGGCATTCAAGAATGAAAAAACCTGATTACATGTTTCATTTAGAATGTCTATATCTATTGAAGAAATAAAATTCACAATGTATTGCAAAAGAAGCAAATTTGAGCTAGCCAAAATTAGCGTATGATATATCGTACGATGAGCTGTAATCAGTTGGTGGTGCTCCACCATCCACCTGGTTGAGAGGAAAGGAAAGGCACGGAAATAATCCATCGGTGTAGGGGCCTCTAGAATCATTCTCATATAGACAGATGCATCGCTTAGCTCTCTTGTTTGGCGATTTTTTTTATTTCTTTACACCGACTGAAAAAAGTGCAGTAATAAATAATTGTTGTTAACATAATTATTTCCTACTGTTTTCACGTCTTATCAACAAAACTTCAAGTAGGTCTGATAAATCTATTATTTTATGTGGAGAAAAAGAGAAAACATTTTTTAGATAAAGAAAGTGTTAAAAATAACGCACAAACTATGTAAAGCAAGATCTAAACAGCGATAATAATATTTTCTAATTGTTCTAATAGATTACTAATGAAAAGTAAGTGTATTTTTTGTTATTAGTACAAAGTGTTTGAAATTAAATATTTTTTAAATGTTTATGAGAGTCACATAAACCCTTATCAAAAGCAAAATGTCTAGCATAACATTCAATCATACATTTCACCTCAGAGTTTCCACGCTTGTTATGTATTTTTGTATTTATTTTTTATTTCATCTGGATACGCAATAACAAAAGCATACATGTTTAAGTCCACATTACAAAAATATGTTTAATAAAGTTTTAGAGAAAGAATGAATTACACAAGACAGGAATTATTTCTAGTCTACAACTCTCTATCAAATAATAAATATAAAAATTGTAAATTAAAATCCAATTACTAAGTTGTATAATTATGACTACACTGTATTGCAATTTTTCCATTAGCTACTTGTAAAGTCGTCAATGACCATGCGAATAAAAATAAATGAAAAACAAAAAAAAATGTATTTCGGCCTGTGCTGCGGAGTGAGAATTTCAGTGCTCAGGTTCAAGTACACAATAATAACTACTATTCATCGTAAAAAATCTTTGTTATAACTTAATAACTTTGAGTAAATTACCCGAAAAACAAAATTCATGCCGACACCCGGAGGCCGAGATCTCTAAATCAGCAGTGTCGTAGCGATCTCGAACTGAATGATCGCGGGTTCGAGTGCCGCCTCGAGCATGTCTGTATTTGTGTTCGTCCTTTCACCCCTATCATGTCATCTTCACAGTTACTATAACTTTGAACCCAATAGTGGTCGCTAATGACCTAGATGTTGATGCGACCTTCAATAACAAAAAAAAAAATCATATCAAAATCGCAATTTACTTTAGAGTTTAATTCATGTCACTCAAGTATGTACAACGACACAATATTACAATTTCCATCATGTACGTGTGTCAAGGGCGCAACCGAAAGAACTGGTAGCCAGCAAAATGTCTCGTTTGCATGCGATGCTTCCGCTCCCCCCTCCAAAAGGAAGCAATTGCAGTTGCAGTAAGGCTAGCGTGCCCATACTATCTGAACAGGTACTTTTTGTTGTCTTCATCATAACATTTGCGCTTTAATATTACCAATCTGTCATGAATTTTATCATACAAGATCAGAAGCTGATAAAATAATCGGGGTGACCATGTTGTTTTGTAGCGTTCGTGGATTTTTCTTTGATGGATTTTCATTCACAATAATGTTCGTCACCTTGCAACACGGCAATCGCGTTTCAGTGAGTATCCAGTAATTACGGTACTGGCTTTTTCGACTTGGTAAAAACGTAACATGAGTCATATACACCGTTCCCCTAAAGGAGCTGCACGCCACACTCCACTACCAGTAATGACGTATAGGTCACGTATGCAAAACATTGAAGGGCTGCGGCCCTAACAAGATAAGCCAAATCGGCCACAGCATGCCTTCCGCTTGTTGGTTTTCCCCATCCAGATATCACCCACAGCGAGGCAAAGACCCAGCCGGACAAACTCTAAGCTTCCATCTTGTCTTCCGATTGGTGTCATGTGTAGTTGTATAGTATGTGTTAGGTGTGTGTAAATGAGAGGATGGGACAACGATGAGGCAGGGAAAATTACTCGCAATCCATTTGTTTAGTTAGTAGCATCTAGTGGCTACCTGGGGTTAGTTCCGTGTCTAGTGGCTATCTAGTGTTGTCTAAAATATGTTGCCTGTGGGATCTCGAATCTTAGAACCTCCCGGTCAGAGATGCTACAGAGACAACAGCAATGAAGCTACTGAGCCATTTCACACGCTGCCCCTCCTATGCATTTAAATACAAAGGTTTAAAAAAGACGACACGTGTTTTTTTAGTGGCTTACAAATGCTATTATACCTTATGAAAATATACTTTCACCAACTATTAAGATTTTAAAGATATTTCAATGGCATTCGACAAATCGTTAGAAAAATACATTCAAGTAATAATCAATTGAAAACACATTAAATACGTTAGACTTAAGTTGTTTATGTAGTAAACCTGTCATAACTGATAATATTCACTGTCAAATAGAAGTATTTTTTTTTACTTGAAGTGCCTTCTACCTTTAAAATTTCTGTGCATTCAGGTAATCTCATTGTGGCTTAGCAAACATCATGGTCAACTCTCAACTCCAGGGTATTCTCGCATCTTACTACCAGCCTTTACATTTTCGTCACCCACTCAACAGAGCCGCGTCTAAACTTGCAAGTTTTATCTAGTGAAGATTATATTTGTTCATGTTCCTTCTGAAATTGTACAGAGAACAAACAAGCATCTAATCTGGCGAAATGGGTTTTCGCCTGGCGCAACGGCTCATTAGGCCACTGTGGCGGCGCAGCGCCCGCGCCACGCGAGGGCGGAGGGGGAGGGGGAGGGCGGAGGGGAGGGGGCTCGGGAAATTACACGTCGCGACAGCGGCGGTGGCGGCGGCGGCGGAGCGAGGAAACTCTAAGGCGCTTGTGCTGTTTGTCACGGAACCGCCGCTGTTTGCTCTGGCGCCGCCTTCGTGCCCGCGCCACCCCCGCTTCACCCTTCCGCTTCCACCCTCCACCTCCGCCCCCGCCTTCGCCCCCGCCTCTGCCCCCGCCTCTGCCCTCGCCTCTGCCCCCGCCTCTGCCCTCGCCTCTGCCTCTGCTTTGCCCCCGCCTCTGCCCTCGCCTTTGCTCCTGCCTCTGCCCCCGCCTCTGACCCCACCTCTGACCCCGCCCACGCCCACGCCTCCGCCCACGCCTCCGCCCACGCCTCCGCCCACGCCTCCGCCCACGCCTCCGCCCACGCCTCCGCCCACGCCTCCGCCCACGCCTCCGCCCACGCCTCCGCCCACGCCTCCGCGCACGCCTCCGCCCACGCCTCCGCCCACGCCTCCGCCCACGCCTCCGCCCACGCCTCCGCCCACGCCTCCGCCCACGCCTCCGCCCACGCCTCCGCCCACGCCTCCGCCCACGCCTCCGCCCACGCCTCCGCCCCCCGCCTCCGCCCCGCCTCTGCCCCCGTCTCTGCCCCCGCCTCTGCCCCGGTCCCCGCCTCCGTACCCGCTACATTTCTCCGGGCGATGTCGTTCCTGCCCGGCCCGCCACGGCGCCTCGTCGGTGCATTTTCTCGCTTCCCGCTCATGCGCTCAGGGCGGCCGTCATCAGAGCGGCTTAGGTGGCTCAGGGCATCAACTAATAACACTGCAGATCCGGAAAGTGCTTGGGTTCGAATTCCGACAGTGGTGATTCCGATAGTTTTCATTCAGCTGGTATATAGGGAAGCATTTTAGCGGCGGCCTACTGCTCTGATCAGTAGTTTACCGTGGTTTCACCGATCGATATCTACATCGGAGAGCCTATTGTAGGTACTTTAATGGTAAGTTTTAGGGCCCAAAACTCCCAAGTTTAATTATCACTTTCACACTGGCGTTGTTTTTGCACCCTTGTAGTTTCTACATCTCTCTTCTCATCCCGAGACTGAGGTTGGGACCAAAGTTTAGATACACCTGCCCTGGTCACCGACTTTCTCGGCGATACCCACGTTGTTAATGTTGTGTCCTCAACCGTGTTGCGGTGTATTTTGGTGACACGCGCATCTTTTGTGATCGTCAATTGTCGTTGTGTTGGCGTTACCATTACATCTTTGATAGTTAAAATTACGTATCTGTTCAAATGTGTGTTTCATGTATCGCCGATTGAGATAATAAATTGGTTGTATTGTGATACAATATTAATTGGTTGTATTGTGATACAATAGTTATTATCAAAAGGGCTGCAATGGAGAATCCAGACCCCCCCCCCTGTTTGTGTGGTCCTGAGTGGGGTCTCAATTTTTCGCGTGGCAGTGACACCTCTCTCAAGGGAACTGAGGAGGCACTTACCCCGATCCCAGAGAGACACGATCGACTTCTGAGCTGGTGCTTCTAATTGAAGGGCGCCCGTCGTATGTTCATCGTTTCTGCAGTTCTTTTGTCGTTATTTTCAATTTAAGAACACTATGTGCTTGTTTCGGTGTTATATGAGTGTAGTTTAATACTGAAATGAACGTAATATTTAGCTTATATCATTAGTGTTCGTTGTGTTAACACTAGCTCATCGCCATGTTCCCTGAGACATGATCATCTCCCCGTTTGTCGTCTTTAACCCCATGTTTGACGCTGTTTTCAACTCGAGAACACAATACAAATTATAGAACACATTAGAACACTTACACATTATTCTGCTATCCAGCTTTGTGTGAGTCCCCTGACCTGCGTTCTCGTTTTCACCAACTCTGCGGTTCAGCATTTCTTCTCCACTTTCAGCTTTTCTGCAATATCTCTCTAAACCGTATCGTCTAAACTGTCTAAACCATACCCTTGTTCTGTCGTACTTGATCTATCGTACCCTCCATCTGTTGTACCCGTCGACTAAACCGTACCCTACCGTCTAAATCACACCCTTGATCACTTTGACGATTTTACAGCTATTGAATTATTTGTTCCAATTACCATCAATCTTCCTGTAGGTCTCACCCTATTATTTCACAGACCACTAATTCTTCTCAACAACACACTTGTTCCCTTCTTTGCAAACATCACACGAGTGCTGCCGAATACTTTCTTTCAGTCATATTGTTCCCGTTACCCCATTTCGTTATTTCGCTCTTTTTCTCATCATTAAACAGAATCTACAAATAAAGTCGCGCTTACAGATACACATATCCGAATTGAAAGAAAACCTACACAATATACATGAGTGCACAAATATGCATAAAATGCTCCATTTGTTCCATTTTGCTATCTTTCTTCATCGCTCCCTTTCGTTTTAGTTGGCTACTCCCTCGCCTATCTTCATTTACAATGCCCACGTGTAACGGCCGCCGTCCCAGCGACATTCTACCGTGCACCTACCACCACCCCTCACTGATCTCCGACTCGCGTGTAATTTGTAGACTTTGTAATTACCACGCCGACTTCTCGACCGTGTTTCGCACTTTTGGTACGACCTTGCAGCTGGTAGGCTGCTCTCCTCCCTCTTTCCACACGACCGGAAGTCACGCGCTTGTTTTCTTTCACTTTCGAAGAAGTTTTCATGTTTTCAGGGATGTCCAACTTCCAAGGCCTCACTGGCCACACCTAAAAACTTTAAGATGGTTTCAGACCGTATTTTCATTTCTCGGGCGGCCCACACCTGACCTCCCCGTATTGTTGATCTCGCCGCTGCTGTGATATGGGGGGGGGGAACATGCGTGATATCAACCCGTACCATGCATAACGAAGTGAAATACATTGGGATGATTTTGAATTTCTGAATTCACTAGAAAAAGAATCCTTAAATCGAAACTTAACCAATTTTTACATGAACGGGGTCTTGATCTCAACAGGCCGTATGCGCTAGGCGAACAATGTTCTCGTCCAATGTGGATGAAAGGGACTTTCACTTTTGACTACCTTTCTCGGACCACAATAAACGACATCGGGGGACGCCAATTGGACAACCTGGTGTAAATAGTTCTCTTCTGCAATGTCATGTCGAGTTTCTCTTCTGTTTTTGGTTTATTATTAGTGGTGAACAATCAAGATAATCGTTTGTAATTATGTCCTTTACAGGAAAAATGTTATGTCAAAATACATTGCTGATTTATCGACCGCTCTAGTTGACTAATGTAGCAAAACTTAGTGTCAATTCATTTCAGTTTATAGAAAATTTCTCTCTGCATTGACTAATATTTGAGCGTGAAATCAAATACGTACTTTAATGAAGGTTTTTGCGTTAACGATTATTGCTTCGTTATTTTAATTCAAAATATGAGAGAAAGTAATAAAGTGAAATTTGTTTCTTGGGTTCTTTTATCCAGCTCAGAAGGGGGGCATCGGTTTTATTACATTTTTTTCGCTTCTCTGTATTATTCTCTAATCTGCATAGTGATCGAAGTTTTCATTTTGAGGAAACCGGAGGTCTAGGGTGGTTATCGTATATCCATTAGGAGCACGAATCAGGCACGCCGCTCGGCTCATCTCGCTGCCTTTTCATTGCTTAATACACTTCACAGATGGAGCCAGCAAATTACCCCATAATTTACATTCCCCCCATCGAGGAGACATTTATGATCGCATGCACTCGGTGATCGAGGAATTAACCAGCACACCGGCTGGGACCACCGCCCCCGCCTCCCTCCCTCGCCCCTGCCGCCCGCGTTACAGCCACAACGGCGCAGGTGGAACGGAGTTAGATGCTGAAACGGCAATCGAGAGTCTAAGCTCCAGCGGTGGTGGCGTCGGAGCAACTAGCGAAAACGGATCTGAATGCGTCAAGGTTGTACAAGTCAGTAGACGTGGTTATTTGAAGGACAATGGTAGACAGATTGCTAGAATTTGGTGAGAGAGTTATTTAGAACAGAAAAGACAGTTGTGAAGAAAACAAAGATGGTGCTGTTAATACTAAACTTGAAGATAAAATTAACCTGTTTGAACTGGCAATATGGAATCAGAGAAAAACGAGATACGGGGAAGAAGGAAAAGTTAGGTGATAAAAAAGTAAATCGATGACAGACAAATTTTAGCTTTAGTTGGTAACAACTTTTCACCAATATAATGTACAAACGTGTTTTAGGCCCTAAATGGGACCGTAATTCTTTAACATTTGTAGGTTGTTCACATCCTCACACTCCCATTATTTTTAATGAGCTACGACATTTTACGAAAAATAGAAAATAAGTTTTTACTTTACTTATCGATTCTGTGAAGTATTTACTGTAGAGTGAAATATAAAGACAATCATATTCGGCAATCTATAGAAATGCTGCTAATGACCAATCCGTTGTATAAATGACTGCAACGAGGCATAAGTTTTTAGCTCAGGGCTATAGCTAAAGCAGAGACAGAGTTGGACTAACAAAAGTTTGGATCGTAGTCAAAAGTCACTATTGTTAAGAAGTCAATCCCAATGACGCGTACTAAAGACAGATTCCACAAGGTTTCAAAGATTTGAAAAGAAGACAGTCTGAATAACTATAATTTTTGAAAAAGTGACCTCAATCTGAATGATATGGATGTGGTCTGAAAATGTATGTAAGTCATTTTTATTTTCTTGATTTCGAAAGTAAATTGGATGCTCCTACCTTACCTTAATCTTCCGGCGGGTGCGCACGTCTGCTTTTGTGCTTCTCCGTACCATTCCGTGCTGCCTTTGTGCTTCTATTGTACTCAAAAAGAGCACGGCGATTTGGCTTGGCAGGGGGCTTCAGTATTCTCACTTGGCAACATCCTAAACGAAACGCTGGAATCTCCCTTGGCATTCTCCCTATCATCGTAAAGAAGATTTGAAGACAAGTTCTGA
Organism: Acheta domesticus; assembly: GCA_031308135.1. NCBI lineage: Eukaryota > Metazoa > Arthropoda > Insecta > Orthoptera > Gryllidae > Acheta > Acheta domesticus. The sequence continues at coordinate 163,853,664 of JAHLJT010002406.1, read as the reverse complement.
CTGCTCCATTCCGTGCTCTATCGCCCCCACTCATTTATTTAGTGTTCCAAACGAACTTATTCAGATTGCTCGTTTACATGTATTTTCGATCACTGTAAGCAAAATCGAAGATATTATAAGTTATTTTTTGTTGATTTTTCCTATTACTTGTAGTTATATTTTTGTTTCTCTTTGCTGAAGGGCTTGTGTAACAGAAGAAGAAATCAATTCAAGCACCTTCTGGAGTTGTAGAAACGTCTTGATAAAAACCAATTGATGCTTTTATAAAATTTAAAGACAGCAGACTGCTTAATTTAATTAATTTGTCTATTTAATGACAATTTTCTAGTTAATTTTATTTTTATTTCCTTTGTTGTATTTTGTTTTATGATGATTTCTGGAACAATGGGTTATTTATTATTCTATACCTAAAACTAGCCACATTTCTGTGATTTGTAAAATGTATTAGCATTAAAACTGTAATGATAAATAGCTGTGACCTTTTGTTCTTCCTTCTTCAATTAAATTATATGTTTTGAGGGTGAAAAATACTGTTTTCTCGAGGTAGCATGCAGAGCTCGTACGCGCCTCTTTTGCGAGTATCAAAGATGCGCCCACCGGAAAGTTAATTTAACTACACCATGGAAAATCGCCATTTCCTTGAGACCAGAGTATAAATTTGGATCAGTATCTGTAAATTCTTGATAATCTGAAAATAATCAAAAGAAGAAATAACAAAAGTATGGTAGATAAATCGTACACTATTGAAATAAAAAAAAGTTTCTATTGTGTCATGACACTCGTCAAACGTATGGTAATTGTGAAATAGCAGTGAGGCAGGAGAAAAATTGTTAGAATCACAGAAAGCTGCGAGAACGGCGGAGAAATTCAGGCGAGAAGATGCATGGTGAAGTAGAGGAATGATCAGACATGAGGCCTGAGGCAACCTTTAAGGGCAACCTTTTATGACTGCCGAAGCATGATACAACGGCTGTTGCGTAGACACACGTTCGAAGCGCGATTTACGCGCTGGGAAATGATGAATAAACAAGCAGCGTCGTCCTATTACTCTGTAATGTAAGTGCCGTTCTGAAATATAGCAACATCGTCGCACCGTACGTAACACTGATATAGCACCCCGCACATGAGCAGCTAACTGCAACATAGCCTTCGGGACGGAGCTGCGCACTAGTAGAGTAATCATATCTTCAAGAAGCTATGCATTTATTTGAATTCGTGTGTCTCGTGCCTCTAAATATATTACTAGGGCAATATAATGAATGTTAATTTTGACAAGCTGTTACCCTCAGATCTTCTGTGACCTTGGTCTTGTGGCCTGAAATAAGCTGCGAATATGCTAATTCAGCCTGGCTGATGCTGCCGTTTATATCTTTCTTGACGCCTCCAATTTGTCTGAGGATTTGTTTGGATGTAATTTCCAGTGGGAATAGCACCATGCCTCGCCCTTGGATCATCGTGGCCAAATTTGCGCCTGCAAATTAGGAGACTCTCCCTAGAATGTGAGGTTAGGTGGTACGAGCAATCAACAAGATTGGCTGGTAAATGATGTAGCTGAAGGACGTACGAAATGGCGTACTAACTGGTCGAGCTAATTGAGCCGTTATATCGGTATTCGGCGTCCGAAACTCGGCGTCCGAGGATGGAAGGTTAACGAAGAACAATCGGATACAAATTCACAAATTGTGCCGTATTAATAGCTAGCAGAACTCTTTTACAAATGATCAGACTGAAAATTTTCAAAAATGTAAATATCCACAAATGAGTATCTACTTTAGCTTCTTCAACGGATGTGTAAGTTAATTTATTGAAGTGATAGAAATGAAATCACAAAAAGCTCTCACGTCATTTTTGTTCATGATGTTATTTATGAAAATGTGACTCAGTACCAAAGGTATAAAAATTCTCTAGAACATAATAATTTTAACAAGAGCAAAATACTTCGAAAGTACTTGAATTTTATCGATTCAAGTTTCTGTATAAAATACAGTTTTGGATCTAAACTGTGCAAGATAATGGACACAGAATTTAGACGTAGGTATTTAAATAATTAAGAGTTAGTTTATCTGTGATATACATTTCATCAACAGTTGTTTTATTGTGATAGTATTATTTTTGGCTGTGGCCCTTAAACACATAGGAAGTCGAACACAAAAAGCTATTTTGAATGTTCGAATGAAAATGAGAACATATTTCCCACACAATAGTGTTTTATTCACTACAATTCAATCACAAATTATTTTAAACAAAACAGTGGAATTTTTCTTTCCTGAATATCAAATAAGATACGATGTACTTAAATGCAATTGAGTACATCTCGATGACAGTAATTTAAAAAATTAATGAATATTAATGTAATATTGATAATAATAATAATAGTAATAATAATAATAACAACAACAGGTTCATATTATACATACAGCACAATACAATACGGCAATATACAGCACTGCATACCGTTGCATCTCACTGTTCGACACGACACCCCTTGAAGTCATTCACTGCACATCACTGAACTGCATGACACTAAATCACTTGCGTTTAATTTACTGTGAGTAAGATTATAAAGTAGTAAGATACTTTATTGATATTAAACTAATGCTGACATATTTCTAAGGCTATGGACATTGCGACGAACAGTTTTGAAAATTTGTGCCTGCAAACTGTTTCCAGTCTCTCAGTGACCTACTGACGAATTAAAATTTCCTTACATATTTTCTCTTCTTTTTTGTCCGAATTTTGTGATTACGATCCTCCGAAATGCATTGCTTTCTCTAACCTATTCTAAGCCAAGCCGGTTGGCCAACGTACGATTTACTACAACGTACGTTTACCTCTTTGTAAATGTAAAAGCTACATTTTGAATTCTATCTAGATTTGTTTTGTAAGTCTATGTGGATCCCAAAAAGTCACTCCGTACTCGATTAAATAACGAAGTAGAGATTTAGTGTATGCCAATTCTTTCGCGTTTACCGCACATTTCTTTAATGTTTGCATTACAAAATGCAACGATTTCTTTCTTTCTCATTACTTAATAGGTTCCGGTATTCCGATTTCTCTCTCGTTACATCTCTCCCTTCGCAGAATTCACCAATATTACTCGTACAGTAAATTTGACAATTTGATTATTATAATGGTCTGTCTAGAAAAATAATTTCAAATTTTGTGAAAAGGATATTATTTTTTGAATATATAACAATAAGTACGTTTCAGATTCGAAACGTACTTATCGAATCTGAAACGTACTTATTGCTAATGAAGCACAAAAATAATTCTCAAATACATAAGAACAATGTGCACAACCCAGAAATATATACCAATATGGAGAATAAAATATGTTTAAACACTTCAAATGTTTTTATTCTCTCAACAAAATATAATATTTTAATTATAATTAATTAAGGAATCAGTATAATATTGAAAAATCCTATTATTATACTAAGTCTAAAATACAGAATTTGTTCTTCACGCACAGAAGAATATATTACAAAAAATTATTCGAAAGAAAATATTAGATAAACGAACTGAGACAAATTCGCCAACACAGGGAGGACTTAAGAATGTATTCGTATGTTTCTATAACTACTTAATAAGATGACAATTTCTATAACTGCTTCTGACATAAACTGTAAAGATTTTCATTGGAGTTGACTGAACCAGAAAATACTACATTTCATTCTTCGACAAAACCGCAGAAGATAAAAAAATAATATATCTTATTACACATCATTTTTCGACCTAAAATTTAAAGTTGAACTTCTGTTCCAGAGGTGCGGTAAAACGTCATTTGCATTAGGCACTGCTCACTTCTAATTTAACTCTATCCCATTATGTCGACATTGTAATCATGGAATGCAAATAGGAATCGTCGAGATCCAAGCTCCCACAATATGTATATTTACCGAAGCCGGAACACACGGTTGCAGATACAATTAAACGACTGGAACAGACGCAGAGTATTGAAACAGTGCGCTTGTCGCGCGCGAGATCAACGTAATACTCGGAACTTTACTCACGATTCCGGAAAACGGGGCCTTTTAGTGGTTCTCAGGGAAGGGAGAAATTAGTATTCACCACAGAGAGAGAATCCTCAGCTTAGAATATGCGAATAGCTTCTCGGAAGCAATTGGCAAACATTCACCTCCGTCACAGTCACTGTCGGCACCGCTGCCAGCGACGTGTCTCCGATGCAATGCTTTTGCCACACCCGTCTCCACTGCCGACCCCCCCCCAAAAACATCACCTCGATTACCTCATTTTGCCATATGAGTTGTTGAGAGCAAAAGTAGTGTAAGTCAAAAAACATACTTTCTCGAAAATGACGTGTAAACGAAAAACACTGAAAAATTGTAATGCTACGAAATAAATTCCCTAAATAGTTATCAACGTTTTAATGTGATATTATTTTACCTTACTACCGATATTTTGGACTGAAACATTGTTTATTAATTAAGTAATTAACTTTTTGTTGACTTTCACCACTTTTGCACACACCGTTTCTGAAAACTATGACTTACATTCAAATAAATGGCTTGCACAATTTTCGTCTGAGATAGTAATGTGACAGAAAAATAGGGCTTTGTTACGATTTAGCATTATATCATGCTATACCCCACCCTCTTCCTTATTTTTCCGTTTCCATGTTAAGCCTGTAATATACATTTTTCTTCAAAACCCGCTTATTCTCCGCCTCCTTGTAATTGATAACAATATAATACACCCTTGTCAATGCAAACTATTCTTATTAAACTTTATTACTGAGCAACGAGATACACCCGTGTAATTCAATCGCATAGAATATCAAGTAATTAGTAATTTCACATACAGTTGCAGATTCTACAGTCTCTGAACAAGTGGGGTAGAATCGAGAAGGGTCGAACCAGCAAAAATGAAATAGTGTAGAATGGTCAAGACGTTTATGGTGTGAGGAACGTTTCGTTGAGGCCTTTGGCCTCAAAATTTTAGTTTCTAAGGCCGTAGAACACTTGGTTTAGGAGTTATTTGACGATATAGATTTTAAAAAATCCTGACGTGCGTTGCGGGTTACATTTTACATGACTATTTAGCTGCGTTTTTTAAACAAATACTTTATATTTAAAGTCAAAGTGCAATTCGTCACGTGTCCGTGAAATTATCTTTCTTTAGAGACCTCATTTATAAAGATAAGCTGTGTGTGAGAGCCGCAAAGGGAAGTTATACTAGTTACTGAAATAATATAGGAGACGACACGGTGAAGGGAATACATCACACTCGCCACACGTCTTCCCGTACTCCCAGGTGTAGATAATAAATAAAAGTAATGCCGAGGCCTGGGATCACCACTAAATGTCAAACATCGGATTAATCCGATCTGAAATGCCAAATTCTCGCACATACATACACATAATATTTATTTACATCAATGCCGGTAACGGGAAGCGTTAATCCAACACTCGTGTGAGACTGGAAGGTATGCAGTGCCTATTACGACCTCCATTATAGTTCCTCTGGCATCATATCAACGAAACACTGATATCCTTCAACATTACCACCCGCTATTACGGCCGTTTTGAGCTCTTTAGCCTGTGATCAAAATCGGAACATGATTTAAACGTCAATAGTGGGTGTTTGCACAACAACGCTTATGATCATATGGGCCCTGCTCCCATCATGTCTGAAAACCAATGAAGAACCCCAGACAAACAAGAGACAGGCGAGCACAGTTTTGAAGACATTTGGCTGTTGGTAAAGCCCAAGCAACAAAAAAACTAAAGTTTTTTAGTTGCATCTCTTTAAAGCGATAGCCTGCTGTCCTTCCTGTATTATAGGCGATCAATAGCCGATGTTTGTTGTGACTTTGGAAACATTATTAACTACGTTATTAAAACGAGTAGTAATTCGCAATTATATTCACAGAGTACGCTAAATTTTCCTTAATTGTAAAGTTAATTACTAGCACCTCATAAGCATACAGTACGCGTCGTACAAGAATACATCCATCGGTTTTCCGTCCGACGTACTAAAGTTATTACACACATTCACGTTATCTTATTAGATTAAGTACAAAAAACCCTGGATTTGTGCAACACATCTACCGACATTTCCAATTCGGCAGCCGTCATTTCCGCGCTGAGACCTTCCGAGGCCTCCCACAGCCAGCGCTGCCACCGCCGCCGCCTCCTCTCGGCCCTCCATGCGCGAACGGCATTGCTATCTCCGACCCGCCCGGCACCCGCCGCGCCGCGTCGCGCCGCGCCGCCTAGTCTTCATGCATTAACGATGCGGAGGGCGCGGTCCGAGGCGCGAGATGATCGGCGCGACGCTGTGCGATGCTACACGCGGCGCGGGTCCCAGGCGCGGAAATTGCAGCGCGGCGCGGCGCGTGCCGCACAGTGGGCCGGAACCACAAAGCAGTGATGCGACATCGACAACATGACATTGGGGATTCCAGACGCGTCAACTATAGAGGTCATTAATTCCGTAAGTGTAGTGCGTGTTTTTCCTCGTGAGGTGGCGCTGATCTTTTCCCCGCTGGATGGCGAGATCCGGCGCCGGCCTACCGTCGACTAGCGGCGTTTTCCCCCTTCAACCAGGTATCTCCCACCAGCGAGACACCGCCCCAGCCGGGACAAGCTCTAAGTCCCCGACCGGTCTCCCGGCATGTGGGGTAGTGTAGTGCATGTTAGTGTGTGTGTGTGTGTGTGTGTGTGTGTGTGTAAGGGGAGAGGATAGGACAAGGAAGAGGAAGGAAAGATCGCGCGCGGTCCTTGGCCCGTTTGTTAGGGTACTGCTCAGGCATTCGCCCGGTGTTGATCGGAGAAACCACGGAAAACTACTGATCAGAACAGCCGGCCGCCAGAACTCTCCTCCAGACAGTGACTGAATTCGACCTACCTGACAAGATAGTGTCGAAAATCCTGCCGCCGTCGGGACTCGAACATAGGACCTCCCGGTCAGAGGGACTGCAGTGACATCAGTTGATGCACCCGGTAATATCGATGTTGACGAACATCGATGCTCAAAAATTAAAATATTGATGTTAATAAAACACTATGTGTTTAAACTATGTGTTTAAACATCGATGTTTTAAACAGTTTTTAATCTCAAACTTTCAATTTGTGTGCAATAAAATTTAATTTGACAGTGGACAGATATATTAATTTATAATTAAAATTTAACTCAAAATAAAGTTATAAAGCGCCTCTCCGTGTAAAAAAATGTGATGAAAGAAATAAAAGATCATCAGGCCGAGGGATAGTGTGTTAGATGAAAGTAGTACAAAGTCAGTTATTATTTCATATTTTCACTTGTTAGTATGAAAATTCTTCATTCATAAATAAAACATAAAAAACGTAAACAAAATTTGAGCACATAACATCGATGTCAAAAAAAAAACATCCGATTCAATTAATTCATAGATATTGAAGACATCGATGTTCATATAGAAACATCGATTTTTTAAATACATCCACATCGATGTCACATCCGTACCACAAAGAATGCCGAAAGTTCATGCTGCATTCATCGTTGTATGAATCTCATGAAGATCTTTTGATTGGGTCTATTTTCAGCAAGTTACGAGTAGCACGAAGTATCAAGATAAAAGAATAGCTTATAATATTTTTGGAATTAATTCTCAAGAAGAAAAATGGAATGTTTAGAAATTATTATTTGCAGATAGACCTAAAATAGTACGGACGGTAGAAGAAAGAGGTATTAAAAAACAGACATTTTTCTGCGTCATTGCTCCTCAAAACATTAATCGACCGTTGAAACTGGCTTAGGTGGCTCAGAGCATCAATCGATTTCACTGCATTGCCTCTGACTAGCCCATCTGACTAGCCTCTGCATTGCCCAGTCCTAGGGTTTGAGTTCCGACAGTAGCAGGGTTCTCGACACTAGCTAGACAGGTAGATCGAATTCATCCGCTGCCTGGAGGAGAATTCTAGCAGCCTGCTGCTCTGATTGGTAGTTTTCAGTTGTTTCTTCTATCAATATTAGGTGAATGCTAGAACTGTACCCTAACAAACGGGCCACTTTCCTGCCTCTTGCTTGTCCTATCGTCACACGTTATTTATACTCACATGCACTGCACTAATCCACTGATCGGCAGACCAGTCGGGAACTTCGACCTTGTCCCGGCTGTGCCGGTGCCCCGTTGGAGGGGAGATACCTGGTTGAGGGAAACCCCTGCAAGCCGACATTTAGGTCGGTGTCGTATTTCGGTGGGGGAAGATCACAGCCCGTGATAAAACTTGCACTACACTTATGGGTCTAATGACTTAAGCATCTGACGCGCAACCACTAATCAACCAACCGAACCAGTGAGTATAGCGAACCAAGCGATCCTTCGCGTATAGCGATCCATCCTGTTCATACCCCGCGACGCGACGCATGTGTGGCTCCGTTTGGACCCAGTGTGCTTCGCTGGCGGAGCGACATTGTCACTTCTTTCGAAATATGTATTTAATTTTTATTTCGACCCAGTGTGCCTGGCGGGCCGAGCGACCTGGCCTCATTGTTCCCTGGCACGTGTGTTTGGAGTCGTTTGGACCTAGTGTGCTTCGCAGACGTAGCGACGTTGTCACTTCTTTCGTAACATGTGTTTAATTTTTTATTTCGACCCTTTTTTACCCAGTGTGCCTGGCGGGTCAAGAGATCCGGCCTGATTGTTCCCTGCGACACGTGTGTGGCTCCATTTGGAATCTGCTTCGCAGGTGTAGCGACACTGTCACTTCTTTCGAAACATATATTTAATTTTTATTTCGACCCAGTACGCCTGGAGGGCCGAGCGACCCAACCTGATTATATCCCGACACGCGTGTTTGGAGTCGTTTGGACCTAGTGTGCTTCGCAGGCGTAGCGACGTTGTCACTTCTTTCGGAATATGAGTTCCGACATGTATTTAATTTTTATTGCGACCCAGTGTGCCTGGCCTCATTATTCCCTGCATGTGTGTTTGGAGTCGTTTGGACCCAGTGTGCTTCGCAGACGTAGCGACGTTGTCCTCCTTTCGTAACATGTATTTAATTTTTTATTTCGACCCAGTACGCCTTTGGGGACAAGCGACCCGACCTGATTATATCCCGACACGCGTGTCGGGGACCTAGTGTGCTTCGCAGGCGTAGCGACACTGTCGCTTCTTTCTTGAAATGTATCCGGCCTGATTATTACTCCGGCACGCGCGCGTGGCGCTCCGTTCGGGCCCAGTGTGCTTCGCCGGCACAGCGACGTTGTCACTTCCTTCGAAACATGTATTTAACTTTTATTTCGACCCAGTGTGCCTGATTATTACCCCGGCACGCGCGCGCGGCGCTCCGTTCGGGCCCAGTGTGCGCGGCGCGGCGCGGCGGCGCGCGGCGCGGGGCGACGCAATGCGGTGGCGCGCGCAGGGAGCGCGGAAACGCGAACGCGCGCCGCGGCTTCCCAAACATCAATCAAGTGCCGCTCTGCTGTCGACGCGCGCCCGCCACCGCCACCGCCGCCCCGCACCGCACCGCCACGCCGCGCCACGCCACGCCACGCCACGCCGCGCCATGCCACGCGGTGCGGTGCCGCGCGCTGCGGCCGATGCGGGAAAACAAGCGGCGCAGATTGTGGAAGCGCCGCGCCGCGCCGCCCTACCCTCAACCGCCATCTCGTCGAATTTTCTCCTTCTCTACGAGTACCAGCCTGATCATCTGCCTTGTCACCTTGCTTGCCATCATCACCCTTGCCTTGCCATCAATTTGATCTTTATTAATTAGTACGGGTGTTTTTTGTTGTAATACCACATTAAAAATGACTCCTTTCATTATCTTTGCTTGTGAAATCTACATACGCGCTATTAGAAGGAAAGAGGCTGTAGCTAGCTACATACAGTCCACTTATAAACTGTTATTTTGTTTGTTTTGTTTTACAAAGCTGGATAATGGATTCGTTCAGAACCATTTTCTCGTACTCTACGAGTACCAGTCCTATCATCATCTGCCTTGTCACCTCCATCTCTCCTCCCCGTGCACCTTCAGCGGCGCCTCTCATTTCTTCCACATCCGCCTCGCTTCTTTACGCAACAACCTGTCGTCTTGCACTGAGGGTTCTATAACAACATCTGTAACAATATCTCCCTCCCTCTCTATGTCCTTCTCTTTCTCCCTCCCCGCCTGCCTCTCACTCTCCCACTGTTTTACCAACCTTTTACCATAACTCTTTTTTCTATTTCTACGTACCACCCTAACCAATCTGACAATCAATGCCTACATCCCACCTCTTCCCATACCTTTATTATCACATGCGTCAACATACTACCTCCTCTCGCATCTCTAATATCTCCTGTGCTCTACCCTCAACCGCCATCTCTCCCTACGTCTCTCATTACGTCTTCCGTATGTTCCGTATGTATGTTGCTAGCTACAGCCTCTTTCCTTCGAATAGCTCATATGTAGAATTCACAGGCAACGATAATGAAGGGAGTCATTTTTAATGTGGTGTTACAACAAAAAGAAATAAAATATCTATACTAATTAATAAAGATCAAATTGATTATATTTTTCAATTATAATTGATTGTCAATTATTACAATGTATTACAGAAAAATCACAATCCAATTATTACATTAAATTTGAATGTGATGAGAATCATGAATTACATAAATGCTATACAATGTATACAACGCCTTACCAACAGACAGCCATGAAAAAAAAACATTTTTAGCTGTTCTGAAAGGCGGGTATAATACATGAATGAACACGAAACAATTAGAATTAGAGCGATTTCAAAGCTACAAATCGAAAATTGCTCATAAGTACTGACTTTAGCATTACATTGAAGTTAGAGCAATAAGTGAACGCGAGAATAATAAAATATTATCAACGAATGTAAAAAAACTTGAAATATACTTACGACAAAACGCACTTACCTTACATTATCTCTGCAATATTGAAATAAACGTTCATCAGGTACAGGTATATATTTGTAGGTACAATTAGCAGTTACAATACAATAATTAAATGAAACATTATTTCGTACACTTCTTCTTGTTTCCCGTTATCACGGGGTCGACCCTAATGGGTGCGGGCTCAATTTTTACATATTTGGCAAAGTTTTTACGGCCGGCAACTCTTCATGACGCCAACCACAAGGGACGCACAAGCACAATACACGTACACAACACAATCACGAAACACACACAACTATGCCCGAAGCGAGATTCGAACTCACGTTCCTTCGGTCCAAGATCGCCACGGCACTCCTCTCATAGCAATCTCAGTCACCCGGAATCGGCATACACAAAATTGTAGTATAAATAAATTAAAGACATAAATAAGCAGAATGACGTAGGAATTGGAAACTTGCCTTTAATTTTTATTATTTAAAAATATTATAAATTCCACTGTGATATGAATATGTAAATGTGATTACACTAATTACACAATTAGTATTGGAATTTTCAGTTCATATTTTACGTGCCTGATAATGAAAACAAATTTGAGCTCTGAAAAGTAGTGCGAATGAAATAAAACAAAAATAGAAAACTGATCGTCTAAAAATTGATTTGGAAACTTTTATCAAGAAAAATATTGGGGGTCTTGTTTCATCCCTCTTCAAAATTAAAATAATAATCTAAGTCGATATTAATTGAAAATTAGTTAGTTAGATATGGTACATTGTGATGAGGGTATGAATTTTTCTTATATAAATTTATTTTATACGACTAGTGTATTAAGCAATTCGTTCAAGATTAATCGTGTTACTGTAGGGAGACGTGGAAAAAATTTTACAAAAAAGTTCGATTGTTTATAAATATAGTACGAAGCAGAATCTATGTGCAATAAGTAACGTATTTTTTGGTGTTCATTATAACAAGGAGCTTTCACAAAAAAAGGCTTAAGTTTTCTAATATAACTGTGAGAAGCAGCTCCCCAAACTAGGCAAGCATACGTTAGAAATCGTAAAATAATAAATGTATATAGTAGAAGGAGAAGTCAATGTGTAGAGCTCGTTGGATTTACCAATCCATACAATTGAGAAAATCATTATTTTATTATTTTAATTTAATATTAATATAATTATATTAATATATTATTATTATTTTATTATTTTTAATACAGTTTATTTATATTTTCGGATTTTATTGATATAAGATAGTGTCTCAAATTATCTAAAAGTAAACACGAAAGCTGCGTGGTTGCAAACTTTCACGACTACGTCTTAGGTTTCATTTAATTTAATTTATCGTAAAAAGCAATAAAAATGTACAAAGACGCAAAGGAGAGAAGTATAACTTGCATGCGTTTTCTTCAGATCCAAATTCTAAAGCTCTTTCATTTACTACACATATGCAGTTGAACGATTTTTTTAAATTTCTTTCTTTGTTCGACAGAATATCTTTCAGAGCATTGAAATTTACAACATAAGGGCAGTCGTTATGGACACTAACAGTAACCTCTTTAAGAGGATTTATGAAGACAAAAATTTAAGAATTAGAAAAATGTTGTACCAAGATTAAAAATTTGGAAAAGAAGGAAGAGAAAATAAAATTACGGAGGATGAAATTTATCTTTCGGAAATTTGGAATTAATTCTATGAGGAAAGGGATACGTTTTACCTAGATTTAAACATTATGCGTGATGTAATGAAGAGTATTAATACATTTGAGACTATACTGTTTAATCAAATCATTGTAGGGAGATTTAGTTCATTATGAATTAGTGTATTGGGAATAAACCAAGGTTCATGTAAAATGTTCCTAAACAATTTGTTTTGAATAATTTGATGTTTTTGAATATTTAATTAAGCTGCGTTTGACCATATTGGATAAGTATGTGTTAAAGTAGGTCCAATAATTGAAGTGTGTATTAATTCAGCAGTTTTAATACGAAGTGTTGAATTATTATTTATAAGAGAATTAAATGTATGTATTTTAATAGTTTTTTTTCACATAATAGTTTTTTTGTATAACATTTCAATATGATTTTTCCAGTTCAGTTTTGTGTCTAAATAGAGATCTAAATGTCTAATAGACACATATGTAGTTGAATTATGAAGATATCAAAGAGCATGGTTGGTAACAACTGAAAAGTTGGAATTTATGATGCCAAATAATAGTAAACATACTGGCACCAGGATAAAACGAACTACGGATGATTTTATAATATTGCTGTAAATAGAAGCTACATTGCCATCCCAGCAATGCTTCAAGGGATCAAAGTAACTGGAAATTGGGAGAAAAACTTAATCTATCTGGGATTAATGACACAGAAATTTAAGTACAATACTTGTTAGGAATACTTAGTATTCCAGAATGCGTAGTAAATATTGTTATTAATTTACGTACTCAGACGACAAGTGGGCATCGGCTGTACAGAGAGGTTGTGTCGGGAATTGTGGCAACCGTGACAGAGGCCTGCTGAGGAGGTTATGTTTACGCAAGTGCAATGTGAACTCCTGAATAAGTGTTTTGTAGTGCTGGAGTTTCTTATAGTACAGTTGTTAAAGGAAGAGAGCGAGAACTGTTTTTTTCAAGCAGTGAATATGGACAGGCGGAGAAGTGAGATACGACAGCATCAGTGTGAGAAAGTAAGCAGTAAGGCCCAAGTAAGTGATAATATGTAATCTATGTGTTTAGTGGGGACATTGTGGATACTAACTACTTTCTATTTTGAATGAAATACTGTAATAAGAATTCAATTCAATAAGAATTCACAGTGTTATTTAGACATATAGTTACCATTCTTTAAGATATTGACAAATAAAAGTACATAAAGTATATAATTAGGAAAGATGGGGAATTGAGTTAAGAAAAAGAAGGGAATTTAGAGTAAGTTAAGGCCTAAATAATAGTCCAATCAATAGACAATAATATACTTACTCTCCATACATAAGATGTGAAGTTGTCAGTGGACTGGTTAATGTTACATGGAATCATGAGAGGAGAAAACGGTCATGGGTCATACCTGTGGATTTATGTATATGACACATGTAAAGCTGTAGAAAGTGAGATTAGTAAATGAAATAAGAGTATATTTGAACACAGAGTATATTTGAAGTGAGTATGGTGAAAGTAGTGAACTAGATATGAATTGAAATGAAAGTTGAATAAGTAAATATTATTAAAATGGACTATTTAAACTGATGTTTGGTTTTTGGAACTGAAATGCTTTAGACGTTGTGAATACTAATAAGGTATTATATGTGGTAATGAAAAAATCATTTGTACTGAAGTATAGAGAGAACATTAATACATGAAAATGTTGGAAAGTGGTAAAAAGGGAGCTTAGTGAAGACACTTCAACAGCCTGTGTGAGGGAATATGGTGAAAAGATGTGAATTGACTATGATCATTACATGTTGAGATAAAATTAGGGAAATTTACCAATAGATACAGTTCATATTTTTCTTCCTTTTGTTCTTCGTCTCCTGTTCTTGTCCCTCAAAAAAATGTACTTCTATATGTCTGCCTCTCTTCGTTCAATTTAGAGCAAAATAGATCAATTTTAAAAACATTTTTCCCGAAACGCTACCAAACTTTTTTCTTTAACTTTCTGTACGGATAATGCTAAATACAGTGGATAACATGATGTAAAGGCTATTTTGATGTATTTCTTTAATTTTTCAAAAAATTGCACAAATGTATATTTTTGAAACATCTCTGATTAAAGATGTATTTCATTATTTCATATGTTAACAGAGAAACTTCTGTCGATCCCCGGTGGCCGAGATTGCTAAAGCAGTAGTGTCGTTGCAATTTCGGACCGAAGGATCGTGGGTTCGAGTCCCGCCTCGGGCATGGTTGTATTTGTGTTCGTCCTTTCACCCCCTATCATCACCATGCATCATGTCATCTGCACTGTTACCATAGCTTTAAACCAAAATAGTGGTCGCTCATGATCTAGATGCTGATGCAACCTTAGGTAACAAAAATAAAATAAACTTCAAAGTACTTCTAATGAAGAATTTTGAAAAATTCATAAATTTTGAACATACTGGCTCTAAAAATAGCGCGGATTTTCGAAAACGTTGAAACCAAAATTTCTTCAAATGTTTACATATTTTTGGAGTTCTCCATAGTGCAGAAAGAATTCAATTATCTATTATATTCCGAAAGCCTAATTTGGATCAAAATATTGTGACCCAAAAACAACTAGTGAAAATGCACGGCATTTCGAATTATTTCTCCACTTAGAACTACTGCTCAACAATTACTCATATTTGTAAAAAAGTTCATAGCTTTATTTATATTTATAATTGAAAACAGTATTCAGAAAATATCTAAACCACATAGAACAAAATGGTTGAAAATTGACTTGGAAAGTATGAGCTTATCTTAAAAAATTTCGAACAGAAAGGATGCACGTCGAAAATTAAATATGTGTGGAATAACGCTGTAGAAAAATTAGGAACGTTCTACCTAATCACTATAGGAAAATAGATAACTCCCAAAACATTGATTCATGTCGTTCAGTATTAAGTCGGTATTCTGTAAGAAGACTAATAAAATGTCGTAGTTTTAGAAGTTTTGAAGCAATACAATTACTATTCTCGGCGAACACAAAGTTGAACATTTTCCTTTTTCGAATTGTTGTGATTTCTAGCCATTTTCTCCATATACTATAGTTTAGAAAGAATGTATATTTCCAATTCGTTTTCATTATGAGATAAAATAGAAGCGACTTGTCTGGGGAAAATTTTAAACCACATTCAGTGCTCCTGTACAGATGGAAAATGCCTCTCCATTTTTTGGGTTTTCCCCGTTACTCACACTTCTATACATCTCAGTTACTATTTTATATAATATATAAAATACAATTTTATATCAAACGCATGTGATGCCGCGACTAAAAAGATAATTACAAAACTAATGAGTCAGTTTATAGGCTGTTGTCGGAACAGAACTCGGTCCTTCAATGACGTCACGTTTTGCTTCCTAAGCAGTTCATGCATCCTACATGTCAACGCGTGGGTTCAAACTCATACGTTGAAGCACTAAGGTAAGCGTATCTCTATTGTTGCTAACTGCGTTTGGAATGCGTATGCACTACAGTAAAGCTGCTCGAAAGCGTTTATTGGGGGCCAACGCAGTTGCCCTTGCGCCACCCGTCTTTCACTAGACCAGAACCGAGCGCGCCCAAGTGAACCCTCTAGACCTAGACCAGAACCGATCGCACCCCCTACACTCCCCTTAAACCGTCGCGTCGGGCAGATTCATTGAGCAACGGGCGAGACGAACGCTTGGCAGACAAGCACTGGGCCTGGGCACACCAAATAAATCGTCCCCTTGGGCAACATTGTGATAGAAGAGGTGGCGAAGCGCATTAAATATTTAAATTTTTTGAAAGTTAGATGAAGGAAATCTTTCTTATATCACATTTTTTTGAAATTTTTGCATTTTCTAATTCACGTTCGTTTATTCTCAATGGTGATTGTGCATTTTTCTTCGCCCTGCAGCCCCTAAACCCCAAACTATGTTTCTACACGCCTCTAGGAATTCCCTCAATTGACGAAGTTCGTTTCAGAAATGCTGATGGTTCTTGGAAATTACAGAATGTAACAGTAACATAGACTATTTAATTAAAAAATGCAAATTTGTCTGTCCCTATTAAATGAAGATTCAGGATCTGAGCGTACAAATTTCGTTCTTCACATTTTCTTTCCATTTCATTTTCGCCAATCTGGGGTTTCACGTTTCTTTCTAGCCAGCCTTTTTTTATTTGTATACGGCGCATTCTGGCAACACATCTTTCAAGGGGGCACTGCCTCTCTTTTTGATGCTGCATTCCAGTATTAACATTCAATAAGATATACTGAACCACCACTAGAGTACCGGCAGCATATAAGCGACTCGATTCTCGCGACACGTGCTATGATGCATCATGTGACCTGCCATGAAGCAATCAGCTAGCGAGGATTTGTTTACTTTCTTATGGCCAGACTTCAGCGTTGCCGCTCATCTGACTTGCACGATGTCGCGAAAGCGTTAAGGTTCGGCTTTGGCGAAAGTTATGAACATGATATCAAGATTTGTCATAGCCTGTCAGTAAGTGTTTATCAGTGATGTACGTAGGTCCGTGCGCATAGAAATGTGTGACAACAGCGCACTGAAGTGTCAGAGTCGCTTATACGCTGCCGCTTCTGTAGAACATACAATCTCCATGTGGGAGGTCTCCGCTTGTAGCTAATTCACAAGAATGAAAGCGAAATCCGATGCGCGTCTGTTATCGATTGGCGCTTCCGCCGTAAGAAGACGCGGATCCTTTTTGTTTGCGGCGCGCGATGCGGAGGCGGGGCGGCGATGCTTCTTCCGGCAGCCGCTCATTGGAAATCAATCCTCGCGCCCCCGCCCCCACCACCCCACCCCCGCCGCGGAGGAGGAGGAGGAGGGCACTTTAATGAAGAAGCGTTCTAGCACCCCGGAGTGTGATGGTGGTATGCGTGTGTGTGTGTGTGGAGGTGACAGTTGTAGTAGAGGTGATGAAGATGATCGTTGTAGAAGTGATAGTGATTGAGTGTTCTGACTACACCTTTGGTGATGTTTTCTTTATGTGATGGGGATCTGTGTAGAGGTGACAGTTGTAGTAGCGGTGATGAAGATGGTGGTTGTAGAAATGATAGTGATCGGGGATGAAGATGGTGGTTGTGGAAGTGATAGTTATTGAGTGTCCTGCTACTCCCTCGGTGATGCTTTCTTTTTGTAATGGTGATATGTGTGGAGGTGACAGTTGTAGTAGCGGTGATGAAGATGATGGTTGTAGAAGTGATAGTGATCGGTGATGAAGATGGTGGTTGTGGAAGTGATAGTGATTTAGAGTGTCCTGCTACTGTCTCGGTGATGTTTTCTTTGTGTGACGGCGATGTGTGTGGAAGTGACAGTTAAAGTAGCGGTGATGAAGATTGTGGTTATTGATAGTGAATTGATGAAGATTGTGGTAGAATTGATAGTGATCGGGGATGAAAATGGAGGTTGTGGAAGTGATGGTGATTGAGAGTGTCCTGACTACTTCCTTGGTGATTTTTTTCTTTGTGTGACGGTTATGTGTGTGGAGGTGACAGTTGTAGCGGGGATGCAGATGGTGGTTGAAGAAGTGATAGTGATTGCAACTGCTCCCTTTGTGATGTTTTTGTGACGATGATGTGTGGTGAAGTGACAGTTGTAGTGGCGGTGATGGAGATGATGATTGTAGAAGTGATAGTGAGAGCGACTGTTCTGCCTGCTCTCTTGGTGATGAGATTATTCGCAAGGGCTTTGCTGGTGACGTCATTATTGGCGTTAATTTGCTACTGGTAGCTTTCTTTGTAATGGATTTTAGGGTGGTCACTATATTGGTGATAGCTCTGTTGTTCTTTTGGAGTTGGCTCTGTTGTTGTTGGCTCTGTTGTTGTTGGCTCTGTGGGTGTTGGCTCTGTTGCAGACGGCTTTGCAGGTTATAACTATAATTATTAAACAAAATTATAAAACTCTATCCACTATTAAATCATAAATCTTCACTTAACATAGAATGCGGTAAAATAATCTACAAATCAGTAATTAGACCCTCGCTAACCTATGCGAGCCCCGTTCGGATAAAAGCAACCAACAGCCACATTAACAAACTCCAAATTTTACAAAATAGGTGTCTCAAAAAATAACCAAAGCTCTTTGGTTTATAAGTAACGAACAACTGCATAGAGAATTAAAAATAGAATCTATTCAAGACTACATAATCAAAATTTCGAAAAACTTTTATGAATTACTACCAGAATCCCCAGCCACAGGAACTTACCATTTAGGTAAAAATTGCAGCCAACCACAGAGAATTCATTCACGTATAAAGACATTTTCAAGCCTCCCTAACTAACTGAAAATATAAACTGTTGCTCTCTCTCTCTCTTTTTATTACACTCGCGCACACACAACAATATCAACTCATTTTTTTTCTAACAAACTTCTTCAGGAAGAGTATTGACAGACCTGAGGATGGTTCATCCTAAAACGTTATGTAATCGTATGTAAACGCCCTTGAAAGGCAGAAATGCCGAACGAGAAGAAATACAATTTTAAGAAAGGGTTATAACTATGTTGCTGATAGCTGTATTGGTGAAAGCTTTATTGGCGTTGGCTCTGTTGGCTTTATTGGTGACGGCCCTCTTAATAGTGGCCCTGTTGTTGAATGTACGATGCATATGGTGGCGTTGGTGATGGCTGCGAGGGCTGAGGATAGTGATGCATAATGAGCGGGTGATTTAAAACATGATAGGCAAGATGATGTAGGATGGATGATGGTGATAATGGTCAAACTAGTTTTCAAGGTAGCTATCGATGTCGTCGACGATATCAACGATTAGGGCAGCTAACGAAACAAGTTACTAGTTATGATGCTGGTATTGTTCCTTGGTCTTTCGTTCTTGGAAGTGGAGGAGACTAGATTAGGCGAGTATGGTTATTTGGAGGCGTTAATTACAAGAAAAATATATTTTGAAGGTATCACAAAAACGTAATGACGGAGGTGGCAATAGTGAGAAATTTCATATAGTGACTCAATAGTGGAGAGTTTGGACACATAAATAACTACCTTGGTCCTAAAGATGTTTTTACATGACGAAATGTTGATAAATATGTCACTAAAATGACTTCAATATTGTGATATAATTTTGATTAATTGAAAATGGAAAATACGAAGAAAGTAGCACAGCAGGAACTCTTGGTAGGAAATGCGGATGGCAAGGTCCGGGGGAAACGGGCCGAGGACGTCGAGCGCAGCAAAAGTAATGAAATCGTTAGTAGCGAAACAAACAAGTGCTGTCGAAATTTCGAAGAGCAGGGAGCGGCCCGAAGCCCTGCATCGATGGCGGTTTCGGCAGTCGGATCGACAGGACCGGAGGTTGCGGGGAGGGGGGCGGAGGCAGCAGCGGCCTTTAGCGAGCAATCTCGAACGCTAATTCTGCCGCTCGTCCATAATGCATGCGCGATCGATGGCGCACGCAGGCACGTCTGTTTGTCGAGCCCGCGCGCGGACACGGCAAGACGGCACGTGATGGGCCGTTGCCTGTCCCCGCCGCTGCCGCCGCCGCCATTCCCGAAACCGCCTGGGACCGCCTCCCTCGCCGCCTTCCTGCCGGCCCGTCTCCCATCACCCCACCATCCTTGCTCCCTCACCCCTGTCCCTTTCCCTCTTCCACTATTCCGTCTTGCTCCTTCGTGCTACTGTTCCCCGACCCTTGTCCCCCGATTCTTGTTCCATGGCCCTTTTTCCACGACCTTCGTCCCCCGACCCTTTTCCCCGGCTCCCGTCCTTCGACGTTTGTCCCTCAATACTTGTCTTCCGACCCTTTCCCCCACCCCCGTTCTCCGACCCTCGTTCCCCGACGCTAGTCTCTTGACGCTCGTTCCCAGACCCTCGTCCTCTGTCCCTCGTCCCCATTTGTCGTCCCCTTCCAACCGTCCTCCTAATCGCCTCCATTTCTCGTCTCTCGTTCCTCGCATCTCATTCCCCGTCCCCATCCCTCATCCACACCTCTCGTCCCATTCCTCAATACCACTCTTCGTCTCCCGACTAACGTCCCCTCGACCATTCTTCCCCGACCACTGTTCCCTGTCCATCGTCCGCCGTCCTTCGTCCCCCATCCCTCGCCCCCGACCTTCGTACCCATTCCTCATTACCATTCCCTGTACCTCTGTACCTGTACCCCTATATCTGTACCCTGTACCTGAACTATGTTCCGTCCCTCGTCACCATCCATTGTCCTCCGTCCCTCGTCTCTATCACTCGTCCTTCATCACTCGTCCCTCATCACAAACGTAATAGTGGGGTTTTACTCTTTTGTATTATTCTGAAAGCCATTTTCAATTCTACAATTTGATCGAAAAATTGAGAAAATGTAAAAATAAGTTTCTTAGACGCCGGCGGATAGCAGCTGGGAAGTGGATGAGACCGTACCTAGAAGCAGAATAAAGAGTTTAGAAAACTAATTGGTACGAGAAAGTCTGTGCCATTCTGCAGTAGCACTAGTTACACATTTTATTCGGGAATTGTTCTTTATTTCGATCTAGTCTGTTAATAATATATTGTATTGTGAGTAGACAATCCTACAATATTTCCCTATTCGCAATTTTTTTAATTGAACCTAGACGCAAACGACCTGCCAAGTTGACGTGCCCTTAAAAGCAAAATTAATCAGACATTTGATTATCAGGGCGATTTCTTTATGTTTATTTAACACTCTATACCCCCACACGTGGAGTTGTCAATTAACTCAGAAAGTATCTTGAGAATAGCTATAAAGACGTTAGAACCGACAGCCATGTATGTGGCATGGCGAGGGCTTGCCGGGGACATAGCAGTTTCTTTTATGCTAATGGCTATTTTAAGCAGTATAAAGGGGCGCCGAGCGATCGTATCTCTGCCAGCGTATATAATGATAATCGGCGGCCTCCGCAGGCGGCGTGCAAAAATGCGGAGCCTAACGAGCCCGAGGCACAGCACAGCAGGGTGGGCGGAAGAAGGGGGCGGGGCAGGCGGACGCAGCCGGGGAGATGGCAGGGGGCGGGCAAAGCGTTGAAAGGGAAAGAATCAAAGAGAAAAATACTGCAGAGATCTACAGCTCTACTCTATTTATGCTTAGGAGCCCTCCAATTATGGAGTTCAATGAGAGTCAAGAGCGATGATCTATTCAGTAGATGTTTCAGGAGTAGATGATCCAGCCAATCGTTTTATAGGGGGCCATTATAGATTTTTGTTAAATAATTAACTTTTATTGTTATTGTATATTATTTTTGTTGTGAATAAATTATACTATACAATATTATTTTCTAAATAATTATAATATAAATAAATATTTAAATCAATTTTGCCAAATAAAATAAGGTAACAAACGAAAACTCTAGGCCTTTTGGGAGGGGGTCATGGCCCCCAAGCCCCCCCCCCGAATCCGCCACTGAAATGATTGGTAGTAATTATACAATAAATGGTAGGCAAATGGGAGAATGATAGAGAGGGAAGAACCTCAAGAAAAACTAAATTCGCTCACCACACATTCGACATGAACTAGCCAGAAATCGAACCAGAGGTGGAAGGCATGCGTCAGACGGCAGGAAATGTGTTCAAAGAGAAACTACTGCAGAAATCCATAGCTCTACTGCTGTTATTTATGTTTAGGAGCCCTTCAGTTACGGAGTCATTGACAGCCAAGAGTGATGATCTAATGAATAGAGGATAGCAATCGTAATAATACGGTAAATGGTAGTACAAATGGTAGAATGATAGGTATGGAAGAACCTAGAGAAAAACTTACTTTTGTCACCACAAATTTCATATGTATTGGTCGGAAATTGAATCAGCGTTGGAAGACATATATACTACCATTACTCACCGAGTCCCTCCCACTGCAGACAATGTATCAATGGCAAGAAGTGAAGTACAAGAGGCAGGAGGGATGATGGGGGATGGTCGAGAGTGGGGGAGTGGATGTGAAGCAAGTTTGACGTCGATGAAAACTCGAGCAACGACCGAAGCAGGCCATGAACGCTGAAGTACGGGGGCTTACGCTAAGGGACTTTTAGTAGTGTTAATACGTTCTTAGTGAGTTTAATCTCCTCTCTCACTCTTTATGCTTCATCCCAAGTGCTGATGTCCACACCATGGTTGAGTGCCAATTACGTACGGGCTATCCTTTTCTGGCACAGTGTAGCTGGCCTGGGCGGACCCAAGGGGGCAAGACGGGCAGTGATTCACAGTGGTGATCTTGGTTGTGGTTGAAGTAATGGTGTGAGTGAAGGTAGTTTTGTTAGTGGCTGGTAATGTTGATGTTAATGGTGGTAAAGGGGGGATAGCGATGGATGAAGTAGCATTGATAGTGACGGTATTTACTATAGAGTTGGTGGGATTAGAGATTATGTTGGAAGAGGAGAAGGAGGGGATTGGTGATCACTGTTGTAGTAGTTTTGGTGATGAATGGTGTTGAGATTAATAGTAGTGGTGGGGGTAGTGATGATGAGAGAGCGCGTGAGTATTACGTATGTCCGAGCACGTCATCTACTTTGGTCATATGTTCCTTGAGTATACATAGTATACATTGTATCCTGGGTGGTGGCGGTAGTCCTCCTCTGCTAGAACGTGTTATCCGACGCTGATCACGTCGGTTTGCAGTTTGTTTCCCTCTCCATGTATCTCCTCCAACGCGTCACCGCCCCAGCCGGGACAAGTTCTAAGCTCCCGACTGGTCCTCCCAAATTTGCTATAGTGTAGGGTGTGTAAGTGTGTGTGTGAGTGTGTGTGTGTGTACGTGCCTACGGGGAGCGGAGGTTGAGGATGAGGAAGGGATGATCGCGTGCAGTCCGTGGTTCGTTTATTAAGGTACTCCTCCGCCATTAAGCTTATTTTGATGAGAGAAACCACAGAAAACTGGTGATCAGAGCAGCCGGCCGCTGAAATTCTCCTCCAAACAGCGTCTGAATACGACCTAGCTACGTAGCTAGTGTCGAAAATCCGCCGTCTTCCGGATTCAAATCCTCAGATTTCCAGGTCAGACACGCGCCAACGGTTATTCCTGCGCCATCTTCACCGGTGGATAGTAGTGGGGATGGTGTAAGAGGGGTAGTAGTGATTATAGTGTCGAATCAGCGTTTCAAGCATTAGAGACGCAGGATTCGGTGTTACAGAGATTCGTTCCCGCCCTCAAACGAGTCGGATCCCGAAGGCCCAAAGCACTTCACTTCAGTTTTTAGTTTCGCGGACAAGCAAGGTGCCAGACCACGGGGAACAAGAATAATTTCATCAACGCGTCAATTCAAGTTTGTGTCACTGGCCAAAGCGAGACGGCCCATGGTGCTTCAGTTACAAGTCTTAGAAGTTGCAAGGTAAATGTTCAAAACAACTTGAAAGCATAAATGTAAGAGTGAGATAGACGTCACTAAGCTGAAGTTACCAGACTCTATTACACTTTTTGCATTACCAGTTACTTTTAACCCTTCCGCAATGGCAGCCGTTAAGGGGGAAGTGGTGGATCGACGGAGGGGGGCATGGGGGCCATGGCTCCCCCAAAGATTTAGAGTTTTCGTTTGTTATCTTTATTTGGCAAAATTGATTTAAAAATTTATGTTAGAATTACGTAATTATTTAAACAGAATATCGTAGAGTAGCATATATTCACTACAAAAATAATATACAGTAAAATAACAAATAGTATGTGTATTATTTAACAAAAAACTACGATGCAGCCCCCCAAAGTGGTCGGCTGGATCCGCCCCTGCACGTGTTGTGATACTGTTTGCGGTGTTGTCGGCGGCGGTGGTGTCGCAAGTGCTTGGGGAGGCGATTTCTGAGGCGGCGACGGCGGCGGCTGAGGTGGCAACAGCGACGGTCGCGGCCATGGCCGAGGGGCATGCGGGAGGGGGGAGAGCGGCGCGTGCCGCCCGGGGCCCTGGCACGCCGTGCGCGTGCTGCCGTGCGAGCGCAACGGCCTTTTCGGCCGGCGGCGGCGGCGGCGGGAAGGCGTCGCGTGCGGCCAAACGTTCGCCAAAACAATGAGAAGACTCCGCCACTGCAGTGGCGCTTGCGCGGGGTTAATCCTCTGCAGGGGAGGCCAGCGGCCGCCGCCGCCGCCGCCGCCGCCACCGCCCAGGGAATTCAATGTCTGCAGCGGTTAGGCGCTGGAAGAGGTTCGTGAGATTAAAATTCTGCCTTTGGAATTTGGAGCAGAGTGTAATGTTTATGAAGTGGGACATGGCTGAAGTGGCTTAAGGCATCAGTTAATGTCACTACAGAGCCTCTTACTGGGAGGTCCTAGGGTTCGAGCCCCATGCATGGCAGGATTTTTTTAACACTATCTAGATCAGTGGTATCAAGGTCATGCCACGAGCTTCTCTGCGCAACTAGCGTTGGGAAAGGAAACTATTAGTAACCCCGCCGTTTGACAATACGGATGGCGGTGTCTCTGGTGGCGGGGTAATAAACTGCGTGGAGGGGCGATGTCGTCGTGGCACTCGTGTCACGAACTCCCGCTCGTGGCATCGACCTTGACAACACTGATCTAGACAGCTAGATCGAATTCAACCGCTTTCTGCAGAAAAATTCTAGCGTCCGGCTGCTCGGATCAATTCCGTGTTTCCGCGGTTTCTCCGGTCAATACCAGGCGAATGCTCGAGCCCTTATAAGTGGGTCACGGACCGCACGCAATATTTTCTTCCTTTTCCTTGTCCTATCTTCACACCTTTCTTGCACACACATTCACATGCACTATACTATCTCACATGTTGGGAGACAAGTCTGGAGCTTCGAGCATGTCTCGGCTGGGGTGTTGCCACGCTGGGAGGAGACACCGAGTTGAGAAATAACCGTATGCCGAAATGTAGGTAGACGCCGGAACTCGCCAGTAAGTGGGGGAACATCACCCCCACGTCCAGCGATCAAAACATGCACTTCGCGTACGGGACTAATGACCTTAACTGTTGACGCGCCCGGAAACAAATCAATCAGTGAAGTGGGGCAATAGAGAAAAAAATTATTACGCAACACAATAAAAGAATCAGGTTTGCTTGAGGGGAGGTTGGTAAGATTGTGTGTAAGTTGGTGTAAGGAGTTTGGAGTGTGAGTTTCAATCTGAGGAAAACATTTTCTACTTCAGAAGTTGATACTGTGGTACTATCCTATATTGATATATTGCGCATATGTTTTCGAAGCAAACGTTTCTTAATTTGCTATTGTCGTTAAATTAGTAAATGCTGGGGTATTTCTTCTCTTATCAACCGATGTAAAATGATTTCAAGTTTATCCATTTTTTTCAAAAGACAACAAACGTGATTATTTTCACCTCACATTCTCATATTTTGTGAATAGTAGATTCTATCAAAGCAGCTGGGGTATTAAATGTCACATTGTAATAGTTGCAGTAAAGATCTTGAAAAATCGTAATAATTTATATTTGTGGTGAAAAGCTATTTTTTTTAGAAATTACTCAGATATCGTAGAAGTAACATCTCAGTATTTTGATACATTTTCTTCGTTTCCTCAGACAGAAAGAGGTGAGAAGTACATATAAACCTCACACACAAACATTCACATGCAGACACACACACCACTCCCACTACCACTACTACTACCATTGAACTACCACTAGCACTAAAACTGCCACTTGTACCTCCATCACCATTGTAAAATGCCCTTCAAATGCCATATTTCTGTCAGTAAGGACTGAATGATTTTCAGGTCGTAGTACGATAAGACCACGGTAAACTCACAATGTGGGAGCCGTTAACCCGCCGGGGGTGAGGGAAGGCAATTTCTGAACGCGGTCCCGAGAGCATGTCTCCACTCGCGCTTGAGCCACGCTCTACATGTAAGAATCATGTATGTCAAGGCGGCAAGCGATACGCGGCACGCGACTGGCGGCCTCGCGCGGACAAAGAGCGAAGCACGCCCGAGCGCTCCGCACCTCTGTGCTGGCCTCGCCATTCCCTCTTGGGCTCCGCTACTCTTCTGCACCACCACACCACCTCCAACTGTATATCCTACATAACATACATACATACATACATAACACATAACTACAGTGCGATTTTTACAACTTTGGCCCTCAAGCACCTATGGCAACGATGGAATATCACAAGGCATTTCTCGTCTTTCTCGGTCCTGCCACTAGATGTCATGATCGCAAGCATTGTTTGATACGGTTGCGTTTATGCGGTACTGAAAAAGAATCGAAATACGGTGACATATTCCATCGTTGAGATGGGCCTTGAGAGGCAAAGTTATAAAAATTTCTTAATAGTGTTGCAAGGATAATTTTAAAATGTACTTTGTAGACGTGTGAGTGAGAGAGAATTTCGTATTTCCCGACACCTTAGCTACTTGGGAGACGCCCTGTTCCTACCCTTGTGAAAAGTGAGATTCGGCGCTGACCTACACGTCGGCTTGTAGGTAGTTCCCTCCAATGAGGCACCGCCCCGGACAGGAAAAGTTGTAAGCTCTTGACTGGTCTCCCGAAGCAGTACATGTAAGTCTGTATGTATGTGTGTAAGGGATGAGAAGACGAAAATGACGAAAGAATAAATAGACGCAGTCCATGACCTGTTTTTAGGTCACTGCCCCTGAATTCATCTAGTATTGATCGAATAAACCACGGTAAACAACCATTTAGAGCCGCTTGTCGATATATTTTTTTTTCTCCAGACAGCGGCTGAATTTGACCGAGTTATATAGCGGTGTAGAAAATTTGTCGAAGTTACGACTCGAACCCTAAGAACTGTCAGAGAACTAGCCTCTTGGAAGGTTCCCGAGCAACTAAACGTGCTGGTTTCAAGGCCATTTCGTCTAGATGTAAAAGGTTATATTTAACTTGAATTATTCAATTATCTTGTAATATATTTTGCATTAGTCTCAATTTTCCATTTAAAATTGATGATTTTTTAGCAAATTATGGACTGTACAAACAAGACCGTTACCAACTTATATAGAATTTGTAAGGTTGCTGTTGGTGCACAGAAATTTGAAGAAGACAAGCGAGTACTCGGGAGATCTGAAAAGTTAACTTGAGAGATTTGAAAATCCTATGTCTAGTATTATTGTTGTGTATTATGTCTAGTCTTGTATGTACTATCTAGTATCTTATAAATCACTGGGTCAAAATTACACTGGACTCTCTGAACGAGCATTCAAGTTTCATATTTTGGATGAGATTATCTTAGTGGAATTTCCTCTATTCTTGCCCGCCACTTGTAGGAGCTAGCTGACTATCCGGCTGTCCACCGAAACCGAACGACTCGACTACCAATGGAGTTGGTAATGAGTAAAGCCTAGCATGTTATTACGTTCTGAATGTCGGCGCTATAGCAGTAAATCTAGGCCCAGTTTTATTCAATAAATCATAATAATTCAAAATATGTACTGTTTTGATTATTGTGGCGTCACGGCAATCTGACATCAATATAGAAGTAATATCTTCCCCTTTACTGTTAGTACCTCCAACCCGATCTAATGGCCCTTACATTCCGACACCCAATAAACTCGTATGTCTTTACACACCGTGCATCTTCCGTTCTCACCTTCCACCGGCTTAAGTGGCTCAGGGCATCAATTGATGACACTGCAGTGCCACTGACCGGGAGGCCTTAGGGTTCGAGCCTCGTCAGTGAAAGAAATTTCGGCACTAGCTACATAGCTAGGGACTTACGTTATCTGGAGGACAATTTTAGCAACCGGGTCGCGCACCCGATCACGGAAAGGTCACGGACCGCGCGAGACTTTCCATCCTCTTCCTTGTCCTATCCTCCCTTACACATACATACATTGACATGCACTACACTACCACACATGCCGGGAGAACATTCGGGAGATTAGAGCTTGTCCCGGCTGGGGTGGTGCGTCGTTGGTGGGTGGTACCTGTTTGGGGGGGGGGGGTACTCACAAGCCGAAGTGAGTGTCGGCGCCGGATCTCGCTTTCCAACGGCAAGAGCAAGATCATTGCGGTAAAACACTCTCTACACTTATGGTACTAAAGATCTTAGCAGTTGACGCGCCTATAATTACTAGTCAATCAATCAAAAATTCTCACATCCCTCTTCCATCTGTGAGTGTTCCGTCATCCTCGATTCCCCCGGCACATCGACTCCCCAGACGCCCCCAGCACTCTACTCCCCATCTTTCTTCCTCCTGCCATCCTGTCCCCAAGTGGCGCGCTATCTTTAGCCCCCAGACCCCCGTCAAGGTGGCCCTCCCCTCCGCCAAGGTGACTACCTTGACATCTCGCCGGTCCGCCTTCCCTGGCGTCCTCAAAGACCTTGCAGGTCTGTCGCTTCGTATCACCGTCCGATCACACTTATCTCTGTGACAAATTAACGTCTGTCTTTCTAAAAGGGCGGGTAGTAATTTTCAGCAATCTGACCCAACGTCCTTCATCTCAGAACGAGCAACGGCTGGAAGAATGTCTAATTTCGTTTTAAGAGAATCACAGTAACTTGATAACATATGACAGTGAATTGTGACATCGGTGGAGCTCACGTGACATTGTTTAAAAAACATAATTCGTCATATTAATATGATTCTCGAGTGATAACACAAATTCGTGTTTCTGTTCCTGGATTCCGATTAACTCAGATGTTTTAAAAGGTATAAGATAATAATCTTTGGAATTTTCAATAAAAAACTGAAATCCCTATTCAGTCCCCATCAACTCATTTTAATTCCCTCACCTTTTGTATTTTAAAGTAGTATATTATTCTATTCTCAGATATCTCTTTTTTCAACTTTGAAATCTAAAAGTGTCGCCAATTCTTGAAAAGTTTCCGCATTCATCTCTTAATTTCTAGGTTGCGAAAGGTATTTTCGGTTGGAGAGAGCTGCAAGAAATCGACAGAAAATTGTGACTAGACATATTCTGAAACTTACGAACCGAAGAAAGGTGAAGGCATTCGAAACAGTTCGGTTCTTTATAGAACCGCTCTTGAGAAATGGTTTTGACAGACAATAGAATCACGAACTAATAGTTACAACAACAAACTGGAACTCTCAGCAAAACTTCGTACATCGAATACCTTTTAATCAATATTCTCCTCTCATTCCACTAAGTTTTTATTCGGATGAAGGTTAGTGAATATTTTCATAGATGTTGACAAGGCACTTTCTTTACGTCTCAAGATTAAATACGAGTTTGTATATTTTTATTTCCTTTACGTGCAGTGATACAATAAACGTTCGTGGCAGCACTGAACGTAAGCGATGAGATGTGATAAGAGTTTATTTTCTTGTTTGCAGAAAGTGTTGGGGACCGACTCTAGCACGTCCACTTTGCTGACATCTCAATCGATCTACATACGTTTAGCTTTCTAGTTAAATAGTTATAAAAATGATTTTATGGTGTAGTTTCGTTACGCAAAATGTTCATAAAATTACTGTCATATTCTAAATGCACCCTAAAGACTACCGGTTGTTATTGTAGACGAAACATGGCAACTATTTTCGATCCTCAAAATTTTAAAATAATTCGAATAGAGTGTTACTTAAAATGTTCATTTTAATACATATCTCGTCTATTAATACCTCTGCTATCTAACGTGAACGTGTGTATTACAATATAACGTTCGTTTGGAAATATGATTTGCCCGTATTATATTTCAGAATTTTTTTACAAATTGTTTTTGTTTAAAAATAAAAAAAGGAAGACGAGACACTTACGTCTCGTTACGTTTGCATGCCATTATATTTTCATTCAATTACACGTTAATGTCATTAAACGAAATTGTTAATGAGCGTTTGTTCAAAACACACTATTGCGTTTAATTCACTCACCCACTTGCAGGGGATGGGTACAATTTTCAACGAAAGGGAATCCAAGGAAATGAAATGCAAAAACGGATTCTCAGAAGCGCTCCTTTTTCCTGAGCCCTTCGGAGAGCTCACGCAGCCGTTGAAGTTCGCGTGAGAGTGTCTACGTTAAGGAAATGATAAATGTGCAGGCAACAACTTCTGGGAAGCTGACCAGAAGCGTAGCGGAGAAAGCTTCAGAGCAATTGAAAAAGCATCTCCAAGTTGCTTTCGTGAAGGCGGATCTGATGACGGAAGTGTCCGTCGAATGACTGTTTTTATTGGCGAATGAGGTACAGCGAAATGTAAATGTAATGGTTGACATGGAAGAATGTCAGGAAAGAAGTATCAATAGAGGAAATGCTAGTCTGAATTAAGTGGTTTTATCCTCAGATGAAATAAATACCTATCACTGTGTTTTCTTTTGAGATATTGCTAACTCTCACGTTTAATGATTGAGAGCAAAATCGCGATACTACAGTGACCGCAGACACAAACAAGCCGAGCAACGTAAAGAAAAGACTTTGAGGAAGCACATACTATAGGGGGTCTACTCGGTTTACTAGCATGAGCAGTTAGGGGCGACGATCTGCGGAAAGGCTCTGCAGCTTAACAACGAGCGTGAGTGAGTTTTCGTGTATTATAATTCTCCTCTCCTTGAGTTATGTTTACTCTAAGGATAACTATGATTTCATTGATAAATAATGATAATTGAGCAATCTTGTAATGATAGAAAGGTAAAAGGGGGAGAACTGTCAACGACCGCACATTATCCAATTTCCGAATTGATTACCCGGAATTTGATGGCCGGCGCTCAGAGAAGTAACCACGCACTGTGTGAAAAACAGCTAATTGCCGCTCGGGATTCTACTGGCAAAGGTGGCTCAGGGCGTCGGCTGATGTCACTGCATTGCCTCTGACCTGGGGTTCCAGTCTCGGTGGTCCTGGGGTTCCGGTCTCGACGGTTGCAAAATTTTCTACACTGGCCAGATAACAAGGTCGAATACAGCCGCTGTCTGCAGAAGAATTCTAGTGGCCGACTGCTCCGATCGGTAGTTTTCCGCGGTTTCTCCGATCAACACCAGGAGAATGCCGGAGTAGTACCCTAACAAAGGGCCACGAACCGCTCACGATCTTTCCTTCTCCTTCCTTGACAGTAGCCGTGGAGACGACGCTAGCTGTGATGATGGCGACGGACGTTCTGGCGGCGGCGGCGGTGGCCGAGGGAGAGTATGTGGAGAAGGAGGAGGCGTCGGAGAGGAGGAGATGGCGGCGGTGGAGGAAGAGGAGACGGCGGCAGCGGCAAAGGAGGAAGACATGAAGGAGTATGAGGAGGAAGAGAAGGAGAAGGAGGAAGTGATGGTGAAGGAAGAGGAGAAGACGGCGAAGGAAAAGGAGGAAACAGCAAAGGAGGATGAGGAGGAGGAGAATAAGGCGTAGAAAAAGAAAAGGGAGGAGGCGATGGAGGAGACGGCGGAGGAGCAGGGGATGTGAATGAGAAGAAGAGAGCGAAGGACGAGGAGGAAGAGACGAAGGAGGCAGAGAAAAGAGAATGGAGAGGGGGCGGCGGCGGCGGCGGAGAAAGGCGGAGAGGAACACAAGAAGGAGATGGGAGAAGAAGGTGGAGGAGGAGGCAGGGCAGCGCTGATGAAGGCACAGGTGGAGGAGGTAGGAGACTACAACGATGGCGGGGCTGGCAGTGATGGTGTACGTTGTCGCTGCGGCGAGGGGCGAGGGTGGCGTTGGTGAAGGCAGCCAGAGAGCGTAAGCACTAGCAGGATCGGAGTCGATAGAGGCGGTGCTAATGGAGGCGGCGGCGGGGGCGGAGGAGGAGGAGACGGGAATGAGGAGACGACTGCGAAGAAGGGGAATGAGGCAGAGAAAAAAATGAAATGAGAAGAAGGAGCTGATGGAGCAGACGGCGGCGGAGGAGAAAGGGGGCGGAGAAGAAAGAAAGAAAATGGAGGGGACGACGGCAGAGGATGAGGCGGGACGCAGGTGGAGGACATCAGGCAGGAGACTCTACAGCGATGGCGGGGCTGGCAGTGATGGCGAACGGTGTCGCTGTGGCGAGGGTGACGAAGACTGCAGCAGAGAGAGCGGAGAGGTGGCGGGATAGGAGTCGATAGAGGCGGTGCTGATGGAGGCGGGAGGCCCCGGGATGGCCCCGGAGGCGGGAGCAGGTGCAAGAGCAGGGGCGGAGGCGTGGGCGGATGCGTGGGCGTGAGCGGAGGCCGTGGGCGGGGCGGGGGCGGGGGTGGGGGCGGAGGCGGGGCGGAGGCGGGGGCGGAGGCGGGGGCAGAGGCGGTGGCAGAGGCGGGGGCGGAGGCGGGGGCGGAGGCGGGGCGGAGGCGGAGGCGGGGCGGAGGCGGAGGAGGGGGCGTGGGCGTGGGCGGAGCCGGGGGCGGAGGCGGATGCAGAGGCGGTGGCGGAGGCGGGGATGGAGGCGGGGGCGGAGGAGGGGTCGGGGGCGGGGGGCGGGGGCGTAGGCGGCGGAGGTGAGGTTGGAAGCGGCGACGCGAGCGCTGTCAGCTACGAGGATTGATTTCGTCCTCTCGCCACTGAATAGCGGCGCTTTGGCGAAAAATCGCTTCTTTTATGTATATTCAGACAGCTGCAGCAGATGGTGAACGCCCCGGGCCTTCTCCGCTTCACCACTTTCCTCTCCTTCCTATACTTTCTCCTGATTCTTCTCTTCTCTATTTCATGGTATTCACGTTCATATGGCCGGTTCATGGCTTGTCAATTATCATTACTCACTATATTTGTATTAATTCATCAATTTATTTAAACACCACAATTGGTTTTGATATCGTTTTTCCTGCTGTTAATTAATACACATTGGGGATTTTACATCGACAGGATCACATTTGCCCAATACGATTCTTGGTTTTCTGGTGTTATGTCAACCTTCTGATGTTGACTGTCACTTCGAGAAGATTTTCACGCCTACGTCCAATGTCTTCCACTGGATGGTTGATGGTGAAAGTGGCTATGCGGGAGGGTGAATAGTGATGGTGAATGCGACCTTCAACGTTTTTCGTTATTTAATATCTACTAATGTGGATGGTCCTTGCTATCTAACAATACTTGTAATAAGATCACAGAGAATTTGTATTTACACCTAAGACGTAACATCCGCTTATCCGGAACCTGGGATTTAAATAAACTACGTAAAGACTTGAAATGGAATGTCTTAGAAAGACCAATAAGAAAGCATGATATCCGAATACACATGTTCTACGGTTCGCTGTCGCGAAGATGGCCGGCGAACCCAAGGAAGTTCCAATGATTGAGGCTTAAAGTTGATACTTGAGGGTCTCGGATTGCCCCAAACCCAATTACAAACATCAATAACGTAGGTTACATTCGAAACCACTTCCCCGGTGGGGGCGTACTTGAAGGTATCTGCCATCATCCTCTGCGCCACCCGGTCCGCTTCAAAATACTGATATTTTTCAGTCATCTACATCTTTATTCTCCATGCATCTTTTGCGCTCTGTAAACCTACGCATACAGGAGCTAACAGTGCCCGCAACCCAGCTGCTCGCATCCTTACCTCTTACACCGTAACTCTCCCCAATGTCGTCTCTGCCATATATTTTACATATTATTCTTTACTTTTTCTAAATTACATAACGTTAATTTAAACATAGTGTGGGAGGATGAATTCGAGAGATAGAGAGCAGTGGACTTTTCTTGCTTTTCGAGACGTTTGTTCTCCTCCCCCCAACACCTTCAATAGTTCAACTTACATGGATCGAAGGACCAGCTTTTAAACAGGTTGCATCTGTGTATTGAATTACTGCTATTACGGTTGGGAAAATAAGTTTGCAAATGACACAAGAAAAACATATATTAAATTTAAGCACTAAATACTACAATGTTTAACAAACGGTTACATATATACATCCTTTATTGCTAGAGTCGGGGAACACAAGCTCGAGGAAATTGTGTTTGAAACAGTTGCTGCCCAACGCCTAAACATCTTCACGTAACGCGTGGCGCCGCCGGCGTTGCCAAGTTGCGCCCGCCTCAGGGAAAGCGGGCGGAAAGGTTGCGCTGTGAAAACAATCTTATATTGGCGCTCGTCAGAAGCACCGTTGCAACACATTCACTAGCACTGTGGTACTGTCAACATTATCAAGTTCTGTCCGCCTTAGGAAACGCGGAGCAGGAAGGCTTGCAGTGCAGAACCGAATTTGTATTGGCTTTCGTCAGAAACACCGTTACAACACACTCACTAACACTGTGGTACTGTCAGCATTATTAAGTTCTGCCCGCCTTAGGAAACGCGGAGCAGGAAAGCTTGCAGTGCAGAACCGAATTTGTATTGGCTTTCGTCAGAAACACCGTTACAACACACTCACTAACACTGTGGTACTGCCAGCATTATTAAGTTCTGCCCGCCTTAGGAAACGCGGAGCAGGAAAGCTTGCAGTGTATAAACTGCTCATTTTAGTTACCAAAACACTACACTTGAGAAAATAAAGCAAGCAGCACGCGTCGAAGACAACGGCTGCCAACACGCCATTACGATCCTTTTTGCTGCAAGACTCAGATCAGACTGACTGTGGCGTCGGGTGACGCAGGAAGGAAAGAGGCGTCGCAGCCAATGAACGTGCGTCATTGGTAATTGTGAATTGCTAAATAAGTTTTAAGCGTTTGAGTTTAATAGATTTGGTTAGCATTTCAAAGTAGATTTTGAAATTGTTGAATTTTGAAATTATAAATTTGTTTGAACTGATGCGTTTTTCATTTGCTTTTATAACAGTGATTACGAATTCGCGGAAGCGATGTGGCGGCTTATTGTTGTCTTCGATTTTGTGCCGGAATTAAGAATGGATGTACTGCACAATTATTTTACGGACGTGCCTTTTAAATTTTGTGGAGTTGTATTT
Source organism: Acheta domesticus (assembly GCA_031308135.1). Taxonomy (NCBI): domain Eukaryota; kingdom Metazoa; phylum Arthropoda; class Insecta; order Orthoptera; family Gryllidae; genus Acheta; species Acheta domesticus. The sequence goes on along the minus strand of JAHLJT010002406.1, from coordinate 163,818,539 downwards.
GCTCCACTGTCCCCCCAGAAATATTGTAATTAATTATTTATTTATGTAGTGTGCTCCGACACATAGCATATCAATATTAGGGCCCAATCATATTCCATAACTTGTTTCTTATACATTTTCGTTTCCTCAATGTTCATCCTGTTTTCCTATTGCTGATCCTCCGCGTGCTAGTAAGCTCCGCAAGACGTAGCATATGGAACTTGTTTCTCCATTTCAACCACTGCAGCTGGAAACCTCTCCTTTCGATATTCCTTCCACGCTTTTGACTACTCAGTGTAATTATCCACTTTCCACTCTTATTACTGGTCCCTTATGTTTACTAAACTTTTATTATTTATACCATGTATCGGTCGACAATTAAATATCTTAAACATCTCTAATAAACTTAAATCGTCTCCTCTGAATTGTTACGACTTCTCACCGCAACTCGAACGTGTCCCGTGATACCGTACTTATTTGATCTATGAGTTAATTGGTTAACACCTCTGTCAGATCTCGTGCTTTTACTTTAACACACTGAATTGCACAGTTCATACGTACGCTGGTTACTTGTTCGTATTGTTCACACACTTTACACCGTCTATTTGTTACGTTGTTTATGTCCCGTTTCTTAAAAAGCAAACTTCCAAAATATTTTATTTACGTTTTGGTTCCAAATTGTAGACTGAATTTACTACAATATTTTATGAGAATTCCGAAATTTAATACAGAAGTTTTGTACATTCCCATGGGTGAGTGAGAATGGATGAGAATATTCGTATAGTTTGGATGTGTTACATGGTTGGGTTGGAACGTAGCCACTCCCCATTTACATAGTGAAAACACCCATGCCTTCCAAACGTGTGTCTAGCAGCCCGCAACCTTCTTCGTGTAGTGCAGTGGCTGTGAATGAGTACAATGAACGGTTATATACATTATGAAACAAGAATTAATGATGCTTGAATGAAAAAAATTAATATATAAAAATAAACATTCATCAAGGACAAAAAACAAAACATTTACTTAGGATTAAGAAAATAATAATAATAATAAATTTGTGTAAGTTAGAAATGCCAAAATGCTAAGGAATAATAAATGCTTAGATTTAAGCTAAAATTAAGTCAGTTTTATTTAGTTATTAAGAAAATCCCTCTCTCTCTCTTTCTCTCTTTCTCTCTCTTTCTCTCTCTCTCTTTCTCTCTCTTTCTCTCTCGCTCGCTCTCTTTCTCTCTCGCTCTCTCTGCCGCTTAAGCCGCAAGGCAGCAGTTTACTTGTAAACCAGTTTAGCAAATAAATTCCCGCCTCCTCACGGGTTCTGTGGAGGGGAAATATAACAGCCTTCCTCTCCCCGAATGGACTTAGAAACCGCTCTGCGAACAGCCCCGCGGAGGCTGTCCAACATTATTTGTTGTTATTCTTATGCATTTGCAGTATGAATAGTGAATTGGATAAACATTGAAGACACATAACAATAATAAGCTTAATAAACGTAAACACTTTACAAGATTTCTCTACAAAATTTGGACACAACACCTGTAACACGTGTACTCCGTACACGTGTACACATCCACCTTATTATAATATTATTAGCGGGGAGAGGAAGTGCGGTGATTTCTACCAACACAACCAGATGGTTGGATCAACAAGATTCATACGCTACTACCAACTTAATACTTAAACTGCAAGGAATGTAATTAATGTTCAACACAACTGAATACTATTCACTACCTGAAAAGTCACTACGCCATTCGCCCGCGTTCAACTTTTATCAACTTTCTTTGTAGTGCGGACAATTTCGATAGTAAAACCGCCAATCTCGCTCGAAATTTTACGACTCATTAATTTTTCTTATGCTTATCTATATTTTTGCTTTAACGAAAATATCACGTTTTACCTCGCCTTATTTTTACTTCCTTTCTTCTCTCTCTCCCCCTCTCCTCTCCCCCTCTCACTTCTTTCCTCTCCTCTCGGCTCCTCTCTCTCACTCTCCCTCACACTCTCTCACTCTTTCTCTCTCCATCCCCTATATATTTTTTTCTTTTTTTACATTTCTTTATTTTTTCGCTTGCTTATTCTTCACAAAATCGCCATTGTCATGATACATGCCATGCATCAATTTTGTAGCCCTCCCCCCCCCCATCCTTCGAATCCCACCGCAGCAGCTCTTCCGCGCCGCCGCGTCGCATCAGCGCTTTCCTCCTCCTCCTTCTTCTCCTCCTCCGCGGCGCCCGTGCTCCTGTTGCGCCCGGGGTGGGCGGGGGAGGCGAGACGGGTGGGCCGGGCCGGGCGAGGCGAAACGGGGTGGAGCGGGGCGGGGCGGTGAGAGGCAGGCCGGGCGAGGCGGGGCAGGGTGGGGCAAGCAGGGCATGCGGGGCGGCGCGGGCGAGACCATCGGGGCGGGCGGGGCGGGTTGGGGTGGGGTGGCCGCTGAGGGGAGGGGCTTTTGAGGCGGAGTGTGCCGGGCCGGGCCGGGCCGGGCCGGACGGGGCAGAGCGAGGTGGGGTAGGCATGGCGGGGCGGGACACGGAGGGCGGAGAGGAGCAGGCAGCGCGGGGTGGGGTCAGCGAGACGGGGCCAGCGGGGCGGGCAGGGTGGGGTGAGCGCAGCGGGGCGGGGCTGGGCTTGTGGGGCGGGGTCCTCTTTTTGGTCGTGCGCATTCAGTCAAACACAATCGTTAAGCTGGGGCGCGCCGCGGCCGCGCGAACAAGCACGGGGCCAACCGCACCCACCGCCAGGGAGCGCTGCGCTACTCGGCTCCGCTCTGCGCTGCGCTGCGGCTGTGCACAGCGTCCGGCCGCGACGCCGGATTTTTCCAAACAGCTGAAGCGCAATTAACGGGTTGGGTTAACGAAATGAATCACGATTGGAGTGCGGGGCGTGGATGACGTAGTTTTAAAGGTTGTGATGCGGGACGTAATTACTGTAGGTAGTTTAATACTAATGTAGGTTCAAATTTCGTTTTGTATTTTCGAAAATTGTAAAAGTTTGACAAATTTTCGGCAGCTTCCTACAACTACAATATTGAAGATGGTCATTTAATTTTAATTAAATATGTTTTTGAAGTTGGAGCTGAAATAATGACACGAAAAAAGTCTCAGATTTGCAAATTTCCAAACTAAAAGTGTCGGATAAAACTTTAAGAGTCGGATAGTTTGTTTTACCCTTGCGGCTCGTGGTGTGGGGTTGTGAATGCCTGGCTGAATCTAATAACTGGCGTTTCAATCCCAGCGTGGGCAAACATTTTGGATGGAAAACAAGTTTGCGAGTTAAAATAAGATATTAATTTTAAGTACCCGTTATAAGAGTTGCATTGTAAAACGACAATCCATTAGAACTGAGGCGATTATAACGATGTGTGCAGAGTCATTTTTACAATAAGCTCCATAAACGTAATACCCACAGCCCACTATGTCACCAGCTGTTGTGTTGGTGTCTCTCGCAGAGCCCTGGCGTGTTTGGTGCTGTCATCTGATTACTACTGTTAGAACTACAATGGGCCACTCTGTCTCCCGGAGAGGTCTACCCTAATAAATAAAGGTTGGTCTCGTCTAACTTTGGCTCTTGCTCTAAGCACCTCTCAATCGTCAGTTCATTTGGGTCGTGAACGGTACAAGTCAGGTAATTGTATTGTATCCTGTTCACGATAAATGAAATTTGTTCCCAATTGCAGCAGTAGAGGAAACTGCTTGCGCCCTGCGTTCCCATGATCCATTAGTTGACACCTGAACTTTCTGAACAGTTCTGTTCGAGCAAGTGCGAATCAGGATGATGTGGCATTGTGGGAATTTAACGTCAGGAGTGCACTTTGCCGTCACAATTTCTAATAACTCCATTTACCGTAGTTTTGGAAAGAAATGATACAAGTTACATGGATGCCTCTAACGAATATCATACAGTTTTACGTTAAGCTATGCAGAAACTCCCTAATTTGGTATGCACACCGAGTGCTCCACGTAGCTCCGATTTCCGCCATTAGCTAGATAGTGTAATCGAAATCAGTGGCTGTCTGAAAGCGAATTGTAGCGTTCAGCTGCTCTGATCGGTAGTTTTCAGAGGTTTCCCCTATCAATACCTGGCGAATGCTGAAGCACGGGGGGGGGAGGGCACGGACGGGCCACGGACCATCTTTCCTTCCTCTTCCGTGTGCTATCACACTCGTCGAGAGACCAGTCTGGAACTTCGAGCTTATCCCGGCTGGAGCGGTGCCGCGCTGATGGGAGATACCTGGCTGGAGAAAACCGAAAGCTGATGTAGGTCGGTGCCGGTTCACATCAATCAGCTGGGGAATATCACCGCCACCTTCCTTGATAAAAGCATGCACTACACGTATGGAACTAACGACCATAGTAATTGACACACCATAAACACAAATTATTCAATCAATCGTAAATTTATCTACCTTTCTTGTACATTCCTTCCTTTGAGATGTGCTTTTTCATCAAAAACCTTTGCTCGCTTTAAGTTTTCTTTTTTTCTAACGCTGTCACGTAGAGTTCTCCGTGTCTTCGACCCAAAGGTTGTTTGCATACATCATATATTCTCTCCATATAAAACTACTGTGCATACCCTCAACCATATTTTGTAGATTTGTTGTCATGTTCCATGTTCTCGCGAAAAATGTTGTAGCAGTCACTTATGGATCAGTCTACATTGACAAAATAAATTTCTTTTGGTGTTAAGCCGTTCCCTCTGCCCTTGTATTTGCCTTTTCTTTGCTTCTTTCACACAAGCAAATATATTGTAGATAAACTAGTAGGTGATGATATGAAACAGTTAAGATCGCGTGCTAGGCTGTGGGAATAGAGGTGGAAGAAAACGCTCGTAATTTTGACAAGAATTGAGACATGTGCTCTTCCTTAACACATACCATATTTTCCTTCCGGCGTGTCTTCTCCATCCTCGACTTTTTCTATGATTTTCATTTCCACAATCTTCTTCTGTCACCGCTCCCTCTTATCTCGCTCTTTCTCAATGGTCCACATAATTTGATGCAATGATTCATTGTAATACGTTGTATTGTATGAATTATAAGGTGTAATACGTGTCCACGCTCTTGTTGCATGATTTGACATTTAAGTTAGAATGTTTTCATTTTATAACTTTCTCTAAATGTTGCTCATATCTGTTTGTTACCGATGGCCCTCGTCATTTGTTGCCCTGTTTCTACAGCAAATCTTTCCATAATTCTGTTACCTGCCTGTCGTGTTTCTCTGTCCTATAGTGCGATTTTCATAACTTTGCCCCCAAGGCTCATATTCACAAAGGAATATGTCGCGGTATTTCGCCTCTTTCTCAGTCGTGCTGCTATATCGCACGATTGCATCCGTTTCAAGCACTGCTTGTGATCATGCGACATCTAGCGGCACGGTCGAGAAAGACGCGAAATGCTGTGTGATATTCCACCGTGGCCATAGGGGCGGCACGACTGAAACATAAAAATCGCACTATTGGTCGATTTTCCACGTCTCCTTTTCCTTCCCACTCATTTTCCTCAATTGTTTATGGCACGCCTGCTGAACTTGTTCAAGAAGAGCGCGAGAGCACGCGGTGTCCCGCGGCTCGGCTCGCGAACCGTGAGGGAAGTTTTCGTGAGGAGGGGAAGCGTGTTATGGGGAGGGAAAAGAGCCTTCAGACGAAAGGGACGCGAGGGACTATCAGAACCGTTCGGCGCACGCCTTGTGCATTGCGGACCCGATGACAACTTCCCAGTGAGAGGAAACTGCATTGGGCGCAACAATTGCGTTGGTATTTCATAGTGCCATTTACTAAATTATGTTGATTTGCTTGTAAATAAAAAACGTACAAAATTCATATTATTATGGTTCTTAATTTCAAGAATAGGATCTGGCCGGGTAAGACAGAAAAAAAAGTGAAATAAAGTACATAGATCGTTTCAACTAGGAACGTTTTCCAAAATAAATTTTAAATTGGTTCCTATCTCACTCCACTATGAAAAGTGTGGTTTTATATTGTATTTTTAATGCAGTATTTATTCTTTATACTTTTTAAAAATAAAAATTTATGATAATATATTTCGACACATTTTAATTATAAATTTAAATTACAAATTTTCCTCAAATATTCGATATTTCTTGACGTACCAATCAACTTTTGCTTCTTTTTTGGGTGGGTGTCACTCTGCAAATATCCAACTTCACACTGCAATTGTTACATGACTTTTACAATGTATATAGCACAAGGATTTGAAAGAAGAATGATATCACTATCTGTGGTCTCAAAATTATTAAACCTATTGAACTGCTTTTTAAGTTCATTCGAACCGTTTTGGATATCTGCACATCCCGAACGAAGGCCGGAGAGCGAAAGATAATTCGCGTTTCTCCTGTGCTATGCGGTCCAGAGAAAAAAAGCTGAATGCTCCCAACCGCCCTGCAGATTTCCTGTCGCAGCGAGACGTCCATCGTCTCCCCAACGCAACGTAGCTCGTAGGGGAATTCCAGGGCACGTTGGAAGAGAACCGCTCGCGCCCGCCGTGCGAGCTACAGACTTGAGCAGACGTGATCTTTGGTATCACCTTTCACATAAGCACCTCGTTCTACTTCTCAAATGGAACTTCAATACAACGATGACTATCTGGAAGTTACTTTGTTTCTCTTGCATAGTAGTGGAAGTATGGCGAGTTGTTATACACCCTAGGCCAGGGCCGTCAGACGATCGAGCACGCGAATGGCCTTCGCAAAGGTTTGGGGCACGCGGCGATATCAGCCCAGCGAAGTCACTCGAGTTACAGGCGGGAAGCAGGGGTGAGAAAACATCGTGCGAATGTGGCGAGTTGGGTGAAACACACCGGTTGGTATATCATAAAGAGTCATTTATTAATTTTTACGAACTTTAAGTGGAAATTGACATGTAAATAAAAACTACAGTCATACAAGCATTGATCATTACACCACGGAAGTATTAACGCACGTTTCTACTTGGTGTTAGAGAAAGCAATATAAGAGAATTATTAATTCTAATGAATATTTGTGAGAAAATAAATATAAATCAAAATATATATTAAATCAAGATAAATATTGTATATCATAATTTCAGAAAAGCACTGACATTATTATTGAAAATAAACATTTAAAGAAATACGATGTGCATATCTTTCGTGTGAAAATGAACGCAATAAAAGCACTTAAAAATTATAGAATAATGATGAATAGAGTCCGGAAAAATATGTAGAAAGTCAAAAAACGTGAAAAAACGTTTATAAATATGTAATGAAAACAGTAAAAATATATAATAAGTATGTAAAATCGGATACATTATGTAATATTAAAATACATTAAGTTTTAAACACTTTTACCTAATACAAAATCGCATTTATAAAAACTTTCCTAAAAACATTTTAAAATAATACAAACGTTTTAAAAATCATTTGGAGAGCACAAGTTACATTTTGCAGTATATAAGAGCCCACTCGAACAAACTTTTTATGTCTTCTTGCGCCCCGCCACGACTGCTTTCTGTGCATCCCTGAGAAATCGGAGCGCGAGCTTCCCTCGGCCGCGGGCCCTGCGTGCCCTAGCGGAGCGCAAGCGCGCTCTGAGCACGTACGTGCTCCGTTTGACGGCCCTGCCCTAGGCCCTAGGGTGTCGCTCGCATCCCAGCCTCCATATCTCTCTGTTGGTGAAGTCTTCATTCTCAGTTCTTTTCTGACCATTCCACTCCTTCTCCTCACATAAATCAAGGTCTTCATCTCCTTTGATGGGTAGCTGGTTGCCATTTCCACAGCATTTTCTCTTGCATGAAAACGGAAAAGATGTACATAAGTGCGGTTGAATTATTTCTCAATTGAGTGTTATTTTAAAATTTAAATTGAATTTTGTAAAGTTTATCAATTTTTGCGTTCCGCCTAGTCTACGTCATGTCACTAGTTTCTCAGTAGACATAAGTATCAGATTGCTAATTTCCTATCAATTGCCAATCAAAAGAGATTCTATGGGACTACGTAGTTAGGCGCGGAAGACAAAGCAAGTCGAGTCGCCAAGCAAGTTAAGTCGTTTATTTATTTAACTTCATCATAAATGCTGAAGAAAACCTTCCCTAACATCTTTTTTACTGAAAAGTTTCACAGGAAAATATATTAAATGTATTAACTTGATCATTTTGAAATACCGAACCGATTACGAAAAGAAGCCCTGTAATACCTTTTTAAATGTTTTTGATAGTAGTGATGTCGAAGAAGAAGAAAAAGAAGAAGAAGAAGAAGAAAAACATACATACAACAACACGTACATTAACATACATACAAATAAACGCAAAAACAAGGTTCACAATTCATAAATCTAATTGTTATCAATTCACAATACAGCGACTAAATACATTATTAGTGATTGCGTCTCAATATTGTCATTAAGACACATTTCATTTCCATTTGGAAAATTAACATTTTCTTCATCACTTCTTTTTTTGCGTCGTGAAGTTTCACCGATAACATTTCACATTCAATTACCATTACGTATAATCAATTTACTTAAAGCTTTCTTCAGCGAACAGTAAAACGATTCTTCGAGATCAATCTCTTAATTATCATCCTAGATATTAATTAAAAGTCTCTTTGCCAGCAAAATTTGCATTTTATCTTCAGACTTCCAACGAGGATTCTACCCCGGACCAGCTCCTATTTGCATTTTCTGAAAGATTATGCAAACCTTCCCGATCAAATGTTGCTGGCTGCTGATATCAAAATCTTTCTGTCTTTTGTCTCTTCTATCGTTTCGGAAAAAGTTGACCCAGAATCTGTTTTCCCTTAAAGATGATAGATTTCCTTAGTTAAAAATATATAATAAATACGTTTGTTCGAAGATATTGCAGTATTCTTTCTGTGTTGTTTGTAAATTTATGTTTCATTAACCCTACAGCGCATGGCGTTGCCAAATGGTAACGGCTTCTTCTTGCATCTCTTTCCTATGAATATTGTGTCCAAGTGTGAACTTTATGCACTGACGTTTCTCGTTAGTTATTGTAGTTCACATTATCTTTAATAGATGTCGCTGTTATTATCTCATGGACATCTGTAAGGAGATTGTTTCAGCGGCGTCCTTGGTCTTATGAAACCCAATTATAATTAGTTTTTGTTGATGAATATTCAGAAAATGCCAATATTTGCATCCTTCCAAAAATTTGTGAAGATAATTTGGAGTTTTGAGTTTTATATAAATCACTTTTCAACAGAATTTGACATCATATTGTTGTTTTTTTTCCAAAAACATACCGGTTTCCAATTGGCATCTTCATGCATTCGTGTGTTACAAACTCCTGCCTCATCCTCGTGTTCGGTTGTGGGTTACAGTAGTTTTCAGGTTTGCTTTTGTGCGTTTAAAGGCGTGTTGGTTTGTCCACTTGTTTACGTGTTCTTCTTTTGTGAGATTTTACAATTCGGAAATGGCAAGAAACAATGAGCAAAGATATATATTTGATGATAATAGTACATTATGGCTATTGACTGAAGACATTATTTTAGAAATCCCTAATGGAAGTGAATGGGATTTTGATAGTGATAATAGTCACAATGATCCAACTGTAGATCCAAATGCACTATTTCGGGATCTTGATGATGCCCATCAGATGTCAGGCTTGATAAAGTGGATCACTGGCCTGAACATGAAGAAAAGAAACAACGATGCAAAATTTCTGAGTGCAAAGGCTACTCAAGAATCAAATGCTCAAAGTTTTGCGTTCATTTATGCTTGAACAAAGGAAACAATTGTTTCTTTAAATACCACAACTCAAAACATGTGTAAACTGACATGAAACATATTCTTGTTAAATTCCCATAAGCATTTTAGCAGGTTATTTAGAGGTTCAAAGGGAATTAACAAAAGTGGTTATTCCCTTTTATTTATGGTTAATTGTATGTTGTGGGTAATTTTAAGTTAATTTCCACACAATTTCTTTTGTTTGTCTCAAAATTAATTAGTTAATCATGAAGTTTTAATGGATTTTTATATTGATTAATACAGCGTTCTCTTTCATGATATATCATTGGTTCATGTACGAATGCATGGTGTTGCCATTTGGCACCAAAAATAAAAATCTTTGTTATGTGGACAAAATTTGCAAAATATTTTTTTAAATATTTTTCCCGCATCCTACACATTACATTTAGTAAGGAAAAAATTTTCATTTAGATTTAAAAATTCATGCACTGTAGGGTTAAATCTACCGTAAAAAACAAAAACAGATTATATTTACTCAATTAATTTATCAATGTCTTTTGTAAGACAAAATAATTTATTTTCTGCCTTGCAATGTTTTGGTGTGAATACATCCTGAGTTAAAAAAGTTACTAAGAGGCAAACCAGACTAAAGCTAACAGTCTGAAAATAAGGTATCTTCTCTCAATGTCAGTTAAGCAACCGTCTCAATTTTTCTTCAATATCAGAAATGCATTCTTTATTGATTTAACTAACTCTGTTTTAGTTCTGAATTTTGTTAGAAATAATCTGTTAATATATTCTTTAGTACTATGCAAGACATTTTTTAACAGAAACGTAAGTAGTAATAAACACTTTTCATTCAGTATTTTAAAATTGCTACGTTAGCTTGTAAGCTCGTTGTATGTAAACATGATGAAAATAGGTTCAAAAACGCGGATTATTATATTGCAAACGATAACCTTTTTACCGGTTAATATTGATCTGCTGGTGAGATGTCCTATATAGGAGGAGTATAATCAATGCATGTTTTCTGGAGCTATATAATTTCATCCCCACTCATTTGTTCTATATACAAATAGTTGAATGATGAATAATTGTACCACTAAAGCGATGTTAGGAGCATTTGAAAACTAGACATTTTGATCCCAAATCGTAGGAAACTTATTTGTATCGGTACAAGAACTACAGATTTGATTTTATAGATGTGCTATCAAAATAGCAACCTACATCCCTGGCTTTCTACTTCTACCAAAACTAGCAAAAGAGAGCTCAACAAAATGTGAAGTTTATGTGAAGCTACGTTTATGTCCAGAAACAAAACATTTACCAAATGGATCAGGGAAACAACGAAAAACTTGATAGATGTGGAAAACCCGAAGAAACATTACTGATTGAAAAGTTTTAGAAATATCTAAACATTTTAGAATAGAGGCTTCATTTTGATCCATTAAAGAAATGGATTACAAATTTATAAGTCTACCGTCTGAATTGCTGACGGTAGATTTGATGATGAAGATGATGATTGAACAGCAGATGTCATGAATGACGATTTCGATGATAGAACAATTGGAAGCTGCTCATCATTCAAATGGAAACAAAAATTTTCCTAAAGCAAATCCATGTGAACTTGCATTAATATTATTCTTTTTATTGAATTACAGAAGTTGAAATCGAAGAAAGAGAGTTCTACCTTTTCGATACCTTCGAGACCCCTTTTAAAAATCAGGACCTACTCTTAATAAATCAGTGCTAGTAGGTTCAAAACATGTTAAAAATTCGCTCTATAGGTAGCATGAAACTAAAATTGAAGATATCTTGAGATTCTACCAAAATGTTACGAAGATCATAATCACGTATTCGGCTAAGGTTAGGAAAGTGTAACAGATATTCATTAGCATCGTGGGCGCAATGAATTCATGGGCGGCGTTACCATGAGGGCGATCAGAGATCCTCACTAGCTGAAGGTTTTAATTATATTTAAACTAGCAATTTTATTTCCATTTTTATGAAAGAATTATGCCATTGCGATTTTATAAAAGAATTATCAAAATAAAAAATTATTATTCATTTTTGGGATAAACATTATTATTCGTATTAGATTTCACTAAAGCTCAGGGAAATAAGATTTTTTTTCAAAAGCTAAAATATCTAATTAAATTATTACATTTATTTGATTAGGTTATTCCTTGCGTTTTGGTATTCAGAGGTCCAGAAAAGGAAATGTGTAAAAAAAAAAGAATATTATCTAAACTGGCGTATTGTACTGTTTGTGCATACACCTATAATAAGCTTTATATTCTTATCACTTATAAAAACAGTTCATAAATTCTTCTGTTGTTTCCTTTTGTAACTTCATGGATCGCGAGGGGAAGAGGCGTCTGAAGGCGTGGGTAGCAGCCCAATTGAATGTTCTGGCCACAGGCGCCGCCCCACGGGCGCTGCCAGAGGTCGCCATTTGTCTTCGACACCAGCGCCCTGTGCCAGGTTGCCGCACGCCCCGCCAGGAGCGTGCCACGACGGGGTCCTGCAGGAACACACTGCGAGATTTTGTGAGCTTGAAGCAAAGAAGTCTAATAAAGGGAACTCTGAAAGGAAAGTTGAAATGGAATGAAACAATTCCAGATTCTGGAAGTGAATAATAAATGTAACACGTAATAAAACAAAATATTATTCTACATCTCTGGTACATGTAGAAAGTGTCAAATGTCATGGTATTCATAAATCAATGGCGGTCACCATGAAAACGGATTATGAACAGTTCGTTACACTCTTTTAATGTACAAACTAACTTCTTTAAGGCGTCCGATCGCGTAAGACTACAAGGCGTGTTAAGTATTTTGAGAGAAAAGAATATTCCAGAAATGTTCGTAAAGATAATTGAAGACATGAATACGAATGTCATCACGAAAGTGCAAGTAGCAAATATGGTTACAGACGAAATAATTTGTGCAGCTGGTGTTGGACAAGGTGATTCTCTCAGCCCTTTAATCTGGTTATGGTTTCAGATTTTTAATCTGGTTATGGATAAGAAAATAGCGTAAAAGAATGCCAATAGTGTGCTACGCAGATGATGCAGTACTATTGGCAAATTCAGAAGACGATTTACAAAGACTTCTTCACACGCTATCGAAAACTGCAGAATATTACCACATGACTACATCACCTGAAAAACTAAATCATTGGTAATTTCAAAGGATCCAATAAAGTGTAAATTGATGGTGAATAATAAAATAATCGAAAAAGTCATGAAAACCACATATTTAGGAGTGGAAATTTCAAGCACGAGAGACACTTATAATGAAGTTAAACAGCAAGTAATCAAAGGAGCTACACTATCGGGATACCTAAAAGATGTAACGTGGAGAAATAAATATCTTAATACAGAAAGTAAAGTAAAAATAAATAAAACCATAGTAACCATAGGGACCAATTATGACTTACGGAGCAGAGACGCGGACCGATACTCAAAGAACTAAAGCTCTAGTAAGAACTTCAGAGATGACTACTTTAAGAGCTATAACCGGAAAAACAAGGTGGGATAGAATAAACAATAAAGATATAAGGAATGAGTGTGGTATGACAGACATCGTTAAATTCATAGGAAGGAGAAGAAAGGGCTGGGATGAACACGTTTCCAGGGCAGATAATAGTAGATTGATTAGAATGGCAAGAGGTTTAAGACCTTTAGGCAAGAAGGATCCAGGAAGACCGAAGAAAAGATGGATCGAAAGCTGGACATCGACATTTCCCGACTCATCATGAAGGTGATGTGTGAAGAATAACAGGTTCCACCTACATTGAAGAAGAAACTAATTTCTTTGCTTAGAGATTATTTTGGTCACTTCTGTGAAAGATCGGTTAATCAATTCGGCTCAGTTTATCTCAGAGCCAGCGTTGCTTATTCTATTCAGCAATCCTGACCGGGAGGTCCTAAATAGTAGCGGATTTTCTACATCGCTAAATAGCTAGTTCGAATTTAGCCGCTGCCTGGAGGAGAATTCTAGCGGCCCGTTGCTCTGATCGGTAGTTTTCCGTGTTTCCCCGCAAGTCGACGTGAAGGTGGAATGTCACCATCTAGCGGGTAAGAAATCACCGCCTCCTCCAGACATAAAAACATTCACTATACCAACGGGTCGAATTACCATAGCAGTTGAAGTGTCCGGAAACCATCAATCGGTAACTTAGCCTCGTCTAAATAAGAAAGGTAGGCTTGTATATCCTTTAGGTTATTAATATGGACATAGACGCATCATTGATAGAGAAGATACCAATAGTTTGTTACAATAAATGGATTTATTCTACTAAGATGCAAATGACTGTTGACAATTCTGAGACCATTTCTAATTTTCATTAGATTGTAATACTGACGTTTAATTCTAAAGTACAATTCTACAGTTTTTTACAGTAATTTTTGTATAAGATATATAAATAAATATAATACGAAAACATTCATCATATATTTCGGATTGTGGAAATAATTTGAAATTTTGGCATTAAATGAAATTGCTTCAACAAGGTAGAAAATTGCAAAAGTCTACTTTTTCCGATGAAGTGGAATATTTTTCTACTGCAAATTGTTACTTATTCCTTTATAACACGTTCATTTGTAATATATGTACGGGAAATAAGACATGTGAATGTGCAAAATATGTAATTTAGATAACATGAAATAATTTTATTAGGTTTACTTCAAAACAATACATCCATGCATTCCTTCAAACATAGGCTCTTGCCATCAAGTTCTCATTCATTTCTCGTATAAAATCCTTTTATGGTGAGTATTAAACGATTTCATTCATTTAGAAGATTCTACATCTAACGAAGTTAAGTTTTAAGATGTATGATATACAAATCTAAAAAGGTGGTCCTATGCACATAAAGAGGAATTTATTAAAAAGTTTGTAATGTAAACACATGGGAAAATAAGAGATATTAACAATTTGATTTCGATACACACGTAAAAGTAATTTTGCCTTAAACGTCGGTTGTGTGTTTGTATGTTGAACCCGAATATTTCTAATGCCACTGACCTCGCTAATTCAAAATGTTCCAGAGAAGAAAGTTACAAAGTTATATTAATGTATAATGTGGTTCATAATAATCTTTTCAAAGTAAGCAGTTAATTAAATATCTGAAAATTGGAAAATGTGTCGTATACAAAGAAGTAATATTTTTAAAATATTTTTAATGTGAAAGCTTGGAAGAAAAATGAAAATCATTTATTTCGTTCAAAAACTTCGATAATGTGCTTTGCAGCATACGTCGGTTCATTCACATGAATAGCATCAATCTGAAAAACTTGCTAAAACTTCCACGCTCAAATACATTGCTGGAAAAGTCTGGAAGAAAAAACTGGAACTAGCAGTGTGTGTGCCTTATAATTTACTGATTTACTAATTAGCATTGGTTTGATTAATTGATTAGTGATACGGGGGCGTAGAACGGCTAAGGTCATAAGTCTCGTGAGTATAGTACATGTTTGAGGCAATGATAATTCTCGGCTTGATGGCGAGATCAGGTACCGGCCTACCCGTTCGCTTGCAGGTTTTTCCTCCAACTAGGTATTTCCCACCAGCGCGGGACCGCCCCAGCCGCGACACTCTAAAGCTCCTGACTGGTCTCCCAACATGTAGAAAGTGTAGTGCATATAGGTGTAAGTGAGCGTAAGAAAGGGGTGAGGATACGACTAGGAAGGGGAAGGAAAGGTCGTGCATGGTCCATCGCCCGTTTGTTAGGGTACTGCTCCGGCATTCGTCAGGTGTTGAACGGAGAAACTAAGGAAAACTACCGATGAGAGCTACCGGCCACTAGAATTCTCCTCCAGGCAGCAGCTATGTAGCTGGTGTGGAAAACGGCCAACGGGACACAAAACCTAGGACCTCCTGGACAGATGTACTACAGTGACAATTGAAGCCATGAGCCTCCTTGGCCGGTTTAGCAATGTTGTTTAGATAATTCCTCTATAATATAATAATTTTCGCTTCGTACGTGTGTTGTGCACACAAACAGCATCAGTGTCGTGAAAGTGGCAGAAACACGCACGTGCAAGAGTTCGCAGTCCAAACGTGCAATGTGCGTGCGCGGCGGAGGAAGCCGGAGTTGCATGCAGCTGCGGGCCACGAGCAGCGCCCCTAGCGGGCTGGGCCGGGAGCGAGGCCGGGGTCGGGCAGGGCTGGAGCGCGGCAACAGCAGCGCAGGGCCGCCCGAAAGGAGGTCGCACTAAAAAAACGAGGCGGCAGCAGCAGCAGCGGCGGCGGCGGCGCCGCCGGCTGGGGGCGATGTGGGCGGGGGGAATTGGGGGGTGGGGGCGGGGCGTTGCAGTGGGCTGGGGAAGCCGATTTGACAAATCGCGCGGCGTGTTCTGACGAATCAGCGCTTCGCCGCCACGCGAAGTGCGCGCCGCGCCGCGCCGACCTCAGCGTCCCACCCCCGCCTCCCCACCCGCCCCCACCCCGCTCCCCCCCATCCCCAACGGCCCCGATGCCCGCCGCGCCGCCTGAGCACCCGCCCACCGGAGCCTTCCTCCGAACCAACCCCCCGGCCCACACCACACCACCCCTGATACGCCCGGCTTCTAGCCGCCCTTTATTCACCTCGTCTCATTCCCTCTGTCTACCCGCGTTTTCAACTCCGACGTGGCCATCTCTTCGCTTTCTTCGCCAGCTCTCACAACTACCCGCAATCTGTGGCGTTTACCGCTTTCATGTCCTGGGCTGCCGCTGACTAGAAATCATGTCTGACTCTATAATTACACATTATCTTCGATTATGTAGTTATTCTTTTTCAGTGACACATTTTTCAAGATTCTGTGTAATCTCGGCTTTTGAGATCTGTATTAAATCGCTCGATCGTCGGCCCATATTTTATATATATATATATATATATATATATATATATATATATATATATTGTAACCGCTAATACGCGATTACAGTTTAAATAAGTGAGAAAATAGTAGTGAAGACACGACACCGTATCTTGGACAAATAGTTCTCTGGTGGTGAGGAGATGGCGACAGTCGTAAACTCAATTTCTGAACGCACTCTGATGCCAGCCAATGAAAAACTAGTATGAACAACGGAAACGGCAAGAGCTTGTGCCAAAAGAATCCAACTTTCTTCTTGTCCGAGTCGCCGAAGCGAGCAGTTGTATGAATTCGTTTTCTTATCTTGTTGGAGTTGCCAAAGTGAATAGTCAGCCATCTTGTGCGCTACGACGACTTTGAGCGACTCGTAAAAGAGCGAGTACGCTGTACCAGAAAGTCTGTACTATTTTTTGAAATTTCATTCTGAAAACATATTTATAGAACGACATTGTAATTAATTTGACTTTTGCCAATTACGAAGTCATAAGTGGAGATTCTGGACTTGGATTCGGAGGTGACCATCGCCTGAGGAGCCAACGGTAAAGCATCGTTAACCGAGGGGAGACGGCGCCCGGAGGCCTCACGATTTCGACGCAGCAGGCCGCGCGCGGAGCGGCGCAAGGGACCCTACGACCTTGGAGGCGTGGACAACATTTTGCAACCGACTTCGCAGCGTGGAATTCTCCGGAGGTTCGACGGCCGTGAGTTTAACGAAACCAAAAGAACTTTTACTAAATCTCAATTTAGAACTGTACCGCACAGTATTCTTGCTAATTTGACAAGTCATTTCCTTTTTCTTCCTGAAGTCGTAATTGAAATCAGATAAGGGTATTTTGTAAATAATGTAAAATTGTGTTCTAGTACAGAATTAATTGACTAAATTCACGTGTAATGAATCCAAAGGTGTTACAAGAAATTTGAATATTGTATGTGTATGTATTTTTTTCAGGGTTATTGTTTTGAAGTGTATTTTGTGTGTTTTTCTCAGTGATTTTGTGTGTGTATAAGTTATTACTTGGAAATAAGGTGCAAAGTTAACATCTTCTTAGAGAAAACTGCAGTTTTTAGGTAGGGAAAGATAGCTACCGGAATTAAATGTAAATTTAGTTGTACAAAACTTTCCTTCATAAGAATATATCTTCAATGTTATTTCAAATTGTGTTGGAATGTTAATTGGTAGTTAGTTGAAAAGACGAACCCACCCCCGATAGGGAATTTTATTCTACCTAGAAATTTCCCAGGTGTGCGTGGCGGGACAGCTATCCGTCACGGAATTAGTAAATGAAAGATTTGCTATTTGTAACAAGTAAAAGAGGAGGGTTTGGTTACTATATATATATATATATATATATATATATATATATATGTGTGTGTGTGTGTGTGTGTGTGTGAGAGAGAGAGAGAATTATTTTGTAATTACAACAATTTATGTATATATAAATATATATAAATAATATTGTGTGATAATAATAGTTCAAACTAGAAAAACGACTAATTAACTTGGACACTATCACATACTTGATATATTGCAATTTTAACACTTAAAACACGCTTAACATTATCTATTATGTTTACGAACACTCACGACCAAACGTGTGCCTCGTGCACATCTAATTTACTCTGTTTACTGGCCACTGCCTCCGAGATTGTCAAGAAACTGCTCGGTAAATCGGCATCCTAAGCCCTTGGCTGGCCCATATCTTACTAGTAAGAGGGGGCAGTGAATCATGCAACGTACGCACGTTGTGCGGATGACGCTGGGTAGCAGTGGTTTCTTCAGCGTTGCCGCCACTTAAGAAGACTGATGCGCCGACGATCGAGCGATTTAATACAGATCTCAACAGAAGAAATTACATAGAAAATGTAATTTTGAAAAATGTATGTCACTGAAAAAGAATGTGGCCTATAGTTATTTTTAATTTGATTTATCTTGACATATTTTCGTTCTCGTAATTTTCTCGGGCTATCGCCGGTAGCCCCGGTAGCCCACAGTACACGCCACTGCCGCAATCCTTCTGCAAATCACTCCTGGCCCTTCCCAGTCCACACTTTGCTCTCACGCCGTCTTAGGTTGCTCAGAGCATCAATTGATGTCACTGCGTAACTCTCAACGGATTCGGAGTTCGGGGTTCTCAACGGTTCTAGGGTTCGAGTCGCGATGGTGGCAGGTTAATCGAAACTATCTAAATAGGTGAATTCAGGCGCTGTATGGAGGAGAATTCTTTCGGTCGGCTGCCCTGGTCGGTGGTTTTCCGTGGTTTTTCCGATCAACACCAGGCGGATGCCGGAGCTATTCGCTAACAAACGAACCGCGCGCGATCTTTCCTTCCTCGGCCTTGTCCTATCCTCACCCCTTACTTACAGACGTTTACTCTTACATGCACTACACTCTCATACACGTTGACAGAGCAGTCGGAAGCTTCCCGACTGGGAAGACACTCGCTAGTGGTTCCCGAAAACCCGCAAGCCGACGGGTTGGCCGGCAGTGGATCTCGCCATCCATGGGGGGAAGCTTGATTAATGGGAACATTAATTAATTTTAGAAATAAGAATCGATTATTCTTTGAAAGATTTGTTTTCGTTTCCCTCTCCCCAAATCATTATTTCATTTTAAACTTTTGATTTTTCGATTCATTTTTTAAACTCTCGATATACATATGGAAAGACGCTTGGAATTATCGTTTCACCATGATATACCTTCCATTTCCTATAATCCAACTTTTTTGGCTTCTTTTTCACTAATCTCTCACATTATTTTTCTCATTTTAATGCTAACTTTAAAACTTATTCTCACGAATCCGACTTTTCAAATTACTTTCATGAACCGTGCATCATACACTCGTAACATTGCCTCGGAATTGTTCAGATCATGTAGAATAAATATAATCAACTTATAACTAATACTAATTGTTTACTTAAATGATTCTATAATTATTATAGCCGGAAATAAGGCTATCACCATTCGTTCTTCTCCTACGAATTCAATTTAATGCTTGATGTTTCGTGATCAAAAATTTCAAAAATCTTGCATCAAGCAATTTTAAACACAATCATGACTGTGTATTATGCATTTTCTATTATTCTTACATTATTTGAAAAAAATATTACTTTGTACATATTTTTATTACAATAAATAATGTTCTCTAATAATTATTATAAACTGTTTCTGCCTCCTCCATGTCATTATTACCATGAATTCTTTTGGATTTAATTGAGGAGGCTATTGGATAATAACGAGCAATTTGCCAGGTGCTCACCATCGACTGTTTGATAGTCACTATAATCATTATCATTCATAATCATTATAAATTTCTGCTTTTACCCCTTCCTCCGTGTGACCACTATGATGAATTCTCCTCCATTAGATTAACTGAGACTGTTGGGTAATTACAAACATTTGGGCACCTGCTCCTCATCGACCAGTGATAATGATTCAATAAATTTTCCGTTCCCTTAAACCGCATTCCCCGCGTTCACTAAAGGGTTAGAGAGTAAATACTGTGACGTTTGCTTCACAATTAGTATTTTTTGCCCAAATCGCAAATCCTTTCTCTTTTGAATTTCCATGTCGTTTTACACTTGTATTTCCTTCTCTTTTACGTACCTTCGACATTTCATTGCCTTACATAGGCCGCTGTCTGAAGGACAATTCTAGTGGCCGGCTACTGTGATCGGCAGTTCTCCGTGGTTTCTCCGATCAATACGAGGTGAATGTCGGAGTAATACCTTAACAAACGGGCGACGGACCGCACTCAGTCATTCCCCCTTGTATCCCCTCCAATTACTTACACACACGTGCACTACTCTACCTCACGTGTGGGAGACCGGTCGAAAGTTTCGAGACTTATCCCAACTGGCGGCGGCGATGGTGTAGCAGTTAGCGTAACGGGCTGTTATACACAAGTTTGCGGGTTCAAACCCGATCGAAGCGTCGTGAATCCTTCGTACGGGCGAAAAAATCCTTCGGAGGGGAAGTAAAGCCGGCTGTCCCATTTAATTACATTTACTTGCATGAAGCCTCTGAGCTAAATTCAAATCGTCACCCCAAATAATACCTTCTTTCTCCGCTAGTTGGTGAAAGGAGTCTAACGAATTTGTGTGGTCAGCCGAAAGAGCAGGCTTCATGGCGTGAATCTCGCCACGTAAAATAAGGCATCAATTCAGTTCACTTCAGTTCTACTGGGAGGGGGAAAAACCTTTTCAAGGAAGAACTCTATTTTCCATGTTGTAATACATCATGTTTCCGTGTTCTATGAACTTTCTTTTTATTGGAAGCAACGAACGTAAGTTATCTTCAACACAAATGCATTTGCTTCTTCTATTCAAATATATTTTCCAAATGAATGGGTGAATGTAAAAACAGTACTATAGTTCAAAATTGGTCATTTTCGTTTTGTTGATACTGAAAACAGTTTAATGCGCAGTCATTTGACTTCAAATGAGGTAGATCCTCGTTGGTGAGTGAAAGAACGGTATCTGTCCTGGACATGTAGTGTTCTTCCACTCAGGATTTCAGACGTCTGGCGGCCCGGGCTGCTCACAGTGGATGGGTCACATTTGCCAACGGTATGGGGCTGATGAAATTTACTTCCTGTTGCTGATCGAGACTTTACCTGTAATGAACCGAAGAGCGAGAGGTGAGGGAAACAGTAAGCGAACAGCGAGTCATTTTCGTTATTTTGTGTTTAAAGAATGTGTTCACAGTTTAATTTGTAAAGAAGCATTCAAGAGCTTCAATGGAACATCACAAGAACTAAAATGGAATATTCCTGTTAAACATAGCCAGGTTCAATAACCGACAGAATTCATTTGTCAAGTTTGTCTCCAAAAGATGAAAGAGGAAATCATGAAAGCATTTTTCATGCTATCAAGTCCGAAAACCTTGTTAAGATAAGAGAATACATAAAATTCTTCAATGAAAATTGCACACTACTCATATTCTGTGAAGTTTATGCCAAGTGAATTGAACGTCAAAACACAGCCTGTTCACAAACAATATCTTGAGAAGAAAATGGGCTCTACGTAATGTAATATAATATATAATGAGACATAATATGAGCTCTACTTAATGTTTCGACTTCAACTTTGCACAACCCCAATTTATACGGCGCTCCAGGAAGGTCTCTCCGCAGTGACACCTTGCTGGTGCGAGTGCTAAAAACAGAAATTATGTTGGTAGCACAAGCTGCAGCTTGTGCAAAAGAAAACATAAATTTCTTACTCATCACAATCATAAGAGATGCTGGAAATGTCACCTTCACTTGTTTTCAGATGATCTGGTTGCTACCAACATAAAAGCAATTATCAGTACGCGGTCCTGACTCGGATCAGTGCAAAGTGACTTTCTTGGCGAACTATATTACTTATGTGCACTCTTACAACAAATAAATGTAGCATTTTTGTGATATATTGTTATTTTGCAATAAATTTGGTTGGTAAATCTTCGAAATCTGTATGAAGTGTTGGCTGCTCTCCATCGTAACTATTTATTCTTGCATAAAGCTTTTTCGGCCGCATTGCGGCCATCTTCAGTGCTACAAAAATAATAATAAATAAAAATAATAAAATAATATAAATAGTAAAAATAATAATAAAAATAATAATAAATTTCACCTCTCTTCAGAACGTACATTTGTTATTCAAATCCATTTTCACATTTTATATTATAATTTTCCAGTTTTCTTTCACTCTAATTTGTTTCATAATATTATTTGTAATAGATTCCATTTATTTTATTTAATTTTCATTTGTCATTTTTAAAAATTATATGTCCATTTCACATTTTATATTTTTCTTTAAAATCCAATTCAAAACAATATTCTGTAAAAAAATTTTATTTTTTATTTTTTTGTAATTTAGATATATTATTATTATCATTTCTATTATTATTTTTGTAGCAATGAAGATGGCCTCAATGCGGTCGAAAAAGCTTTATGCAAGAATAAATAGTTACGATGGAGAGCCAACACCTCATATAGATTTCGATGATAGAAGCATCGTAAACACCGCACCATTTCCTACCATGGTAAATCTTCGTTGAGATGAAAATAGTACAAGTTCACAGTTTTGTTTAAATTATAACATGTTATATAAAACTTTTATCGCAATTATTCCTCAGAACATATTCATATGACTTGGTACAAGATTTATGAAATTTTTAAAAAAATGTTTAAATCTGAACAGTTTTTTTTGTCATATCTAATCAAACGTTATACGTAACTTGAATTATCTCAGAATGAACTTTCAGGGCTATAAATGTTTTTCCATTCACCCATTCAAATATTTTCTGCCTTTTTTTCTTTCTGTTATCGGTCATATCGTAGCCATCCACAATCACATTTTTCGACGTTGAGAAATTCAGAATTCTCACTCTGAAACCGCTCCTCATCTATCTGAATTCATTGACCCATGATGACCTCTATTATCATGATTGATGGTTTTTCTGTGTATTATATCATTCTGTGTTTTACTTTCTGTTGCCCAACTTCTCGGTTCACACTCTCAATCATCGTATACTTTTCGCAACTTTTCTCTAGTGCGATATTCATCCTTTCTATGGACACTGGCTCCCTGTGAATTCTGCTCATGCAGGAACGAGCCTAGAGGCTCTCCCTCGGTTTCGTCCTTCCTCCCTCCCTCACCAGCCCTCAACATTGTATTTGTGATCTGCAGCTCCCTTCACACGTTCTGCACCACTCATTCCGGGCAAGTCCCTTCATTCGCCCTGCACCATTCGTCCATAAGCCATCATTGAATTGACGTGGCCCCATATCATTCATTCCCCATCACCCTTCATGCACTACACGTCCTGCACCACTCGTCCCGCAACTCTCATTTCGCACTACTCGTTCAGCACTACTCGTTCCTCATTACTCACCTCGTACCACACGCGCCGAACACATGCATTCGCCTCGCACCACTTGCTTTCCCTACACCCGCACCAGTTGCCTCTCACGGCTCGTCCCCATTCGTCCCATGTTGCTCCCGCACCTACCGCTCCCTTCGATCGCCCGCCGCGAGTTTTATTAAAGTGAAACAGGTATTAATCACTGGGCGGACGGCGCCGTCCGTTCATTAACAGATTGCCAGCGGCTTCCGCGGAAATCGCCGCCAAGTGCACGCGCGGCGGAATCTGCACACAGGCGCCCAGGACGGCGAGCGCCCGCCACGGCAAACACGCCGCTCGCCCCCCCCCCGCTTCGTTCCCCGCTCGTTCCCCTCTTGTTCCCCACCCTCTCTTCCCCAGCTCGTCCCCCGCTCGTTCCCCGCCCCGTCCCCACACCTTCCCCGTTCCTTCCCCGCTCGTTCCCCACTAGTCCCCCGCTCGTCCCCCGCTCGCTCTCCGCTCATTCCCCACTCGTTCCCCACTTCGTCCCCCGCTTCGCCCCCCCGCCCGTTCCCTCTCGTTCCCGCTCTTTGCCCGCTCGTCTTCCCTCTTGTTCCCCACCCGCTCGTTCCTCGCTCGTTCCCCGCTCGTTCCCCGCTCGTTCCCTGCTCATTCCCCGCTCGTTCCCTGCTCATTCCCCGCTCGTTCCTCTCTTGTTCCCCTCTTGTTCCCCAAACGGTCGTCCCCCTCTCGTTCCTCGCTCGTTCCCCGCCCGTCCCCGGCTCGGCCTCGTGTTCCTCGGACAAACGCTCTGTTGTGCCAAGTGGGGCGCAACTTTGCGAGGACACGCGGCTCCAGCTGCTCCGACATTTTTCGGGGCGAAGTAAGTCCGAAGAACTGAGAATTCGTTTCACACTTAAAATATTTCAATTTCATTAAAAAGCTAAGAAATTTATAAATTGAATGTTTTAGATATTTATATTATTTATATATACAGATATTTATATTATTTATTTTTATCGCCACACACAGTTTTTAACTGTTTTTGACGTAAATAAAATAAATAAAAAATATTATTATGTATGATTTATATTATATTGTTATGAAACATATCATAATTTAAAAGAATGAAACTTTTATGGGGGAGTGCCGTACAGTTGTTAATAAGAATTAACAAACACTACAAACCACGTGGGCACCAAAATGTAATGAAACACACGTTGGGCGCCAAATGTAATGCAACGACCCGGTGATTAGACGCTACAAGAGAAGGGAGAGTACCTTCACACGTTGAGTGCGCCGGTGAGTTGCAGACAGCAGGGTACACACGCTAAATTTGTGTAACGGGCGCCAAGCGCGTATCTTACCTGCGTCTTGTTCCGACTTTGAGAACCACAGGGTCGGGGCATTCTGGGTCGAAGAAATGCATTTGCAAACTAGCTATTGCAATGATGACACAGATATGGTATTTTTTTTCAAAAATGTAACCCGTCGAATGACGGAATTACGTGAATTAACTTAAAAATCTCTATTACAGATGAAATGTCCCTCTTTCACAATCTGATATTACTCAGTGCAAAAATTCTAATCAATTACATAATGATGGGTGTATAGACAAATAAATGATGGTGATGGTAATATCCAGAAATCCATAATCTACAGAAAGAGATCTTCTTGAACATTCTATTGCATTTTTTCTAGTCCGACGAAAGTAAATGTGAATGAGAGGGACAGAGGAGAGATAGAGGCACACACAGAGAGAGACGAGAGAAACGAGGAGAGGATAGAAAGGGAGAGGGAAGGAGAAAGAGGAACTTCTTGAACATTCTATTGCATTTTTGCTGATCCGAAGCTGGTACCCCACCTGCACAGAGACGTCCAGAATCTGTAACTAAATGTGAATGAGAGAGGAGAGAAGAAGAGCGAGGGAGAGAAGAAGAGCGAGGGAGAGAAGAAGAGCGAGGGAGAGAAGAAGAGCGAGGGAGAGAAGAAGAGCGAGGGAGAGAAGAAGAGCGAGGGATGGAAAGAGGCAGAGACGGGGAGAGGGATAGACGAAGAGACGAAGAGAGAGGATAAAACGGGGAGAGAGGGGGGAAGACGGAGAGAGAGAGAGCGAAAGACGGAGATGGCGAGAGAGGAAGACGGAGAGAGAGGCAGAGATGAAGAGAGAGGGAGAGACGGAGAGAGAGGGAGAGACAGGGAGAGAGACGGAGAGAGAGACGGAGAGAGCTAGACGGGGAGGTGGAGAGTGAGAGAGACAAAGAGCATTACAATGTCTGCCGGGTTCCGATACTTATATATAATATAAAATATTTGATAGACCATATTGACAAAAAATTGACATAGAAATACCATGTTTGGCAATTGACACATGTGAATGGATATCTTATTCATGTTTCCAGCAAAATGACATCGATTCTAGAAACTAAACAACCATTTATGATTTATTGTGCTTTATGCTGTTGAATTGTAAATTAGCTTGAGATTAATTTTGCATTATCTTGAGATTAATATTGCTAAATAACAGACAAAATAGAATTATTGAAATTATTTAGAAAACGTACGTATTATCCCCCCAAGAGTGCCTTTAGATAGAAAAAATAATAAGATAGACTTTACACGTTTTTTATTGAAAAATCGTTGTTATACTGGGTGTCACACTTAAAATTCGCCCCGTTGAAGAGTGTTCTGTTCTTTGATTTTGGGTAGACAGCAAATTCTAGCGGCTGACTAGGAATCCAGCCGACTAGGGACTAGGAAATGGACTAGGAATCCATAGACCAAACGATTCCTAGTCCGATCGCTGTCCACCCAAAATCAAAGAACAGAACACACTTCAACGGGGCCGATTTTAAGTGAAACACCCGGTAAAATAATGCATGGCTTCAAGATCAATATTTATGTATCACGATTACCAAGAGAATACCAAGATCTGAATTGTTATACTCAGTCTCAACAAGAATTTAAGTCTTAGGAGTCACAATGTGGTGGGAATTAAATCACTTAATACGATTTATTTAATATATCAAATGGAAAAAAGTTAAAATGTAACGGATTATTAAGAACTTTTTTGATAAAAGGTCTATAGTACGGTGGATTTATTTTTCTGTAACAGGATAATGTTTCCTATTCCACAATATTTTTTGTCTTAATTTACACTTTTACTTCACTATCTGTTATTTTTCTTTCTTTTTCATTTTGTATGTGTATACCCAGTGAAAAAGATGTTTAACAAATGAGTGATACGATTATTTAATTAAAGATTCTTCAAGTCTGCGCCAAGGTACTTCCTCCTGCAATATTTTTTGTATGTATTATATGGAAAATAGTATTACGACCTGAATAGAAAATTCAATTGCCTATCAGAAATACATTAAAAAAGTAGCCTATGTGTATATACCTTATCTTCAATCTAAAGTTACATCTGTACGTGAGTATCATTAAAATGTCATGGAGTATCATAAAACCTATTTCACTGGTTACCCGTAACTACATCATAAGGATTTCTTACAACTCTTCTACACTGACTATACTTTACACGCAAAAGTCTGACTAAAATTTAAGTGTTCAAATGGAATTCTTAAAAATATGTCAGTGAAAACGTAATATTCCTTGAGTTACTAGAGTCACGTTTTGGAAAACCATATTTAACGTCACAAAGGACAAGAATTGTTGAGCAATTGAAAGAAGGTAAAATGACGGAGACGTATAGGCAAATTATACATTTCTTACAACTGTTAAAATAATCCAACTCTTAATTGAACAAAAAATGAAATAACATTCTGTTGTACAGAAAAATTAAAACTTTATCAATGAAGATAAATTTTAATTTAATGCTGATGCACTTAACAACACTGATCTTATCATTAGGTAATACTTTAAATAAGTAAAGGATTGTGATGAAAGAGGAGTCTTACCACCACTTATCGGCCATCCTTTGGTGAGTTTTTTCTTATCAGAGAAATCCAAATTCCAAATATTATATACTTAATCACTTACATTAGTGTGTTAAATTACATGAAATATTTTACTTTTCTGTAACATTTTATTTAAAAACCATTGGCAATGATCTTTGGAAAATATTTTATTTGTTTTAACGTGTACATTTTTCTACAACTTAAGAAAACAATTCAGATCAGTGAACTAATAAATATTTTGCTTCTGATGATGGCGTTGTCTGATGTTGATGTTGGCGCAGCCATAATATTGTCGTTGTGGTCTTGATTAGTTGGGAACGACAATGACACGAGCGGGAGCCCCAGTACCTCCTTGCACCTTCACGGGCATCGAGTACACCTTGAATCCTTTAGCTACAAAAAAAATACTTGCTCAAAATCCACTTCTTTAAATTTTCTATGTCATATTTTAATATTCTGCAGATTTGAGAACCTCCAATTGAGCATGCTGAAAACATCTTTTGAAAGTATGCGCGAAGGGAATAACAGAGCAGAAAACTATAAACGGATTTGACAAGATCTCAAATTAGTTTCAATAAAGCAACCCAGGAGACTCTACGTGATTGTCAGATTTTAGTTAATTTATGTTATTTTTTACAGCAAATGAGACGGAAACAAATAACAGTAGACCGGATTACAAATTAAATATTTTTTTAGACAATTGCGAAAAGAAATTAGGGAATTGAAGGAAGACAATAAGAAAGCAGTACAATAAATGCATTCAATTTTAAATTCATACCGTGGAGCTGTGCTTTGAAAGCTACTGCAAGGGGTAGCTAGGCCAATTGCTTAGTAATTCAGTTTCCTCTAGAGTGTATGTAGGATCTAACATGTTGTTTTAACTTAACTTTTGTTTTCTTGTTCAGATATTTAAAATACATTATTTTTATAAAAAAATATCTGTGTACTTCATCTGACCAATAGGTTTCCTTTGTTAATTTATAACAATGCAAAGCTCAATACGGCGAACGCGAGATCAAAAATGTGCGCCTAGAGAACAGTGTTGGTGTCGACGTAGCTGCTCGTATCATTCTCTGTACAATAGTATATTTTTGCAATATGTCCATGTGATTAAAGAGAGAATTAATTAACTGATTGAATCCGCATCTGAATTGATCTTGCAACTCGCCATTCATCGCTTTATTTTCAGAAATCTATAATTTTACTCTTACAAAAAATAATATTTCAATTTTTTAAACATTTTATATTGGGGTTCAATCTATTGTTGGATAGTTTTACTTACAAATTAAATATGTGTAGCAAGAATACAACGGATGTGTGCAAACTATTAGTCAGAAAAGCAGCTGCAACCTGCTAACAAAGAATAGCAGGGCTGCGGTACCAGAGGACTCCACTAGATCCGCGAAAAACTATTTTCCAACTCCGTTTCTGTTCTTGTAAGAAATGTACTATTCATAAAGAATGAATAACATTTGTTATTTAATTGGAATATGCGTTTAGAAAAATATACTGAAATAGGTGAGAACTATTGGGAACAACTTAATTCAATACGCATTTATGCGAACTGCTTTGGCGTACCTGGTAAACACGGCTGATCCAAGTCGACGTGCTCCAAGTTGTATACATTCTTTGCTGCTAGAATCACATGCACATCTCCACTTCCCGGTGCGTCAACTGACGCTGTGTCAACACCAACTCCTACGAGTTGATCGATGCTGGCCAATCTGTGTGCCGCCTCCACTGAAATTCCTGTAAATTACCATATAAACCCCGCCTTGATTGACACAAATAACACTGTTAATTAAAACTGCGTTGACACTGATTTGCACATAATCGTTGCGTACAATTGTTAATTTTATCTAATTATACTTTCTTCGTAAAGCTAGGGATTCTCGAGGTATTTCGGTTTGCAATTCTTTTATAATAATATAATTCTTTTGAAGATAACCATATTCATGCCGAACAGTTGTCAGTGCAATATGTTTCCAGCTCTTAAAGAAACTAAGACTGTGAAATAATAACCCCTTCTCCTACTTTTTCTCCTTCTCCTCTCCCTCCCTTTTAACCCCAGATTGTTTTCCTTATTTCCTGACTGGCAAACCCCGTGTCATGATGCTATCATTGACATCCATCCTCAACGTTATTATGGTCTAACAATATTATAAATCTATGTTGATGAGTTTTTGAAATTTAATACATCATTAAAGGTGAATCTCCAATGCCTTATTTGTTTTATTAATTAAAGTTCGAACGTTAGGTGTGTTGAGTAACTTTGATAAAATTAATTAAATTATATTAATTTATATTCATTGTAATTTTTCGACAATATACTAATATTATCACATAAAATCACTATGTGTCGATTACGAATTGCAATATCTTATACTATTATATTTATTATTGTACTGGTAGCTGCCTGATACAAGGGGCTAGCCTTGCCTTGAAAAGTAACCAGGAAATGAAATAAATAATTTTAATTTTAATAGATTGTCAAAAATAAGGGAAACTCTACAATTCCACCAATACCAATAAGACTCAAAAAGTATTCTAAAATACCTATGTATCCAAGGTATATGTCATTAAATTCCACTGTTCTTGACTGCATAGAACTCTGCACACTAAATTTTGTGATCTGTATGTGTCGCGCTTTCTAATTTAGTGATGCGACATCGATAACATAACGACAATGTTTACAAACGTTGATGTCTAAAATTAAATCATCGATATTAAATAATACATCGACCAAAAAACAACATGTTTTTCAACATCGATGTTTTAAAGCTGGCGCAAGAGAATCTGATCGATGATGGTAGTACAAACAGTTCATTTAGATCGAACAGATAAGCTGACAATGGAACCATCAGTTATGTTTTAACAAATTTCGATGATGGGAATTTTTTCATTCATAAAACTTCAAACACAAAACATCGATGTTAAAAAATACATCGGCTTCAATATATCGATGTTAAAAATATCAATGTTTCTATAAAAAACATCCATGTTTTGAAAATATTGACATCGATACTTCTAACCTGGTTGGCGGAATTCAGTGAAGTTGGTGGAGGCGGTGCCGAGGTAGAGCGTGCGGTTGGCGAAGCGCTGCGCCCACCCGAAGCTGATGAGGAGGACGGCGTTGTCGGGGAAAGGGCCGTTTTCCTCAATCCACGCGTCGATGTGCGACGGCTGCAGGCGGAACGAGGCGTTGCCCGCCGCCTGCTCCGTCACGTTCAGGAACACGCCTGCGCACCCCTCACACTTACACCTCTTTCCCTCACACAAATGATTCATGTTATCTAATTATGTTTTCTTCGCAATGCTAGAATTAGTTTAAATGCGTTATTAATTGAAACACAGTAGAACATCTATAATCCGGATTAATTGGGGTTGAAGCTCTTTGACAATATCGATGTCCAAAATGAGCCATAAAATGGACGGGGGACACATTCAACGTAATACGGACATATTCAACGTAAAATAACTTGTAAAAATCGTTCATAATTCTCTCTGAAGGTTACAGAAGTAGGGTAGATAAGTAAGAGCATTAATATAATGCAGTAATTTTCCGCAATATTTAGCTTAAAAAATAAGTTGTTTGGTTTCTTTTAAACAAATATATGTGTACTTACGTACAGTATACACTTCATGCAATGTTTTATCGCTAGAACTGAATCCAGATTATCGACGTTCCTGATATTTGACGTCCGAATTATTAATGCTCTACTGTATGATCATTGCCAAGTGAAATTTAAACTCGCAATAAACAATCTTATATTAATATTTTGTTTTTGACTTTTTACTTGAAATAAATACTCCTAGCTGAATTTTGATACGAACCACCGGAGTGGTCTATCCCAAGATAAAATATTATTCTAAATTCTAGTTCAAATATTTGGGAAACGTTTTAATTCATACCATTCGCAATGAGTCTGTTTAAAGGAATCTGATCCGTTGACCATCCATTTTCGCTGAAATGAAATGGAGAATCCAAATGCGTGCCAGTGTGCTCACCAACGCAGAAGTCGTTGATGCGATACCTAAAAAACAAACACAAGTACCTTCATAAATGGCGCTACTTTCAAGTTTTCAGTAGAAAAAACTGACGTCACTCACTGACTATAATTTTATAAAAATTCCTCCTTCTTCTGATGCTTGTCTATCTTTTCTTTCATAAAAATAGTCCCTCTTTAATTTAAGACATTCATATTTATTGTTTTACTACTTTATATGTTGGCGTTGGCAACGATTCGGCTAATATTTTGTAGACATCTTCAAATTTCTGGTTTACATATGCCAATTTTTATTTTCTCACCCTTAAGAAGGTAAATCTTAAACAGAGAAAGTTATGTAACTCTTATTACAGGGCCCTGGTAACGAAAATGTGGATAAATCCAGTTGCTAAATTTATAAAAAAAATCCTCTTACACATGATGTAGCCAGAATCCATTATTTGTGGGTCTTTGATACCGAAAGTCGTCTGTCTGCCCGTCTGTCGGTCTGACCGTCTGTCGGTCTGACCGTCTGTCGGTCTGACCGTCTGTCGGTCTGACCGTCTGTCGGTCTGACCGTCTGTCGGTCTGACCGTCTGTCGGTCTGACCGTCTGTCGGTCGGACCGTCTGTCGGTCGGACCGTCTGTCGGTCCGACCGTCTGTCGGTCCGACCGTCTGTCGGTCCGACCGTCTGTCGGTCCGACCGTCTGTCGGTCCGACCGTCTGTCGGTCCGACCGTCTGTCGGTCTGACCGTCTGTCGGTATGACCGTCTGTCGGTCTATCCATCTGTCCGTCTGTTTGTCCCGTCTGTCTGGCCCATCTGTCCATCCACCTGTCCATCTGTCTGTCCGTCTGTGAAAAACGCCAGCGGCTAAACCGTTCAGCCAATTTTCTCCAAAATTGATATTCTCCAATCGATCTGGCTGATGTCGCGGCCCCTTGAATTTGAAAAGAATGTTTTAATTTTGGGAGCTATTTCATATGAAACACTGAGACATTTTCAAAAAGTAGCTCAATCGTTTTTAATTGAATTTTGTTGTTAAAAAAATTAAGAGAATGGTGCAGATCTCATTTTCTTTGAAAACTCTTGATTTTTCGAAAGCCGCAAAAATTCAATTTTTTTGGCCTCTTCCTACAACTAAAATATTGATATTTTTCCTTTAATAAAACCTGCTGCTTAAATATAGATTTTGAAGTGAGCTTATGTACATTTTTTTTTAAATTAGAGTATTTTTGGCGTAATTTTGTCTGAAATATAGACTTTTTTAAATTTTTGTTAAAACATTTTTTTCTCAGAAAAGGCTCAATCGTTTTTGATGAAATTTTATTCTTAGATAGTCTAAAGGACGTTCAAGAAAATGGTGTGGGTCTCATGTTGGTTGAAAATATGTTGTTTTTTTTTTTTTTTTTGAAAATTGAAATGAAATCAAAATTTGTTCGGGATCTTCCTACAACTACAATTATGCCGATACAATTTTTTTTCTAATGAAATGTGTTCATCCAAAGCCGATCTTAGATATCATTAAATAAGATCATGTTCAATTTTTCAAAACATGAGTATTTTTTGTGAAATTGTGTGTCAAACTCAGGCAATTTTTATTTTCTTTAAACCATTTTTTCTTAAAAACCGCACATAGTTTTATTAAATTGGGACCTTAGATAGCATAAAGGATGCTTAAGATAATAGTGCAGGTCTCATGTTCGTTAAAATGTCTGATTTTGCGAAACTTTTTAAAAAATAAAAAAATGTCGGCGTCTTCCTACAACTACAATTGTAAAGACACATTTTTTCTTAATGAAATGTGTTCATTAACAGATTTTCAAATGAGATCATGTTGATTTTTTTTAAATATGAGTATTTTTGGTGTAATTTTGCGACAAACATAATAGCCCGCTTCAAAATGATGGCGCTTCGTGAACGTAACAGAGGTAATTCCAGCAGGTTGCTTCGTAAGTTAGAATTTGTGTATTATTTCTGATTTCTTTGTTCGTGTCTTACATTCGAGCTTTTATTTTACGTTGACAAATTAATATTTTATAAGTTTTTTATAAGTTATAAATATTTTCTTTTGCGCGTAGTTTTGCGTGAAAAATAGGTAATTTTTAATTTTTCTTTAACATTTTTTCTCAAAAACCTCTCCAGCGTTTTTGATGAAAGTTTTTTGTTGGATAGTCTGAAGGTCGTTTAAGGGAATGGTGCAGGACTAAGGGTGGTTGAAGATCCTGATTTTTCAAAATTGAAAAAATTAAAAATTTGTTCGGTATCTTCCTACAACTACAATTATGAAAATACAATTTTTTAATGAAATGTGTTCATCAAAAACATATCTTCAAATAAGTTCACGAGGAATTTTTTGAAAATATGAATTTTTTTGTGTAATTTGGCTACAAACCAGGTCGCTTGCTCCGAATTTACTACGCTTCGTGAACATACGTAGAGGTGTTTCGAAGCTATTGCTATTCCTATAGAAGAAAGTAGATAAGGGAGGAAGATAGGTGATAAATTTAATTTAGAACTAACAAATTATTCTTTACTTTAAGACATTTTTATCGCTGATAATGGTATTTTCATTTCTGCAAGTTTGAAATGACTACTGTTTTTGGCTATCGACATAAACGCAGGTATCCACTCCAGGTGCTTCCTTTAAATTGGTTAAGTTTGGAATATATTATCATTATTTCTAATACTTTACGTGTAAGAAAAATCGAAAAAATTGAGTACCATTAATTTTTATGAACATTTTGATTTTATCTGACTGTATACGCTGAGTTGGGAAACAATGCAGCGATGTATATTTCAGAAGGTCATTGTTAAACGGCAACGATATTGAAATTGATATTGATATTGAAATGTGAAATTCTTTTGAATTCTTCTCTTTGTTGAACGTTGACATGCAGCCATTATGAGACTTTGTTTCATTTTATTGATATTTCTTTAGGTCAAAAACAGACCAACCGAGTGTGACATACTATGGGGGAGAAATGTGTGCTAGGAAAGTGTTCGTAAATTTTGGTATCCCTACCCTAACCCATTTGCTTGTTTAATTCTGAATGCAGATGGAAATGAAAGTTTGTTCTTCAATTAATAGTCGTTATTAATCGAAGAACAAACTTTCATTTTTGGGGGAAATTTTCTTAGGTGTAAAAACGTACAGAATATAGCATTATCATTACAAATTTTTAGTGTTACCTCCATTTTATCTTCCTTTATGATGAGGAAGGTGTCATAAACGTAGCGTTGATAAAACAAATGATAAGTTTTTCATAGGAGAGAATTTTCAAGGTTTCTGATTACCATTTCTGAAAAAAGACTACTAATGGAACCTAACGATAATCAGAATCCTTGAAAATTCTGTCTTATCAAAAACTGAAAATTTGTTTTATCGACACCTTCCTCATAAAGGAAGATAAAATTGAGGAAACAAAAAAATTGCCATTACTTCCATCCAAATACACAGTTTGCAGTAGCAAAAGAAAAAATAATGTATCATGAATTTCAAAAAATTAATGATTCTAAATCAAGAACCACGGAAGGGTGCTATAATTGTGTGAGGGACGTTGCGGTAAATTTCAAGGACAGGGTTCGGCTCCTACTGACGCGCACGATTCGGTTCCGAACGAGTCACTCGCGGCACCACCACAGTGTGCCCGGCCACGGCCACGTGGCCAACGCACTTTCGTGTGGAATCGTGACGCTTCGCTACCCGTGTCCAAGTTGAGGACGAGGCTCAGGCCTTCGGCCCTCGCGTTAACATAAAACATCCTTGAGTCTGTCCAACGCATAATTACCAACGCATTTATGCATTAAATGCATTTAACGCATTTTATGCATTTAACATTATGCATGCAACGCATTTTATGCATTTAACCATTGTAATTCTCCATTACACATTCGCACCACACCGCACAATGCACAATGCAAGCACAAAGGCATCTTCCCGCTCCCTGAGTGATCCGTTCTCGTGGTCCGCGCGAGGGAACCATGCGCAAGTGAACCGTGCGCCATTGTTTTAGTGAGCCGAAACCTGTCCTTAAAATCAGCCAACGTTGCTTGTAAGACATGGCTTTCAAACCTTCAAAAACCATGATAGAATCCAATTCCTTCACCGGAATTTACGACAACTTGCTATTACATATTGACAATGAAAATCAAAAGCAATTCTTTCTTCCCCCCCCCCTTTCTTGACGGTTGAAATACATTGTTCGTAACCGTCTCCAGGTCTCACACAGACTTTTAACATAAAGGAGCAGCTGGTAATTCGCATTCTTACGGGGTGCTTTTGTTGTATACTATATTGTAAATAATGTAAATATTTTAGTCTAATTATTAATTTGCTTAAAACGTAACTTGTTTAAAAATAAGAAAAGCTTCTGACAACTTTTATAAAAATATAATTCATATGATGCAACCCTTATTAATTTATGACCTTTGAATTGTAGTTGAGTGTAATTTCAAGTAATTCTCTATATTAACCACCGTTGTGAAGTGGAGCTTATGTTTTGACTGCAATAAGAATCCAGTATTGAAAAATGTTCATATTTTTTCTTTAAACCAGTGGTCTGAAGATAGCTAGAAAATATTAGTCGAAACGTTGTCTAAACCAACTTATAATGTAGTAAAAAAGTAAATCTCAATGACTTAAATTAAAGAGGAATTGATTTTTAGTAATATTATTTTAGTAGTAGTCGTAGCACTTGTAAACGTAATTATTTAACTTTTATTTATCCGATTTCAGCAAATCAACAACAAAATAGTCGTGATACAAAAGCGCTTACTTTCACGTATTATTTGTAACTGTTATATACTAATTGAGTTAAATTAAAATATTATGTTCTCTACGTAATGTGATAATACTAGTTGAGTGTTCCCAACTAGCACAAGTAAGTTTCAGAGTTGGGAGCCCGGACGTAGGTACTTAAGTCCCATAGACGATGTCTTAATCCACTGAAATAACATCTCTGAAGCTAGACGTATGGCATATAGGGAAGAAGTATAGTCTGTTCACGTGCTTTGGAGCTCTAGAATGCCGACCCCACTTTTTTAATATGCTTTAAATCACAGTTTAGATTATACTATTAAATAAGGTTGAATTAATAATATACCAACGAGAACTCATATTAAAATGAGTGATTGAAAACTAAAAATGGTCGCTCACGATTAATACAAAACATATTTCCATCGGCAAACGAACTACAGGTTTGATTTGATAGTATTGCTGACAAAACAACCCAACGCTTGGCATTCTCTTATCCCATTTAGCAACAAGTGAAGCTACAAATTTGCACAGACTTTCTCGTTTGAAATCAATACCTTTAATAATCGCAAACTTTTATCGACAAACGAAACGATGAGCGCAATAATATAGCTTCATCATTCATTGTGAGATGATATCGTCGTTTTCTTACATTTGACAACCAATTAACTTTTAGCGTATTCTCGTTAGGCGATGAAATGCTGATGTAGATACGAGACGAATTATATTTTGTTTGGAACCAGAAACATTACATGAACCCATTTCAGTAATAAAACGATTCCAGCTGATGTACTTGAAATATAATCGCTATGTATGTAATGTACTATTGCGACACTTATACCACACTGTATTATTCTAACAATATTGCATTGATGAATCACTTGATTAAATAAAAACTCGGTTGCCATGTTTATTCTTAATCAAAACAAACACATTGCTTAATAACAATGTTCTTGATATTGTTACCAATTTCAACGTAAACCACTTGCAAATTCTTAAGCGAGCGAATACAAAAATCTTCCATTTTCGTTAATAGTTACAAAACTTTGACAAAATGTTATAAGACAAAATTTTTAGAGAACTATTCAATTAATGCGATGGATTACTTCTCGTTTTTAATAGATATTTATTCTACGTTTGATTAAAAAATACCTACAATTTTCAGCATTATATTGACTTTTAGGACTCCAAATACCTAGCTCAAAATCGAGCTTTCGGAATACTAGAGTTGAATTATTTTCTATTGTGGAGAATTTCGAGGGAAATGTTTCGATAGTTTTTGAGAAAATTTTGTTAGAACTTTTCAGAAAATTCGCCATTTTCCCATAAGGATTTCCTATCATTAGAGATACTTTGAAGCTTATGTATTAACAAATGCATTAAACAATGAAATACATATACAATTGAATTATAAGCATAATAATACATTTTAACCACGTGACAGATATTTTTAAAAAAATAAATTTGTGTAATTTTTGGAAAATCAAGAGAATACCGCAGAATGGTGTTTATGGTATCCCATACAGTACATTTGGCATTATTCATACCAATAGTATTAAGAAAAAATTTAAAGCCGCTTTTGAGAAAATCTTGTTTTTATTATTGCCAATATTTCAATCGAAATTGCTCGTAAACTATCATTTTTTTTTAAAATGTTCGTGGCTTTAAGGAAATAACTAATTATTAAGAACAAATTTTATTTGAAGAAAAAATCGTCATCTTCAATATTGTAGGTGGAGGGAGACGCCGAAAAAATTTCAAAATTTTGCAATTTTCAAAAATTCAGAGTTAACAGGGAAAATTAGACTGATGCCTTCTTTATAAGTGTGTTGTGCTACATTTTTACAAAAAATTTAAACATTTGGAGCCATTTTTGAGAAAGTTTTGAAAAAGTCTCATGGGGCTTCATGTAAAGTACCTACTTGCCAAAATTCATGAATGCAGAACTTTGACTGAGGCCAGATCGACCAGGGATTATTTAGTTTAGAAATAATTCTACGCATATTTTAGGATCTAGTGTTGTTCACAGACGGACTGGCAGACGGGCCGACGTTTCGGAAAAAACACATTTTCGGTATCAAGGAATCACTGAATCACTATTCGTGAAATATTACTATATTAACGTGTTAAGAGGGGAAAATGTACTACATATTAGAATAAGATATATCCACTTTTTCTGTATCAGGGCCCATCAACACGAGTTATTCAGTCGAAAAATCACAGGTTTTTGCTGCAGCATAGCTCTCTTTCCTCTACGTGTAGTACTCTCCGTATATACGCACATATACGAGAAAGTAAAAAGAGAGCTCAACAAAACTTGAACATTGTGAAACTACATTTACCCCAACACAAATCACGTAGCCGTCTCATCTTTTACGTAGTGGACCACAGCACTGGGGCTCCCGAAAAGACAGGGACTCCGGAAAGGAATCTCCGCCAACGCCCATTAAAGATGCAGATTCTGTTCAATATATTGAAGGTATCTCATGATAAAAGAAATCTGTAACAACTCGTCCCCAGAATATTTAATTAAGATTATACCTTATTTTGTATTTGTATTCAGCCATTACATGGCCCGCAAGGGGCAATTGGTCTCGGCGCCGTTAGTCCCCGGGGTTCCTAGTTGGTCATCCGACCAGGAACACGCCATGTCTCGAATTCGCGTAAACTTCGCGACGGCACTTACTTAACGAATTCGGCTAGCGACGCCAGTTTCGCGGTCGTGGCCTTTCAGTAGAACCATCACTGCATTTTCCTGGATGGCCGAGGGAAACCATGAAAACCTGGGTCAGGATGTCTGGCACGGGGATTGAACCTGGGCCTCCCGAAAGAAAAGTCATCGCGCTATGCCCTGAGCCACTTCAAGCGGTTTTTCCTTATTACACATTGCTAAGTAAGGTCATTCCTTATTATTGCTACAACGAATGCTGGAAGATTATTTCAAGAATCGGCAACAATAATAACAAAATATACTGGAGGGCTACAGTCACAAAATATACTATTTGGACGAGGGTGTATTCACAGCGCCGACGCTTCGTCTGTATATTTACGGCCATCCCAAACAGCTTTGTTACTCGTCCCACACATTCCGCGCTACCAGGGATCGCGTTGAAATAATGAATTAGTAAAATTTTCGTTTGTAAATCTCGCAATGTGAAATTGGCAACACTACATAACGAATACACAAATATTTTAGGTTGTTTGTAATTCACGAGATGCATTCTGTCTGCGTTGTTGCCTGTCCTACTTTACGTAGTTTACGACCGAAAAGTCTACTAATTCGTATTCAGAATAGTGTTCCGAGAATGACCTTCTGGATGACCTAAGAGGGAAAATTATTTCTATGCTGGTTAAATCTAATTTATACTGGAATGAGTACCTAGCGTATATACATTTGATCTAAAATCCCCGATTTCGCGTTAGACAATCGCAGTTTGGGACCACAATTGAACCTTCTGTTCCAGAGCCTCCGAGAACCATCTAGGCTACTACAGTGGATTGAGGGAAACAATGAAAAACTTGACCGAGATGGGGGCATTAATCAGAAGCTTAAGAACAATTCTAGTTACAGGCATATTCACATTCAAAACCAAACCAGCGGTGCTCAGCAGCACATACTTTCTCCCACTACTTTTGTGATGCATTACTTTTACTTTACATGACGCAAAATTACGACCAAAAAAATCTCTATTTTAAAATTGGTAGTTACAAGGAAAAGCCGAAAACTTTTTTAACTTTCGCAATTTTCGAAAGTTTAAATAATTTAACGAAAATTGGACCTGCGTTATTTTTAAAAGCTTACTTTCTCTGTCCGATAAAAAAATGAATCCAAAAATTTGGACCAATTTTTCAGAAAAATTGAAAATGTTCTTTTGACTTCACGTGAAGTACAGCACCCCTCAAAATTAAAGAATCTGTTTCAAATTCAAGTTTCCGTGATATCAGGAAGATCGATGGAAATATCACTTTGGTGAAAATCCTACTTACGGTTTAGCCGTTGTTCACAATCGGACGGACAAACAAATACGTCTGAAAGAAAGATGCACAGATGGAGAGAACGACGGACAGAAAGACAAAACGGACAGAAAGACAAACGGACAGAAAGACGGACAGAAAAATAGGACAGAAGGACATGACAGAAAAACGAATATACATTTGTCCGTAAACTAATGTTTCGGTATCAAGAATCTACAAGACGTGGATTCTGACTTCACGAAGTATTAAAAGTTATTAACTTCAAATAGAAACAAGAATGATCATTTCTTTTTTTAAATCAGGGACTCATAAAATAGGTTTTACTGACAAAAAATTGCCTATTTTTGCGGCAGCATTACAAGACTTTCTCTATACTACGTAAGTAGTATGCGAGAAAGTAACTAGTGGTGCTACAGAATGGCACAGACTTTCCCGTATTAGTTTTCTATTTCCTTGGGTCTTCCCTAGCTATTCGGAATTGCCACAAACTCTTTCTTGCCAGCTGCCATCTATTACCGCCAAAAGTACATTCTTTTGCCATTTTCTTAATTTTTCGGTTTCCTATTGGTAGAACGGAATCATTGGTTTTAGAATATTAAAGAACACAAAAACCTAGCCCTAAATGGCAATTTTCTTTTAAAAATTATGTGCTGTTTAAGAGAAAATGGCGTTTTAGCGCTACCAAAAATGCAAAATTTGAAGCTCATTTTCACAGAAAATATTTGAGTTTTCAAAATACTTTATTTGAAGCACTTACACTCACAAAT
The DNA here is from genome assembly GCA_031308135.1 of Acheta domesticus. NCBI lineage: Eukaryota > Metazoa > Arthropoda > Insecta > Orthoptera > Gryllidae > Acheta > Acheta domesticus. The sequence goes on along the minus strand of JAHLJT010002406.1, from coordinate 163,777,797 downwards.
ATAATAATGTTTATAAATTGCTGGTAATGTGCATATTAAAGATGTGAGAGAGCTTTCAAAAAAATTACAATTATGTAATTTTTGAAAAAACAAAAAAATAACTCAAAATAAACTTTACGTCATATTAAAGAGTGTAATTAGCACTATCCGTTACAAACGTTTCAAGAAAAAATGTGCAGCCATATATGAGAAAATGGCGTTTGAGCGTTTCTGAAAATGCGAAATTTTGAGCTCTTTTTCACAGAAAACTGTTGTGTTTTCGAGAAACTTTACTTGACATTATTGAAAGCACATGTACTCGTTAATATAATAATGTGAAAAAATCGCCGCTAATGTAAATATTATCGACGTGAGAAACATATGAAAAAATTTACATTTTTGTAATTTTTTAAAAAACCAACCTATAGAGCAATATGGCTTTTACATCATCTGATAGAGTACATTTACCACTATCCCTACCAAAAGTTTAAAGAAACAATTTGGAGCCGTTTTTGAGACAATCTTGTTTTTGTATTTTTTTTTAAATTGCACATATTGCACGCAATATTGCACGAAAACTGTTAAATTTTGAAAAACATTTACACGACCTTTATGAAAGAACTCAATATGCAGAACAAATTTCATTTGAAAAATATATCTCTATCTTCAATTTTGTAGTTGGAGAAAGATGCCGAAAAAAAATTCAAACTTTCACAATTTTCGAAAATTCAGAGTTATCCGTGAAAATCGAACCTATGCCATGTTAATAAGTGTATTTTACTCTATTCATACAAGAAATTTAAAGAAAATATTTGGAGCCGTTTTTGAGAAAATTTTGAAAATCCCCGGGGGGCTTCATATAAAGTACCCCCAAAATTTGAAGAATCTTTTTTAAAATCTCAAAGCTTTGACTAAAACAAGATCGACCGGGGAATATCCATTTTGGAAAAAATCGTACGTATGGTATAGGCGCTAGCAGTGTTCACAGACGGTCAGGCAGACGGACGGACAGACAGACGGACGTTTTCCTTTGAATTGGTGTTTCGGTATCAAGGACTTAGAAAACAGGGTTTCTGGCTACACCACGAGTTAGAGAATTTTTTTTCTTAATTTAGCAACTGGTTTTATCCACTTTTTCGTTTTCACGGCCCGGTAGTAAATTTTTTTCCGCCGAAAATTGGCCATTTTTTCGCGCAGCATTACGTAACTTTCCCTATACTACGTATATCACGCCGTGTATACGTACGAATACGGGAAAGTAAAAAGAGTTATGCGTGCTTGGTTGGACGGCTTCATTATTGAAACCCAAGCTATCGTCTCCTATGTTATTTAAGTAGTATACCTTCCCTTTGCGGCTGTCACATGCAACCAATGTTTTATAAATGAGTTCTCTAAAGAAAGAACTTTGCGGAGACGTGACTAATTGCACTTCGACTTTAAAAATATGAAGGATTTATTTTAAAACACTTCTAAATATTCATGTAAAATGCAACTCGCAACCCATATCAGGATATTTTAATCTATATCGTTAAATAGCTTTAAAACAAAGCGTTCTAGTGTCTTAAAAACTAATTTTTTTAAGCCGAAGGCCTCAAAGAAAGGTTTATCACACCCTAATCTACAGGATGAGAGCTTCTTGACAATTCTTTTTGCTCGTTTGATGCTTCTCGATTCTACCCCATCTGTTCCGAGCTTGTAGAATCTGCTACTACATGTAAAATTACTAATTACTTGATATTCTACACGATTGAATTACACGTGTGTACCTTTTTTCTCGATAATAAATTTAAATAAGAATAGTTTGTATTAGCAAGCGTCTATTATATTGTTATCAAATACAAGGTGACATACAGAACAAATGACGGAGGATAAGAGGGTCTTGAAATAAAATATATACTACAGGCTTAATATGGAAATGGAAAAATAAGAAAGAGGGGGGAGTATAGCATGCGAGAGTTCTCGCAGGGTACGTAAGTCATAGTTAATAAAGTCACTAAGCCGACAAGTAGCCTGGTTGAAGATTAGTAAATTGTGGCGATAGCCATGTTTATAACCAGTCAAGTCAGTTATTCGTGTTATCGGTCACCCGTTCAGGAATTTTTCGTAATACTATCTTCTTACTAGAAAACATGGAAACAAGAAGTGCCAATTCTTGGAGTGTTATCATACAGTGTAGGGAAACTCAATGTTCACCCGAAAAAAAACTTCATAATCTTAAGATGCTTTTTCACGAGCAGTGTTTTTTGCCAGTTATGTAACGACAGTATCCTCAGTTGTGAGTAAACATTTTCAATGAGTAAGTGATACATAAACATTTGTCGGTGGTCATTGTCATCAGCGATCTAGAAAACACTTGTTAGTTGACACCGTCCTTTCTAATTGGCATGAGTTTGCACATCACTGATGATACATTATTCCGGTAACTGGCAATAAGCGCTTATCGTGTAGAGACATCTTTACATTTATTTCTAACGTAAAATATAAAATAATTTCTGAAATGAAAGAAAATAATGAATCTTCGTATTCTTAAATATCGCATTCTGCATCTGAATCTTCTCTTCTTAAGTGGTGAATCCCGAAAATTTATAAAGGAAGGGCGATTATTATTTTTAAAATAAGTATTACAATGCAGAAAGCTCGATTTTGAAACTTATTTCGAAGTTGAAAGTCATTGTATATAAGATATTTTTTGTTTCATCACCCTCCTTGTTCTAATATCTAAATATGGAAGATTTGCTGCATCTACTTCTCCCTAAAATTTCGAAGTTATTACCAAGTTCAGATCACATTCGAATGTCCTTTCAATCAGAGCTTGTTGACGATTTAGAACGCCATTCACCGTTTTGAAGTTGCTCCAGGGTGCAATTTCGCTTCCATTATTTCATCATTACGTTCGAGGTTTTCTTCGCTGCTGATTTCCCAAAAGCTCCTCTTCAGTGAGGTCATTACAATGAGAGTTGCACAGATCTTGAAAGGCTTTTCTGTTCATTTGGCCAAAACCCTTACCTCCAATTTCACGCAACTGAATTGAATTATTTTATAATTTTGTTATTCTATAGAATAACAAAAGTATATATTTTTCACATTATTCACATTAATATATTCATGCGAATTGACATTCTAGCATTGACATTTTTGCAGAACGTGATACTTTGAGCTCTGGTGTCTTCCGAGTTCGTTTCCCAGATTACGCTGATAAAGGAAATGAAGTGTGCTCACTTTCAAAACAAAAGAAGTGCAACCAATAGACGCACTCGCGAATGTTGAAGTCGCGAATGTTAAAACCGGTAGCATTTTTCAAATCGCGAATGCTCGGGACTCGCGAATAGCGAATTCGCGGAAGTCTAGGGATTACTGTACAACTCTACTTATACCTCACGCGAACGTCTGTTCTCACGTCGAAACGCACGCGAACTCTCCCGCGACCTTGAAGTTATGCAATTTATGCAAGGACCATGGACGCTAAAATCCGCAGACATTCCTAAAACTACGCTACTCCACTTTCCTTGCCAGTATTCCGGCGTATTTCTCAGTTGAAAAAAAGGAAGTCTCATATGTGAGGAATTTCATACGGATTTTGCATGAGCTATGCATTTTTTTAGGCGAATGTGAAAGAAAGGAGCATAAAGTATGGTTTAGTCTTCAATACTTTTAAGTGAAGGAGCGAAAAGATGAACATGATTCGCTTTCATTTCCTCTGGTAGGCAATTTCAACTTCAAACGTGCCGAGTAAACGAACTGAGAAACCTTTTCAGTGTTTCTGATTAAATGTTTCATTAGAAATTTAGTCAATCAAAATGCATCAAAACTTTAGAAAATAAATAACTGTAACTAGACCCTAGGTACCTCTTTATTTATTTTCCTAAAATGCTTTAGCTTTAATTGAACCTAGGGTGGAATTCCACCTACGTTCTAATACTTAATTTTGCAACATATTTTTCTCTAAATATTGCGATTTTTAAATATTCGCACACGAATTGATTTTTCCATTAAGGATGCGAATTTAAAAAGAAATATCCCATTAAGGATGTGAATTTAAGGAGGATACGGAACATTTTGAGGAATGTTTTCTTAATTAGCACCATGTATCCTTTGTCGTCTGAACACATTCATGTTTTACTAGTGACACTATATAGCAGTCAGGGGAATTTAAAAACTGGCCTTAAATCTTCCTGTACAGAGAAATGGGACATATTGATTATTTATAAAATATTTATAAAGTTTCGAGTTATTATTTTGTTTGTAATGAGGCTTTCAGGTTATGTAGGATATGTTCACCATAATTGTTATAGACACAAATAAAAGTAAAAACGAATTTCCCAGGAGGAAGAAATTTGGCGATTCGCTCAGAGTTTGTAAAAACCAGCATTCTAAACATAAAATTCGTCGTAATAATGATGCAAGTAATGACTATTTCCGTGTGATGATTTTCGTCGTGAACCTTGTTTGTAGGATATACAAAGTGAAGAAACTTTCTTCCAAGATAAAGATAGTTTTCAGTAAACAAAATGTAAATGTTATTTTTCTAGATTCCACAATAGCTAATGGAATTTATCAGAGATTTAATGACAATTTAATGACAAAAGAAAAAGAGACATGCAGGAGGAACTAGATGGCCCAGATTATTCAGCGGGAATAAACTGAGTGGCGACCGCATTTAAAATTTTGCAGCAAAACTTCAAAGTTATTTTTCTCTAATTTTATATCTTTTTTCGTACGGGATATACTGCTTCAAAAAATTAATAATAGTACATACCTATTTTTTAATAAATATCTTCAATATAAATTACATCGTAATAAAACAGTAAAAGCATTGAAAAGAAATACTACTTAATTTTAAAAACATTTTTGTAAAATTAATTCAATTTTTTAAAATTCTGCTTATAAACAATAATTGTAGAACGGTTTTCTATGCTGATTCTAGTAATTTATGATTGGGATATTGAATATAAAAAATCTACTTGAATAGAAGGGTTTCTGAGTCACTAAGTGTTCTCAAATATTATAAAATTAATATATTTAATATTGAGATATATTCCTCTCCTTTAAGTATTTTAACAGCAAAAATAGTAATACTTCAAGAAAAGAAAAGCTATCAAAATATTTTGAACATTCTACTCGAACCAATTTTGGACCAAATGGAATATGAAAAGTAAATTGTGCAATGTATTGATGTTATATTTTCAGTTAACATTGTATTCTTCACAATTTTGAATAGCTGCTTGCTTGGGGCAATATATTCCATGTATAAATGTTGTTCTGAAATAATGTACAGAAATATCTTTCAATTGATTTCGTGTTCACAAAAAAAGGCAGTTTCTCTTTAAAAGCACTTTATCATGGAAACTGACAAAAAAAATTGTTGAATTCTGAGTCTCAATAATGCAATTTGTTGAGAAAACACAAAGTAACTTCAATTACTATTGATCGCTTTATCATTAATATAAAAAAAACAGGCCTTTGCTCATAACCTAAAGAAAACTACTTCCTTTCCGAAAATGTATTCCTTTCCAAAACGATAGCAACGACGCATTCTCCGAAATATTGACCAAAATATTGCCCAATGGCCGCATACACGAGCCCTTTACTATGTGTTATTCATGAAAACACAACAATATGGACGCACTCACCTTGTATTTTGGAATGGGTTATCTTGCAGTGTTCCGGGCGTGAAGGGCACGGTCACGTAAGGAGAGTTCCTAGAAAGCGTTCTAGAAAGTTCCAGCGGTTCACTCAGTCGGCATTCGTCCGCCTTCGTCGCCGCCGCCGCGAGCAGCACCAACAGCAGCCACCGCGACGCCATGGTCGAAAGTGACTGAGGACGGCTGCGTTGCTGCGTCTTATCGAGGCAGACGGCCGTGACCTAGCTCTCAGACGAGAGCGAAGAACGTGCGGAGAGCGTGTGGACAGTCCGTGCAGTTAGAAAACAGCAGCCACCGGTGCGGCCGCTGGCAAATGCACGTGTGTCAGAGAGAGCTAGATTCCTTTCCGAAATAATAGTTACAGCGTTATTGGGACGGTAAACAACAAATGACATACGCGATTGAAGTCCGTAAACCGTGGTGAAAGTTTCGATTTATAACCTCCTAGACTGTTATTTGTATAATCGGCCGTGTGGTACTATATTTTTCGTAACACCATCTTCTTATAAGAAAAAATATCATATTACAAAAAATGGTATTTCTTGTTAGCACGTGTACTCATATGGCATCTCCAGTTACATGTGATTTGTTTCGATTACTCTTAACGGACGGCGTTGAATAAATCCGTAACGAACTTTTCGTTCCTCTGATTGTGTTAAGTTGAAATAATAATGCAGTATTTCGAAAACAAATAAACCTGCTTAATGTTGTGTAATTATGTTCTTGTTATTTCTTTTGACATGCAAATACGTATTAACTTATTTTTTTTACATTTACAATCTAAAAAATAAATATATATCTCTTGTACTATCCCGTTGAAATGAAAATATTTCTAAATTTTGTAATCCCATCGCGCTTAATATTTCGTAAATAGTCACCGTGAGTGTAATCTTCGGGGTTCTCAGGGCAATTGTCCACTTTCTTCTTCCGAAAGACAGTTCTAGCGGAGGTCATCATGAAACATCATTTCCATTTCGTTTAGTAACGTGCGCAGATTATACTTCTCACTCCGTACATTACATACAGTGTTTAATGTTCTTTTTGATAAACAAAACAAACCAAATTAATGAAATCGAAAACTATATTACAAGCGCATCGGATTTTGTTTTGCTGTCATGCAACTAGCCTTAAGTAGTACCAGTTACCCTTATCAATCGTCTGAGTTTAGATCAGAGCAAGCAATGTCGCTGTCTGCAGCGACTCTGACTAGGAAGTCCTAAGATTTGAGACCCGACAGTGGATTTTCGAACTTGTTACATAGATCGAATTCTGTCGCTGTGTGGATGACAGCTCTAGCGGTCGGCTGCTCTGAGTAGTAAGTTTCTCCGATCAACATCAGGTGAAGGCCGGAGCAATGTCCTTACAAACGGGCCAATGACCTGGAGGAGAATTCGAGCAGTCAGCTGCTCTGACAGTGAGAAGTAGATTTCTCCGATCAACATCAGTTGAATGCTGGAGCAATGTTCTAACAAACTGGCCAATGTCCTCCCGAGATCTTTCATTCCTCTTTCTTGTCCCTTCCCCTCCCCTTACACACTTACATTTACTTGGACTACACTATTACACATGATGGAATACCAGTCGCGAAGTTGGAGATTGTCTCGGCTGAGGCGATGCTCTACTGGGGGAGAAATCTGGAGGGGTAAATCTCCCGGAAGCTAACGTGTAGGTCGGCGCCGCGTCTCATCACCCAGTTAAGGAGAAACGCCTTTACTTCCCAGGTTACTCTAACGGTACTAATGACCATAGCAATTGGCGTGCCCGGAAAGATCAACCAGTCAAAACGAAATAGGTACTTTCGAGGGTTTCATTGACTTCAAACGTTCAACGAAAACATATTAGGACTGCGGGTCGCTCGTCACAAAAACAACGTACTGAATATCTTCCAATGAAACATAATAACTTTCCTCTACGGTTACGAGATGTGTTTTCAGAAAATAGTGAACGAACATGAATCAATAGACAGCATTGCGATAATTATCTTTGGATACTTTGTTTAATGAATTTGAAAGTATTTGTAAGTACTTATTTTGTATCCTTTAGTTTTTTACCCAGTAAGCTCAAATTTTGTTCAAAAACAGGCTAATAAAACTATGAACTAATAATTCACTCACACATATTACATTATTTTATCGATTAGGAAAGATTACTTGTTCCTGTATTTATTTCTAAAATAGCGAACGAATAGTCTACTAGTTTGATCATATAATGAACATTTGGCCTTCCTCTTTTTCTTCTAGCCCCATTAGACGGGGGCATAATGAAATAGTACCTGCTATGGAAAGAATTCTAGTTGCTTGAAAGGAATAGTTACTGTATGAGTACATTTCTTAATGTGTTCGGCTACGGTTTCTTTGTAATGCGATTAAATTTCATCAAAGCTTTCAAAATATTAGAGAACACGGTGCGACGTATATGGAAACAAAATTGGAGTCGGGAATATAGAATAAACTAATTTGGAATATATAGCACAATAATTACAAAATATAATTGGGTTGGCCTAGAAATGTCTGGTCGTATCGATATACTGATTTTGAAGAACAGGGTACACCTGAAAAAAAAAACGTTCAAACAGTCAAGGCATTCATCTCCTGAGCAGCTGGGACCGTCAAGGAAACGAGTACGAACCATCTCTACCAAAATGTCAAACCCCAAAAAGCTTTGTTTACAAGATTTTAACTGCAGAATACTGAAAAAAAAAATTATAATGATTATTGTATTGCAATTGCTTCTGACCCTCGCGTAGCGAGCTTGAGGCACTCCAAGAACGTTTAAAGCAAGTTAAGTTGCTAGGTAAAAATTTAAGTTACTGTCTAGCAGTGGTCATGGGTTCTCTTCAGAGAAAAGAGCTTGTAACGATACATTCTCTCCATTATATCCTCTCTCCCCGCTCCCAGGTACCCGAACCCCGCCCCCGGCTCGCCGTCACGCGCCACTGGCATTCAGCGCCGAACCGCCGTGGCGACAACATCGCTCGCTCCGGCCTAGTCAGTGCAGTTACGTAGTGAACTTCATAAGCGTGTAACAGTGAAATACTCGTGTAGTGAAGTGAAGTACAAACAGCGATTATACAGTGCGCCATAAACCAGCAGTAGCTTATCAGTTACAATTAACGGTGAGCCCCATTCAGCCAGCTGTGACCTAGGTCACAGCATTGCAGGAGCCATGGAAACTCTCTACGGCAGCGAGAGTGCCATGGACAGTGCCAGCAGCCCTGAGATTCAACCACAGCAACAACAGCAAGTGTTCGGTGCCCACTCTAACTGCCAAAATCTACAGTTTGCTTTAAATACGCAGAACGGGCAGTTCGTAAATGTTCAAAGTACCGATTGCAGCTCGCATCACCTCATCGGGGCCGGAAATCTCCAGGTTGGTAATCGCAGCTCAGCAAATGACGCAGTTAACGGCCAAGGAGACATTTCCGACAATAACAGTGAGTCGTTACTAAATATTAACAGTGCTAAAAGATGTCATAACTCAGGCGAAATAGACCTCCCTCCAAATAAGAAACCGTCCACTACAGAATCAACGCAATATAATATACCAGTTGGAAACAGATTTGCTCCGCTAGGGAACCTATCAGACCAAGACAAAAGATTTGAGTTTGCCAATGTCACTTCGCCTCAAGAAGACGAAAATCTAAGAATTCCTCCCATCTTTGTTAATAATATCCATAATATCTCGGAATTCAACAAAGAGATCAAAAACAAACTCACAAACCAATTCACAACAGATTATAATGGCAACAGAATCAAACTCATGTTCAAATTAATAGTAGACTTTAGAAAAGCCATCAAATATCTCATTGAAACCAAGAGACAGTTCCACATTTACAAAGATCCGGCCAATAAAAAATTTTCTGTCGTCTTCAAAAATATTCACCCGACAATCACAGTACAGGAAATAATCGAAGACCTACAACACAATTACCCGTCCATCATAAGTGTAACTAGACTTTATAAAAACAACGTGCCCAACCCAGTAATTGCCGCAGAATTTAATGGTAGTCAAAGTATTGAACAAGTGCTACAAATTAATCAGATCTGTAACATTAGTGTCAAACCAGAGAGAAGAAGAAGACCAAAAGGACCAATACAGTGTATGCGTTGCCTGGACTTTGGACACACGAAGAATAATTGTAATAATTCAATCGCGTGTATTTTCTGTTCAAAGGATCACTACTCTGTTAATTGCCCTCAGAAAGACCTACCTCCGACCTGTAGACATTACAATGGATCGCACAGAGCTGACCTAAGATCTATAGAATGCCCATATTATAAAAAACTAATAGACTCCCCCTCAAATAACCCAAATTCAGGCAATAATAAAACTAAATCAAGAAACAATCCTCCCCCAAGGCTCACCTCACAAAACTTTCCTAATCTCCCCAATGTTAACAATATTCCAAACTTCACTTTTGCTCCAAACCCTCCCCAAAATACAAATCAAAACAACCAACCCAACAATCACCGTTCCACACCACCTTCTTTCATGAATAATTCCAATAATAACTCTTTCATACATTCCATTATTAACTCAATTACATACTTCTTAGTTAATATCATTAATAATATCATCCCAACAATAGTCAGCAATTTACAGGCATCTCTCTCAGCTTATTTTAACTACAATAATGCAACATTACCATAAAGATAATATAAATCTACTCAACTGGAATGCCAACGGCATCAACAATAAAAAATTAGAACTAACCTACTTTTTAAAGGATAAACAAATCAATATAGCATGCATAACTGAAACACATCTACACCCAGACAACTCATTTAATATAGGAGGCTATAATGTTGTCAGAACTGACAAATTAAATGCAAACGGAGGTGGGGTATTAATTCTAATAGAAAAAGCTATACCATATATCGAAACCAATCTTCCACATACCCCAGGTCTTGAAACTATAGCAATTAAATTCCCTTTAAATAACAGATTACTAACATTAATAGCTGCTTACAAACCTCCGAAAACAAAAATTCCCGATACTAATATTTCTTTGCTGTTCCAGATGAATTCTCCCACTCTGCTGATTGGAGATCTAAATGCCAAAAATGCCCATTGGGGATGCAGGAATACCAATACTGCAGGCAACCAACTCAGTAAAATAATTACAGACCTCAAACTTCAGCTAATTATACCAGCAGAACCCACTCACTACCCCATAGATCATAACAAACACCCAGATATATTAGACATCGCAATTTCCAACATGCAAACCATTTTTCACTCAGCTCCCTTTTTTGAACTAGACTCAGACCATCTGCCAACCATCATCTCAACTCAACAAATCACTCCCCCCACACACCAACTCTCTCACTCAACACACAAAATATCCATTGGAAAAAATTTAAAAGTATAATTCAAAAACAAACACCCCAATTTAAAATATTAAAAACTCCCGTAGAAATAGAACAAGCTATAGCCCTCTTGAACAATATAATAGTTGATACAATCAACACTCTTAATAATAATACTCATTCCCACACCATCAAGCATCTCAATAAAAAACTTCCAAAAAACATACTCACAATAATTAACACTAGAAACAAAACAAGAAGACTTTGGTGCATCACAAGAAACCCACAACTTAAGAAAGAGCTAAATTTACTGACCAACATAGTAAAAAAATCATTAAGGGAACATAAACAAACAGCTTACAATGATTTAATCCAATCTCTAAGAACGAATAACAACACGTTGTGGCAATTCACGAAAAATATCTTAAAAAAGAAAGTCATAATACCCCCACTAACAACTCCAACGGGCAAGAAATTCACTTCTTATGAGAAGGCTGAAGCATTAGCCGATCACTTCGCCAAATCATTCACTCCGAATACCACCCCACCCCACCCCTTGCATTCAAACATTCTCGAAATAGCAGCAGCACCCAACTATAATGTACCACACAAGATCAACTACATTTCCCCAAATGAAGTCATCAACCTAATATAGAATTTGCCATTAAAAAAAGCCCCAGGACACGACAAAATAAGTAACACAATTTTAAAAAACTTACCAAATTCTACAGTTGCATATATTACGAATATTTACAATTCAATAATTAGAACTGGCTATTTTCCCCTTATTTGGAAAAATTCAAATGTAATACCCATCCTCAAGCCATTTAAGAATCTCTCCAGCACTGATAACTACAGACCCATAAGCCTCCTTCCCACTATGTCAAAAATCCTAGAAAAATTAATTCTCAAAAGACTAAATTCCCATCTGAACAAAACTCAAACCATTCCAATGCACCAGTTTGGCTTCACTAATAAAGTTTCAACATCTCATCAACTATTAAGGATCACGGAGCACATACACACTGCATTTCAAAAAAAACTTCATACATTAGTTATCTTTTTAGACATTTCGAAAGCTTTTGACAAAGTATGGCATCCCGGCTTAACATTCAAACTTAAAGAAATAGGTACTCCCAACTATTTAATCAATATCATTAATAGCTTCCTCCAAGATAGAACATTTTCAGTCACAGTTGACAAACACACATCCAACCCCCGCAGAATTACAGCTGGATTGCCTCAAGGTTCACCACTGTCCCCCACTCTTTTCAATATATACACGGCCGACATTCCCATAACATCACATACCCACATCGCCCAATTCGCCGACGACACCGCCATTTTCATGTCCAACTGTTCAAATGATTTAATCTGCAAAGAAATTCAAAAACATCTAAATAAAATTGATGACTGGTCAGTCAAGTGGAAAATCAAACTCAATCCTACAAAATCATCCGCCAAAATATTCTCATTAAGAACATTTTCAACACCAACTCCACTCCAAATAAACAATCACGCAATTCCATGGACTCCACACAATCAATCAGTCAAATACCTAGGGCTGAATCTTGACACCAGACTCAATTGGAAAAATCATATAACAGTAAAAGCACAGCAAGCCAAAACTAAACTAATTCAACTGAAGCCACTTTTAAATCGCAATAGTAAGCTATCATTAAAAAACGCCATCACCCTCTATAAATCAATAATCCGACCTCTAATGCTTTATGCATGCCCCATCTGGATCAATGCCTCTAAAACCAACATCAAAAAACTACAGGTCATCCAAAACCACTTCCTCAGACTTGCCACTCATGCACCCTGGTTTATCTCAAACTCTCAACTGCACAAAGAATTGAATCTACCCCCTATAGTTCACCATATTGCGCTCCTATCAAACAATTTCTTCTCCAAAATAAACTCCGTAACCCAAGCAACCCATTACGACTTAGCCCAACACCCCCTGAATAAAGAAAGCCTCCACACTGAGCTTGTGACGTAGTGTCATGGCGCCCAGGGTAGTCCTAGTCAACAGCGTGATTTCCATATGGCCAGTTGTTTTGATAGCAACGGTGTGTTGTAATTTGAAAGATGTGAAGATTTTCTCAATCGGTGAAGATATTCAGTATTCATTTTAAGTATTGGTGGTAGCATATTAGTGATGTCTCTTCCAAAAAGCGCTGTATAAATACGCTGTATTAAACTGGCGTGTGCTGCGCTTACAAGATTCTAAAGTCCATGTAGGGCCTATTTGGTGTCTCAAAAGCTACTAAAATGCGACGAAAATAACCTGCTGTACATGAAATACGACGAAAATGACCTGCTGTACATAAAATACGACGAAAATAACCTGCTGTACATCGATCAAATCGGAATTTCAACCCTTCAAGAACATCCACTGTAAGTTAAGTATTCGTTGTATTCGTAGTCATTTCCTCGCGGAAACCCTTTTAGAATGTTTAGCATTATGTTCCAAAAATGAGTAATACTTTCTATTAGACCAAGTTTGAACTCAACTTATTACAGTGAGTTTTTGTGAGTGAACTGAGTAAAACATTACACAGTTCAAATAATAAGGCTTACAGAAACGAACATTTAAATAATTTCAAATATTTTTAGGTTATACATTACAGCGGAACTTAAGTAAGATCCTAAAGCCGTTAAAATTAATTTTTAATCTGTCTTTGCTAAATTCGATGGTTGTCTTATTATTGTACTTTGTTAATTATTTTCTTGATTTTTAAATGCTTTTTCTGTTAGTTATTTACTAGTATTAAACAGGTTTTAATTTTTTGCAATATTTTACAGGTTGCCATCACCACATTCATGAGAATGATATACTGTGAGAAACAGTTATGTGCGATACGACAGGTGAAATATCATTTTCTAAATTGAGTGTCACTCAATTAAAAAAATTGTGGGGGTCTTCCGTATTTCTTGACTGCCCTACCTACTTTTCTAGTAACCAAGGCGAGAAACTCCGGCAGAAACGAAAAGAAGGCTGAAGAACTCCCTATCGGTAGCTGCTGATGCTGCTGGTGTGGTTATGCAGCAAGTTTATAATTAACAGTTTTCTTGTATAAAGGAAAATTTGGGGAAAGTTAGTGTTTCCAGTTTGGACAATTGTTAAACAAAGTGATTATCGTGTTTTTTGCTACGTAAAACTATTGTGGAATTCTCCTCCAGTGATTTGTCTTTCGGAAGTTGTAGATAGTGCTTTGAATTTTAGTTTATACAGAAAAGTGCTTCTGTGACGAAATTAAGAAACTAAAATTTTTCAAGAAACATTAACAATATTGATGTAATTTAAGATACGTTAGATATGTTTTTCATTAGAAAAATGTTTTACTGAAGATGATTTTGTGTCTGAAAATTTATCAGGAATTTAATACTCTCCATGCAGTAAAGCAGATAACTGAAAATAAAAGTTATTTCAAGTTTTTTATTGGAAAAATAAAACTAATTCTTAATCATAAAAACAATTTTAGCTCCATCTTAATTATATAGTATGTTGCTACCTTTTATTTTCAATTTCATCACATGACTAAATTTTATTTTAATTGAGAGCTTTGATTGTCGGAGGTTGAAATGTCGGAGTTTGCAAATGAATGTGTGCTTTTGATGGTATTTGTCCTAGTGAACATTATTTAGAACACATAATTAAGATGTTGTCAGCAATGAAAACATTTTTTAAATATTGCAAGAAGATCAATGACCATATATTTTGTAAAATTGCTGAAAGAAAGTTGAAAAATCTGACTGGATAATTTATAATTTGATAATATTGTATATATGTTAATGTATTAATAAATGTGACTGGACTTTATGAACATACATTATGATTTGTATATAACTTATTACCTTAATTATGTTTTCAATATATTTCTTGTAATAATGTGAAATGCTTGGTGGTGTAAAGTATCTACAAAAATATGTTCTTCAGATCACTCTTTAGAACTTGAATGTAAATGCAGTCAAACGAATTTCTTATGGATTCTTGAAACAAATATAGTATAAAATTTCACTGATGTGAACATTAAATATGAACATTTCTTTTGTAATACATTTCCAGAATAGTAATTGCAAACGAAGAAAGGATTTCTAGTATTACTGCGATTTGCGCAGCTCTCCGGTCGGACTACCTTTGATGACGTCACTAATCAGTGTGGAGGCTTTCTATATCCAGGGGGTGTTGCTTAGCCACCACCTACCAGCTCCCAACCAGAATAAAAAATAGATACCCATTAGATTCATTCCTCAGCACTTTTTCAGATCTGAATTAATCCCTTAGGTGCTCTGTGAGTTTCCTATTCATGTGTAGTTAGATATAATGTTAAGATTAGCATTTAAGTTAAATATAAGTCGGAAAAATACATATGATGTAGTATATATAATACTGACCTATGTATACCCATTCATTAATAAATGTATTAAAAAAAACGCGCCACTGGCCGCCTTCACCTTGACCTGCACCCCCGCCACGTCGCCGACTTTCAATCTCCTGGCGTTGGTTCGTGGCCTGCGTGAGTCCCACATTCCGTAATTGCGTGACCTTCAAGTATCCGTTCGTGGCTTCCTTCCATTTGCGGTAAGTGCCGTGTCATTCGACGTGCTTTTCTGTCTACTAGTAGGAAACTGATCATTTTCCGTCGAATACTTCCGTATGATTTTTAAAAATTTGTCTTAAAATTAGTTTTCGTGTACTTTTAGCATCTAAAACACTTTTCATTCGGAGAGTTGTGGGCATTTAGAAAAGCGATCATTAGGGAGGGAATTTTCATGAAAATAGAGCCCGGCAAGAAGGGATTTTTCTGGCGAAAATTCGTCGATTTCCGGCGCACTATTACATAAATTTCTCTTCTTACGAAGAACTTCGCAAGGCAGGAAAGTAAAAATAGTGAAAATTCGTACATACATGCACATTATTGAATATGTTATTAGAAGAGAACGCCATGTATATTTTATT
The DNA here is from genome assembly GCA_031308135.1 of Acheta domesticus. Lineage (NCBI taxonomy): Eukaryota > Metazoa > Arthropoda > Insecta > Orthoptera > Gryllidae > Acheta > Acheta domesticus. Next base: position 163,761,898 of record JAHLJT010002406.1, on the reverse strand, counting down.
TATTAACATGTTTTTATATTCATTAAGATAGCTGTCTGCCAGAAAGTCGAAAATTGAGAATTTTGGGTCCATTCTGTTTTCCTCTGTAGATTTGATTTCTTTATGCTTTTAGAGTTTTTTTTAAATTTTCTATTCGCAATATGAATAATACTAGCGTATCCGTGCGAGAACTCTCGCGTGCTATGCCTCACCACCTTCCTTATTTTTCCATTTCCGTATTAACCATGTAATATATATATATATATATATATATATATATATATATATATATATATATTTAAGACCCTCTTATCCTCCATCACTTGTTCTATATGTCACCTTGTAATTGATAACAATATACAACCCCCCTTGCGTAATATACTCTATATATAGGGTATACATATAGTATATATATATATATATATATATATATATATATATATATGTATGTATGTGTATATCCAGCAAAGAGTAAATATGTATTATCCAGCAAAGAGGTACACCCGTGTAATTCAATTGCATAGAATATCAAGTAATTAGTAATTTCACATACAGTTCCAGATTCTACAGGTTCTGAACTGGTGGGGTAGAATCGAGAAGCCTCGAACCAGGAAAAAATGTAATAGAATGGTCAAGAAGATCTCGTCCTGTAGATTACGGTGCGAGGAACGTTTCTTTGATTCAAAATTTAGATTCAAAATTTCAGGTTTTAAGGTCCTAGATCGTTTTGTTTAGTAGTTATTTAACGATATTGCTTCAAAAACCCTTATATGGGTTGCGAGTTGCATTTTATATGAATATTTAGATACTTTTTTTTAACAAATCCATATTTTTAAAGTCGAAGTGCAATTCGTCACGTCTCCGTGAAATTTTCTTCCTTTAGAGACCGCATTTATCAAAATTGGTTGCGTGTGAGAGCCGCAAAGGGTAGGTATATTACTGAAATAATATAGGAGACGATACAACATTCAAATACTTTTGAAATTGAAATTCCTGCAACGCACACAGGACGACACACGGCATAACCTCTCTCTGCACCATCCCGCACCTGACATTAAATTAGTATTAGGGAGAAAATGAGACTGAAGCGAATGGTTTCTTTCTCAGAATTTACGATATCTTTGAAACTGACAATGTGGCCTTCCACAGGCTAAGCAAAAAATAATTGGAATGAAGTGGCGGATCAGTTCAATATCATCTAGGGGCAATCGGTTATCACTCCGCCGAAAGCTCACCGACCTATGTTGCATTGGCATTGAATTCAAGCATTTTGTAATTTCGAATTTTGTAACATTTTTAGTTGATATTTGAGATTTTAACTTGCCACACAAAAATGTTACAAATAATGTTAAAAAGGTCGGAGTGAAACGTAAAATATGTCTAAATAAAATTGTGTATAAACTGAAAAGTGTAAAATGATATAGGCTCATTTGACTCTGTAGATCTCAAAACAAATAGTATCAGGTATGAAATTAAGGTACCTACTTGCCTACCGACCACTGTTATTATAAATAAATATCAATATATTTGCAACATTATTATTTAACCTTTTCTAGTGATTCAATTTCTGCCAACCTGACGTATTGATTAGCACTGTTTTCAGTCGTATACCTAATGCTAGAATATTCTAACAGAATTTTAGATGAAACCTTTTTTCTGAGAATTTCAAAGACGCCTACAATGGTGAAACTCTGTGAATAATTTCACCGTCTTTCCTGCATTTAAATCATTACTTTTATTATTCTTTAGATTCACAATAAATAAAACCTAATTTTGTTATGAACATACTAATTTTTAAAAACTACTCGGTACTTTTTTCAAGTAATTATGCCGAAGCAAACACTAGAGGATGGACAAACCAAGACTATGTTTAAAATGTATTTTTATTGTGTACTTGCATGGCACAAATAAACATTTTTAACACCACCGGACGCGCCATATGAAAGCCAGTTATTAACAAGAAGCAGATGGCTAACAGGTATTAACGACTTGCACGGACGACGCCGTACGTTCATTAACAGCGTGCCAGACCGCGAATTCAGCGAAAATCGCTGTTGCAGGGTGCACGCATAGGGAAAATGCACGCAATTGGTTGAGAACAGCCTGCGCAAACAGCAAACACATTTCTCCCTCCAGTGGACTTCACAATTCACAATTTTAAGTAGCTGCAAGTACGCACTTCATGAGTATGCAAGTCATACATCTAGTTGAGTCATCAGGGTTTAAGGTATTAGTAGTTAATTTTTATAAAAACAAAATCAATAGGTCTCTGTTTTCCATGTTACAGTGAAACAGAAATTATGTTGTGAAGATTTTCTTAAATCTTCTTAAATAATCTTAAAACTTCATCTCAGAATGCTTGTGAATTTTTTCATATTTTTTTAATAGCTGGGTCGTAGTTAAAAAACTAAAACATTTGTAGTCAAGCACTTGGCTGTCCGACAGTTGCCGCGTCCTAAGCACGTGCGACCTTCCGCGAGGAGGAAGGCCAAAGAATTGCAGCTAAAACGTTGATAACTGAGCCTAGGACGCGGCGTCTTCCGGACAGATAAATAGTAACACACTGGCTGCGGAAGCCTGTGCTCTCACGTCAGTAGATGTTTCAGAATAGAGAAAAAGTTTTCTTTTCCCTTACTAAGTATTTGTTCTTGAATACGTATAAATAAGTAGACACTCGTACAAGCTGTACACGTGCGAAAACTCTACACTTTGTAATTGTACGAAAATTAAAAATTGATTTAATGTAGGACCCAACTGCAAACTCTCATCCCCTGAAATGTAGTTTACGGCATTATAGACTCGGTACTGTGCGAGAGAATCCATTCCAATATCGCTGAGCGTTGAGATAAATTCACAGAAAATAAAATAGTCCCCTCAATTTTATCGTGAAAGATAATTTCAGTATTCTCCTTCAATTTAATTTTACATTGATATCGGCTTCTCTTTTCTGTCCACCCATGCTATGGAAAGGAGGCACCCAAAAGAACTAATATGCAATAATTTGTAGAATAGGATCATCATAAAAGTGGTATTTTGATCAGCATAATCGGGGTCAAATCCCCGATCAAAATACAGCACAGCATAATCGGGGTCAAATCTGTTCTCCTTCGTTTCCCCACGGTCGCCCATCTATCTATCCTTCACCTGCACTCGAACTGTCCCTTATCATTTCCCCATTTATCATCTATCCGTCTCCCAAAACGCGTCATCTGTTAGAATTTACTTGTTCTCAAAAAAAGTCGTGTCCCCGTGAGACAAGCACACCTGGTTTAAAAGGCCTAGGAAGCATCGCTTCCGAGTTATTTGTCATTATAATGTGTGTTGCAATAATCTTTTGTGTATGTCATAATCTGCAAACTTTTATTTTTTCTTCTAAAATCTGTTTGATGTAGGATGGGATGAAATTCTTTATCCACCAGTATCACTCATACAAGGTCTTGTATCAATTGTTTCATGTAAATTGCCAAAACTACCGTCTTTCCATAGCGTACGATTACTTTCACAAAAGATTAGAAAGCTTAAAAAACAATAATTTTTAACCTTCTTCCAAAGTCAAAATATTCCTGGATGCTTCAACAATATATACAAATGTATAATTAACACTAAAATAAATGTACAAAACTGTTGCAGTCATTTTCGAAGTATATTTCAAGTCCAGGTGTTTTAAACGCGGGAAATGGTTTTTATTTTTTTAACAGCAGCCCAGTAATCGAAAAAATCTGAAAAAGTCTCCAACAATTTATGTTTTAAGAGAAACATTCGGCAATTTTCATTTTTTTCGAGCCTGTTCCAGGCTTCTAAGACACAGTAAAAAATATTTCTTGTTATTTTTTTCAAAAGTATTTTTTTGTGTTTGAATTTGGGCCTGAGAAAATGTTGAAAAATATTTTTCTGATAGTACAAATTGTGTTCTTATTTATCACATTTTTTCAATCAGAAAAAAGAGTGTGAAGTTGACTAAAAAAAATTTAAATTAAAAAAACACGTTTTTGACTGTAGAGAGGTGTGGGTGGTGGGACGGGGGCTAAGAAACCTTTCAAAAATATTATTTTTTTGTTAGAATTATAGTGTAACTACTCATTTGTAATTTGGTTGAGGGGAACATTTTACCATCTTATTCGGGGGTACCCTTTTCTTTAATAAGCTGCCTGAAAGACGTAAACCACATACTGTTTAAAACAACTCTTGTGGGAGCGTTCGGTTTAGGTATTCTAATACCGTATTCTGGAGTATGTTGTGATCTTAGCTCGAAAGAACATCCGACCAAAGAGCTATTACAGTTTTTTATTATTTAATTTTAATTCTTAATAGATAATTTTTCACGTACTACACTCGAAAATGAAAAACCGAACAACAGTATTTTTAAAGTTTCTTTTGATTTAGAACTTGATTGATAGATAATACTTTTACAAGATTTTAAAGCGTTGGCGACGCTACGCTATTCATCTGTGTAATAAAAGATACATTAAAAAAATCTTCTATGGACACTTCTTCCTGTGCCTGAGGTTAGATGAGCAGGCCAACTGTTTTGTGTTTAAAATGTATTTTTACTGCGGACTTCAACAGCACAATAAACATTTTCAACTGCCCACTAATGGAGCCACGCTTAGATAGTTTCTAAATATTACATTCCAGAGCATTTGTCTTAGAATTAAGTGTAAGAAAAATAAAGGAAAGTGATGATTAAGGAGAGGACTTGTTTGCCCTAAAAATCTTGAAATATGCTTTTGAAAGTATGCATTTATGACCTAAAATTTCTTAAATATGCACTTTAAAATGCAATAAAGATTAACAATATCACATATCACCTATACAGTCTTTTCTTCATAAAATTCAGAAGAAGCATGTTTCGAATGAAAAGATATATATTTCTACAAACAATATATAATCCACCTTACTTTGCGAGAGAAATAATTGAAATAAATATTCACTTAGTACAATGTCTTGTTGCATTTATTCTGCCTAGTTTAAAAAATATATCAAGAACTTGCATAAATATTGTGTCATCTTTTGAAAAGAAGAAGAAAAACAAATGCAAACTGTGACAAGCTCTACTGAACGCTCACAATTAAAAAGATTCTATGAAAGGATGAAACGTGTTAGAAATAAGTTGCTATTTAAATTAAATATGCAAAATATCCGCTTAGAATTACAAATATGCACCAACAGTAAACATCGGCCAAATTTGCACAAATATGCACTAACATGTTAAACTCCATAGCATCCAATTCTCACCAAATGTAAAGAAATTTCACTTAGCTATGCCCTGAAGCACCAAACAAAAATATGCAAAATCGTAGAAATTCGGTTCCTAGTAATGATAAATGATTTAAACTTTAACAAAAGTTTAGTGCCTTGATCACGAATATTGTGTAATACCTTCAGAATAGATCGACCGTCGCTTAACACATTATTATTCATATATGGAACAAAAAGGTCAAATTTACTTGTGATTTTTAGAATAGACTAGAAAATAGATTTTTAGAATAGACTAGACGCAGAGTCCTGTGATTCAAGTGTAGATTTGCACACAACTGAGCCAAAATATTAAAAGTACACAATTTTCCAAAACATCTGCTTTACTAATTTCGAATCCGCGAAGGGATTTAGACATTTATGCAACCTTAGACCATGTGAGAGATGTCTATGATGTCGTTGTTAGAAGCCCAGAAACTTGGGAAAAATCCAAAATCAATGACAGTTTCGTTGATTTTGAATGAAAATGTCAAATACTTGATCCTATTATTCCGACTAATATTATTCTCAGCGAACTACCTGTATTCTCACACTTTTCTTAAAACAACAGATAACTTCATGCGACAGCAAGTTACCAACTAAGAGTCCGTCTTGCATTAGATATTTTCTACTCACGTGCTACGTGATGAGAACAACTCTTTTGATATCCTGGATATGTGAAAGACGGTAGTACTGCATCTTCATATATACCACAAAATGTTATTGAGATATTCGTGAAGACGGTTTTTCTTAAAAATTAGATTTATTGTAGTGTCGTACCATGAGAGTACGTACTTTACTTGTTTTTGATCAGTGTCAGCGCTTTTAGATAAACCATTTGGTCTGGTTTTGTCCAGCAGCAGTTTTGCTACTGTAGATATCTACTTATCGTGCAATTCTATCTGTTACAAAAAGTGCCAGAAAGCCTGCACCTAGTTGCCACACCACTAATTTAGCTTTTCGTTTCTCGCCTCATGTTTTCGCAAACGCAGGCCGTCAAGTGCTGTGGCACACGACTGTCCGAATTTCATGTACCGTGACCCGCCCCCAGCGCGCTCTCTCGACCCGCCAACTCCCCCTCCCCTTTCACCCCCTCACGTACGCAGCTAGCGTTCGATCCGCCCCACCGCTCCGCCCGCGAGTATTAATAATACGAAACAAATGGCCAACAGGTATTAATCACTCGGCGGACGGCGCCGTCCGTTCATTAACAGATTGCCAAAGACCTCTACTAAAAATCGCCGCCGAGCGAACGCGCGGTAGAATCGACGTTGCAGGATAAAATTTATTTTTTTGATTGATTAGTGAATCTGGGCGTGTCAACTGCTAAGGTCACAAGACACGTAAGTGTAGTGCATGTTGTTTACTCGTGAGGTGGCGGTGATCATCGCCCGCTGGATGGCCAAAATCCGGTGCCGACCTAGCGCCGTCGGCTAGCGGGGATTTCCCTAATCAGGTATCTCCCACCGGCTGGACATCGCTCCATTTGGACAAGGTCTGAGGTGCCGACCTACCTCTCGGCGTACGTGGTAGCGTAGTGCATGTCAGTGTAAGGGTCCATGGCCCGTTTGTTAGGGTTCTGCTCCGGCATTCGCCAGAGAAAACGAGGAAAACTACCTAGCAGCCGGCCGCTAGGATTCCCCTCCAGACAGCGACTGCTCTCGACCTAGCAATCTAGTCAGTGCCACAGACGGGATACCAACCTAGGACCTTCCAGTCAGAGGCACTGCAGTGGCATCAGTTGGCACTTCTACGCGTCTTTTTTCCACCGAGGAGGTTTATGTGTTGTTAATTCTGTTGTAACTTCACTACATGGAGTTACATATCCACTACATATTCACGTCAAATGCAACCTGCAACACACTCGGCAGCATTTTGAATATATATCTTTAAATAACTCCTACACAAGGCGTCCTATGGCCTTAAAAACCAAAGTTTTGAGGCCGAATGCCTTAAAGAAACGTTTCTCACACCGTAATCTGCAGAATGATCTCTTCCTGAACATTCTATTATTCTATTTTATAATATTCTATTTTTGCTGGTACGGCGCTTCCCGATATTACGTCACCTTCTCCGAGACGTGCAGAATCTACAAGTAAATGCGAATGAGAGGGACAGAGAGCGGCAGGGACAGAGACACTGAGACACAGATAGGGACAGGGTGAGGGAGAGACAGAGAGAAACAGAGATGGGAGGTGAACGAGGGAGATGAAGGGCAGAACAACGTCTGCCGGATTTTCCTAGTATAGTGTAAATTGTTATGATTAAATCAATACTTGAGCGTAATTTCCAACAAGTAACAGTTTATTGTCATGTTGTATAATACATCATAATACTTCTGTAGCAGTACAATATGATCAGCTATCAGTTTTTTGGTACTAGAATCAATAACCACCAGGTACCCTGGAAACTCAGAAAAATAGTTACATTACATAGTACATTGCAGTCTCACGACATTCATGTTTACAAATAATAACAAATTTCTTTCAAAAGAAAAAGAAACACTCTAGAAAAAACATGTTTGATGGGACGATGAATAGAAGTAATTCACGGGCAACACATGAACAGTGTCTGTAAAGAACAACAAACAACCGGAAAATTCATAGAATAGATGTATTCAAATCATTATAATTATGATCAGGAGGTTTACTGCAGACATCATGATGTGATTAATATCATTCCGATCATTCCCCTTATAGTGGGAATCGGAGTGTGTGCAGTTATTGTAAGCATGCATTCAGTCAATTCTTTGAAAATCTATCTTTTTCCGATTTGGCTCATTAAATTATTTCTTAAAATTAAGTTCTCTCTTTTTCTTACGCTTTAATGAAACCCTTATCATCTCCTTTATTCCTTGGCAAATCCATGGCTTTAAGGTTAGGACAAAATCAGTAAACGAGGGTTTTGCTTCTGTAGCGACCTTTCCGAAACGCTGAGTAGCTGTGCAAGCTTATCTACGGACATCCCTATCCCTGGATTCGGAAGGTAGCGTTATACTAGTACAGAAACAGTTTTGTAGCAGAAACAATTTTACTTTGCCTTTAAACTTGTGTAACAGTAAGTTTAATACCATGCGATAGCGTGTTGTTAAAGAATGTATACATATATATGTGCTTTTTTGTTGTTGTGGGGTGTTGATATTGACACTTTATGAATCTGATTACTACGTCGAGAGTTGCAGTTAAATGCATTTGTATTAGCTGAAAATAGGTTCGCATCTTTAAATAAGTCATTTTTGACAAAAAAAAACACCCTGATTTGTAAATCAAGAAGCAAGGCAATAATTGAATTTCTAGATTAATAAATAGAGTCTTTCAATAATTACATGACTGGGATTTTCTTATTATTTTTACTTTTCATGTCTGTAATCTGAAAGTGTATATATGGAAATATCTCTCCGCCAGAATATTACGCCTTATCCTAAGGGAATGAAAATTCGTGTAATAAACCCAAAGAACAGAATGAAGGCTGACAGAATGAAGAAGACCTAAAAGTAAAGACGCTTAGAAGATTTGATGGTAGCGTATTGATTATCGAAACTGTTACTGAAAGTAATCCTAATAATTAACGTAATGCAGAAGAACGAATAAACATTTACAAGAAATAAACAATTTTAGTAATATCCCAAAGTTCAAGGACGCATGTACTGTACTATGTAAACTTGTATATTTCTAAAACTATACTGAGTTTAATCTATTTGCAATTTTTTCATTCATTTTTCCCCATTTCTTAAAACGTTTGTGGGGAGCTCACATTAGGAAACCTTATTTTAAAAATCCACAAAGTGTAATGTTTACAAAAAAATTGTTCTTAAATTACTTGGCCAATAATTTTAAAAAATATAACATTTGTATAAATAATTACGGTATGCATTGGAAATATTTTGATCTAATTGGGCAGAAATTGGATTTTAAAATATTCGAAAACAATTTGGAGAACCGGGTTTTAGATACTTTCTCTACGAATGCTGTCAATGACTTATTTTCAACATTAGCCAGATCGCATTCATCCGCTTACAGAAGGAGAAATCTTCCGGAGGGCTATTCACATCCGTAATTTTTTCATGGTTTCTCCGATCAACATGTAGTAGGACAGTAGATTAACAATGTGTATGCACTGCTTTATTCTTCATTTTTGCCATTTCTCCCCTTACCACCACACTTTCAAGTACGTGCACTATACTACCACAGATGTAAGACGGCTATGTAAACGAGAGCTTAAAGCTTGTCCCGTTGGCAAAGATACCTGAGGAGGGAGAATCTCGCAAGCCAACATATAGATCGACGCCGGGTCTCACTTTCCATCAGGGGAGGAATAGATCTACGGGCTTACCGAGAGAGGTAGCTTAGGACATCAACTGACGTCACTGCGATGGCTCTGACCGGGAGGTCCTAGGGTAATAGTCCCGTTAGCGGTAGGAGTTTCGTCACAGGCTAGATAGCTAGGTCGAATTCAGCCACTGACTCAAGGAGAATTCTAGCGGCCGGCTGTTGTGATCGGTAGTATTTCTCCGATCAACCCTAGGCGAATGCCGGAGCATTACCCTAACAAACGGCCATGGACCGCGTCCAATCTTTCCTTCCTCTTCCTAATCGTATCCACACCCCTTACTTACCACATTTACACTCACATTGACTGCACTACTATACATGCCCGGATACCGATCGGGGGCTTAGAGCTTGTTCAGGCTGGGGCGGTGCCCTAATGGTGGGAGATAACAGGTTGGTGAAAATCTCGCTAACCGACGGTAGGCCGCGCCGTATCTCACCATCCAGCAGGGGAGGATGACCGCCTCTTCCCGAAGAAAAACATGCACTACACGTACGGGACTAATGACCTTAGCTGTTGACTTACCCAGAATCACTAATCAATCATTCGATCTACGGCACTAATAGCCATAGCATGCACTATTCCTACGGGACTAACGACTATCATCGTTGACGCGCCCGACCGGGAGAGATGGCTCAGTGCATAAACCTGATGTCACTGCAGTCCCTCTGACCGGGAGGTCCTAGGTTCGAGTCCCGACGGCGGAGAGTTTTTGACACTAGCTTTTCAGCTAGGTGAAATTCAGTAGCTGTCTGGAGGAGAATTCTAGCGGCCGGCTGCTCTAATCAGTAGTTTTCCGTGGTTTCTCCGATCAACACCAGGCGAATGCCGGGGCAGTGCCTTAAAAAACAGGCCACAGACCGTGCGCGATCTTTCCTTCCCCTTCCTTGTTCTATAATCTCCCCTTACAGACACACTTACACTATCATGCACTACACTACTACACATGCCGGGAGAACGGTCAGGAGCTTACAGCTTGTCCCGGCTGGGGTGGTGCCCCGTTCATGGGAAATACCTGGTTGAAGAGAAAACCCCACTAGTCGACGGTAGGTCGGCGCCACATCTCACCATCCAGCGGGGAAAAGATCACCGCCACCTCCCGAGAAAAAATACGCACTACACTTACGGTACTAATGAACTAAGTAGTTGACGCGCCCGAAAACACGAATTAATCAATCAATCCATTGACGCGCCCGTAAATATACAAAATAATATTCATCAATCAATCAATCGCCCCGCCCGCTCCTTCCTGCACCATGTCACCCACTCCCCGTGATATTCGCGCTCCGCCCCACACCGCTCTTCTCTCGCTGCCAGAGTTCGATCCGCCGCACCGTGAGTATTAATAATACGAAACAAATGGCCAACAGGTATTAATCACTCGGCGGATGGCGTCGTCCGTTCATTAACAGATTGCCAGCGGCTTCCGCGGAAATCGCCGCCAAGTGCACGCGCGGCGGAATCTGCACACAGGCGCCCAGGACGGCGAGTGCCCCGCCACGGCAAACACGCCGCTCGCCCCCCTCCCCGCCTCGTCCTCTGCTCCATCCCCGCTCGTCCATCGGTCCTTCCCCGCTCCGTCCCTCTTGTTCCCCACCCGCTCGTTTCTCACTCGTCGCCCGGTCGTCTCCTTCTTGTTCCCCATCCGTTCCTTCCCTACTCGTTTACCGCTCGCCCCCCTCTTGTTCCTCACCCGCTCGTTCCCCGCTTTTCCCCTTTCGTTCCTCGGTCGTCTGCCTCTTCTTCCCCGACTGCCCTTCCACTGCTCGGCCTTGTGTTCCTCGGACAAACAGCGCTGCGCCAAGTGGGGCTCAACTTTGGCAGGACGCGCGGCTCCAGCTGCTCTCACCCAACGTTGTTCGAGGCGAAACTTCTGAAGAACAGACGACAATTCCACACCTGGTGAGAGTATATGCGGTATTTTAATTTTCATCGCATATTATAAAGCATGTTGACAAAAGGGTATTTGCCTTATTCGCCGCACTTCTTAACAAAACTAGTGGTGCTACAGAATGGCACAGACTTTCCCGTATTAGTTTTCTATTTTCTTGGGTCTTCCCTAGCTATTCGGAATTGCCACAAACTCTTTCTTGCCAGCTGTCATCAATCACCGTCAAAAGTACGTTTTTTTGTCATTTTCTTAATTTTTCGGTTTCCTATTGGTAGAACGGAAACATTAATTTTAGAATATTAAAGAACACAAAAACCTAGTCATAAATGGCAATTTTTTTAAAAAAATTATGTGCCGTTTAAGAGAAAATTTAGCGCTACTAAATATGCGAAATTTGAAGATCATTTTCACAGAAAATTTTTGAGTTTTCAAAATACTTTATTTCAAGTTATTTGAAGCACTCACACTCACAAATATATTAATGTTTACAAATTGCTGGTAATGTGAATATTAAAGGTGTGAGAGATCTCAAAGCTTTGACTAGAATTAGATTGATAGGGGAATATCCATTTTGGAAGAAATCGTACGTATGGTTTAGGCGCTAGCAGTGATCACAGACGGACAGACAGACGGAAGGACGGACAGACGGACGTTTTCCTTTCAATTGGGTTTCTGGTATCAAGAACCTAGAAAACAAGGTTTCTGGCTACACCACGTGTTAGGGGATTTTTTTTTTCTTAATTTAGCAACTGGTTTTATCGACTTTTTCGTTTTCACGGCCCGGCAATGAATTTGTTTCCGCCGAAAATTGGCCATTTTTTCGCGCAGCATTACATAACTTTCCCTATACTACTATATCACTCCGTGTATACGTACGTATATGGGAAAGTAAAAATTATCACCGATCCCCGGTGGTCGAGATCCCTAAAGCAGTAATGGCGTAGCGATCTCGGGCGGAAGGATCGTGTTTTCGAGTCCCGCCTCGGGCATAGTTGTATTTGTGTTCGTCCTTTCACCTCCTATCATCACTATATCATGTTATCATAACCATAAACCCAATAGTGGTCGCTAATGACCTAAATGATGATGCGATCTTTAAAAAAATTCTTGTAATCGTGAGCCCGAATTCGGCGTTTTTCACCAACCAAACTCTTATTGCTCGTCCCTGGTAACGAAAAAGTGAGTAGATCTTGTTCCTATATTTATGTATTAAATTACTTTCTCTAACACGCTGTGTACTCAGAATCCCTGATTGGTGGGTCCTTGATACTTAAAAATCTCTTGACGATAAAACGTCTATATGACCGTTCATCGGTATCGTGTACGTGTGCGGCCAACACTAGCACTTAAAACGTTCAGGCGATTTTCTCCAAAATTGATATTCAACCATCGATCTAAAAGAGCTCGAGGCCCTGCCACTTTGAAATGGATATTATGATTTTCGAGGGTACTTTCCATGAAGCCATAACATTTTCAAAATTTTCTGAAAAATGGTTTCATATTTTTTTGTTAACCTCTGCCCTTGGATAGAGAAATGGAAAAATGACGCAAGTGTCATTTTCGTTCAAATCCCCGATTTTGCGAAATTGACATAACTTGAACATTTTTTTTCGGCGTCTTCCTACAAGAATGATAGTAGGTTTTTTTCAATAGTGAAATCTGTTGTTTAAAGACATATCTTGAAATAGTTACTTACAGTTTTTTGAAAATATTTGTAGTTTCCACGAATTTTTGAAGAAATATAGGTAACAGTTGAGCAATTAATTTACACAAAAAGGCTCCATTTTTTCCTTTAAACGTTTTCATCGTATCTAGCAAAGGACAGTAAAAATGTGGTGCTGGTCCTATTTTCGAAAAACGATCTGAATTTTGGAAAATTACAATAGCTATAAATAATGCAAAAAAATTATATGGTGCTGTAGCGTCAATAGTTTTCCCTATAATTTGGAGGATCGCTTCAGCATGTATCACTCATATTTTCTTCAATAGAATTAATTAATCTTCATTAAATTTTGAAACGCTTTTTTCTGGCACATTTTTTACTCATCAATTGTCTTACTCGTACAGAAAATCTTAATTGAAAACCATTTTTTGAAGTTCTTAATGTACTAAGTTCTGCGAACTAGCTTATGAAATTCAGTTAAAACCTCATTGGATATATCGTTTGCGATCGATTTAAAGCGCATATGCATCCGTGACTGTCAGTTTGTGATGTTTTAATGTAAGTTATGTCGCTAAATCACACAGAAAGAAACGTAAGTGTGCTTTATTAGACTGAAAGCTATCGTATTAAAATTGAAAAAAACAGTATATCAAATTATCACTCTTTTCAGGAGTGTCCGAAAAGTAGTCTTACTTCATTGCAGACATATTATCTGCCACATAATACTACGTCAATAAAGAGAAATGTATCTACCAAAAAATATATTGACTTTCTTATAATAAAAAGAAGCAAAAAACCTTTTTAAGGATAGTAATGTGATAAATCTCAATACAGCACAAACCTTCACTTTTATTTGTTCTAATGATTAAACATTTCTAATTTTACGTCTTCAAATATTCAAGACAAACATTTACTTTCCCTTATAATATAGCAACATTCAATTTTCTAAAATCGTTCTTCAGACTACTGTGACAAGTAAATTCTCGAAGCTTCAGTCGTTGGGGACGACGGTGATCCGTGTAGGTGCTCCTGTGCCGTGGTAGATCTTCATGGGCATTGAGTACACCTTGAATCCTTTTGCTACAACAGAATTCAACAGCATAAACATTTCTTGAATCTCTCTCCCTTTCTTCCTCTAACCCACCCTTCCACCCTCCTCTTTTCCTTCCTCTTCTCCCTTTGCTCCTTCCTTTCCTACCCCCACCCCATTCTAATCTTAGTAAGATTTAATAAAGTACATTGAAGTAAGTATGAATTAGGGAATAAAAATCTTGACGACTGGAGCTCTAAAATGGTGTAACAGAAAAATGAAAATGATATACAAATAACTGGTTAACTGGTCGTTTTGTAGTACTTAGGGAAAATATCCACGTAACAGAAATCCTACTAAACTCAAATGCGAGCTAGGTGGAATGTTATGCACGTCCGTATAACTATGAATAGTGACCTGTTAAAAGATATTTTGAGTTATCCATTGTTATCGTTAAATTGAAACTGGATAATTTGTTTTATCAAGAATTCTACACCAAGATAATCCAGTTGCGGGTGGCATAGAGTATTTTTTATTCAGAAAATGACAATATATTAACCTGCCAAAATGCGCTTTGTAGTGTGAAGAGAGAGAATCCCGTTAAAAATGTCAAGCACGAATTAATGAGCGACAGGGTGGACAGAGAATATTTTATGAACCTTGTACATATAATTATTTTATTTGAGGATATTGCTATCTCACGTCAATGTGACATGTTAGGATATGTCTGAAGGGATATAAAAGCGCCAACACATAACATATAATAACTAAAATATACATTTTAATGTTGGTTGGTCCACATTACCTTGTTATTTTATGATTTTGGTTGTATTTTGTTTAAAGAAGTAAAAACACTATATATTTATGGTATTTATTTTCAACAAAAGTAAACATAACAGAATGCACAGTTATATCACATTAAACTCTAAAACTAATTTTTAAACCACATCCACCTCCAATAAGTCATCGATTAGCTACTCAACACAGGGGCTCGATCGAATGTTGTTGTAAAATCATGACATACTGGAGGAATAAAGGCTAGTAGTAGAATAAGCTCCTTTTTTATGTGTCACTGGTGATATTGCCAGTGGGATATAGGAGTGCCAGTGCATTTTATGTTGAAAGTGATTTTTTTACTAATATCAAATGTCTCAAAATTAACCATTTCATTATTTGAATATTTATTTTGAATTTTATTAGGAGATTCTGTTTCAAATCACAGCGGTTGTACTTCCAACCATTCCACCTTCGTTTTCGATTCACATTGTTTTCCGTTTGTAATGTTTCGTACAAATACCTTGATAGAAACAAAGACGAATTGGGTTACTTGAATCACTATGAACAGATTTTCTTTCTAGAATTTGTATTGCAGAATGTCAAAATGTACAAAAATGTGTGGATAAATCTTTTTCGCCATTTTTATTTACACCAAAGCCTTGGTCGCAAGGAAAGTATGAGTGGCCACTTACTAGAAACTTGTGATCTATTTCATCCACACTCGCTGGAGCTGCACAAATGTAACATAGTACCGACAGTTTAATATTGTAATTCTGGCCCCCGCATTGGGCAGAAAACATGAAATACAAGAAAATATAATAAATAATAATAGTACTTACCTTCAGATACATTCAGATCAGCTATTACTATCCACTCTTTTGCAAATGTTGAATACATATTCACAAAATGCACACAGAACGGCACAATCTACATACTGCTTTCGCCTGCAAATATTACGTCGCGTACTCTTGTTAGCAACAAAGTAGCCTAATCTAAGGTTAGACCACTTTGTTTCAAACAAAGTTCGCCAAATACGAGATAGCAAAAGCAGTATTGCGGGGTCATCTATTGATTGATTGATTGCCAAAGGTTGCTCGGTCTTCTGTGCAGTCGAAATGTCTACTTATAAGGATTTCACTTCCGCAAAAAAATGTTAATAACAATTTTGTGGTATGTCCATTCTGCCGCTCATAGCCTTAAATGGGTTGCTTACTTTGGTATATACATCTACAGCAAATAAATAGCTTATTTAATTTTCCTTCTATAAATATTGGAAGGCTTATGCAGGGAACGAGATCTTACTTAAGATCTTACAGATCTTACAAAAGTAAATTGAATTAATCAAAATGTAACATTTGAATTTCGAAGTTGAGCAGAAGGAATGACATAAAAATGCGTATACAAACTGCAGAGATCTACCTGGCAAACATGGCTGATCCAGATTTACTTGCTCCAAGTTGTAGATATTCTTGGCAGCGAGAACCACGTGAGCTTGTGAACTTCCTGGCTCATCCACTGAAACTGTGTCCACTCCCACACCAACGATTTGATCGTTATCGGCCAATTTTAGAGCCGTTTCGAGTGTCATTGCTAGATAGAAACAAATAATGAACGTATTATCCATCTGACACTAGCGTCTTAATATTAAATTATTATTATCAAAATTTATTGTCACGCATTTTTAACAAACTTTATATTGTTAAGTATTTTTTGTTCATTCACAGATTGTTATCAACGGCGTAATTTTCAAATTAATATTTTAATTTCGTGCTGATGACAGCATGGATTTCCAAGTAATACATGCGATTTGAATATGAAGCAATAAATACGTGGACATAAATTTCGATACACAAAGCTCCACTGTCATTCACAGGCAAGTGAAAATGCTACATAGATACATTGTGTTTAAAAGTGTTCAACAACTGACGTTCATAATTTGTTGATACGTGGTTCCATATAAAAAGTAAATTCCTGAACCAAAAAAAAAATATCGCTGGAACTTATCATGTCTACCCGTTCTTCGAAAAAAACCCTCTTGAACGGGAGAGAGTGTTCTTTTCACTTTCTCGCATGACTAGGTCTTTACGTAGTAAAGAGGAAGTATTTTAATGCTACGGCAGAAATCAGCAATTTTTCTATAGAAAATCTCATATTTTTGGCCCTGTTGTGAGAAAAGTGGGTCAATCTCGTTCCTATAACTGTACTTCCTGTAACATGTTGGGTAGTCAGAATCCTGTTTTGTGGGTTCATGATAAAGAAACACCGATTGACGGTCTGACGTCTGACAGTCGGACCGTTTGTTCGTGCGTCTATGGTCAACGCTTGCGCCTTAACCGTTCAGGCGATTGATTGATATTCCCCGATCGATCTTGACGAACTCAAGACTCTGTGAGCTTGAAATTTATATTTTGTTAGTTGGAAGTACTTTTCATGACTCCCCATTTTTTCAATTATTTCTCAAAACTGGTTCCAAATTTTTAATTATATTTTTCTTCTAATAGCATAATAGACGATTAAGAAGTGGCGCAAGTCTCATTTTCATTGAAACCTCTGAATGTTCGAATATTGTAAAAGTCAAAATTGTTTCGGCGTCTTACTACAACTGCAATCTTTTCTAATGTAGTATATTAAGACAAAAGGGCGTTGTGTTACAGCGCGATGATCTCTGAATGTACTAAACTAATGTCGATTAAACTTTTGTGCCAACTTCGTTTGAAGGTCAGGTGTAATATAGGCTGGGATTTACAACCATAAATCTTAATATATTTTCAAAATAATTATTTTATTGCGACTTTATTTTCCTGGAATTACATCTCAGGTTCAAGAGTGCATCAAAGTGCAAATAGTTGAGCTGCGCGCCAGAAGAGAATCACGGCTGAGATCTACGATTGAGTTCATCAATTCACAGAATTGCGTATTTATAGAAGAAATCTTGTCTAATTCAAAATTGATTTTTTCTCGTTTTTATTTATAAAAGTAACTTGGATATTGATTTTAATTGCGACTAGGCGTGAATGTATTAAATGTACCAGAGATATGAAATGATTGGAAGAAATCATTTTCTGATGGAGTGTGCTTGTCGTAAAATGATATGAATGTACACATGTTTAGCTGTAGTAAATTAAGCATGATTATTATGTATTTGCGAGTTGCACGAGCGACAGTGTAAGCGAAAACATATTATGAGTTAATTACCTGTTGAGCTGAAACTGTGACGGATGGATGAATTTTTGAAGTGTTTTATTATAATGTATAGTAAAAGCGTATCTTTTGGTGGTAAAGTAATGATTATTTAAATTGATGAAAGTTCGGCAAGAAGTATAATTGATGTAAAATAGTCGTGGTAAATCGGTATTTGGAGAAATTGAATGTGTGTCAACGCGGTTTTTCAAGGTAGTTGAAAACAGAACAAAAGAGGTTATTTTAGATCATAGAAAACCTTTTGTCAATCCGAGATCCACTGTTATCTCGGATTTTGGGGGACATTTTAAGTGTCTAATATTTAATGTCTCCTTTCCGTCAGTCATTATTTATCAAAGATATTAAACGCTTACTCGAATTCAATTAAAATTACTTCAATTATATTTAAACGTCAATTGCCGCTGTATGATCAATTCTAAACACTTCTTTATAAACACTAACTGTGAAGAAAAATATAACAATGAAAAAGAGTAAGTTTTACAATGTGGCAATTGATTGAAAGTAATTGGAATAATACATAAAGTTCCACAAAAAGAATTTACGATACCACGTGCATTTTATTTAGATTTGTTTATAATTACCAATTATAAAGTGAATGAAGTTTGGGAGCGGGAACCCCAATAAACAATATAAATACTTTTTAGTGAGAAAATGATTTAGTGAGTACAGATGATCGGGTGTTTCCAAATATAAGCAAGGCAGAGAGGGGCATGGTAGGGCGGAGGGGAGATATAATAGAACAGATAGAAGTAGGCTCTACCACAGGGCGGGAATAGATGGACTTCCTCTTTCTGTCTAATAAATTATTATGATTAAAACCAATAGTGTTTTCAGAGTCGGAGACCAGTCGGGAGCTTAGTTCTTGTTCTGGCTGGCACAGTTCTTATTGGTGGGAGATACCTGGTTGGGGAAAAGCCCGCTAGCCAAAATAGGTCGGCGCCAGATCTCACCATCCAGCGGGGTAAAATTACCGCCACCTCACCGATAAAAACATTCACTACACGTACTGGAGTAATGACCTTAGCAAACGGAATCTTAGCAGTTGAAACACGAAATAAATAATCAATTAGTTCGAACACTTACACAAGACTTCAATCCATACTTTTCTTTGCTGCCTGTCATCATCTCACCTGGGTATTGAAAATCCGAAGCGCCTTTGGAGGCAGTGCCGAAGTATAGCGTGCGGTTGGCGTAGCGCTGCGCCCACCCGAAGCTGATGAGGAGGACGGCGTTGTCGGGGAAAGGGCCGTTTTCCTCAATCCACGCGTCGATGTGCGACGGCTGCAGGCGGAACGAGGCGTTGCCCGCCGCCTGCTCCGTCACGTTCAGGAACACGCCTGCTCACGCCATGCACACGCCTCACACTAAGGCTTCCCCATGCCATGCACAAGTATCACACATGTTAAACTAGTCAAGTAAAATACGTTATATTGTAAAAAAATCTTAAATTATTTTTAACTTTTATAATTTTCGAAAATTCTCGAGTTCAACAAAAATAGGACCAGGGCTAATTTAATAAACGTATTTCCCTTTATTCGGGAAACAAAATTAAAGAAAAAAATTAAAACGTTTGTAGTGTTCTTGTTTTTAAAATTGTTTTTCTTGCACGTAAAATTACGCCAAAACTACTCATATTAAAAAATGTACTTGTACTTTTTAAAATATTTAACTTTTGGAAATTTTGAAAATTCAGAAAATTTAATGTAAATTGGATCTGAGTCATTTTTACATCATCTTTGTTCATATATCATATGTTCTTACATCATCTTTGTTCAAATTATAATCTTTGTTCTTTGAAAAACATTTGGAGCCATTGTTTGAGAAAATTTTGAAAATGTGGTCGGGGCGTCAAATAAACTGCAATTCCACAAAATCAAAATGCATTTCATATACAAGGGACCATGACATCACCCAGCTCTATCGGGGAATGTAAATTTTGATTAAAAAAAGTCTTTCTACGATTTAGCCCCTAGCGTTGTTCACACATTCAGATGGATAAACAGACATGTGTGCCGAAAACCAAATTTTAGATGTTATGGATTCACAAATTGATTCTGAATACAAAACGTGTTAGGGGAAGTAATTTATTACACAGACGAACAATGATCGTCCACTTTTTGCTATCAGATACCTACATTACGAAATTTTGCCAAAAAAAATCAGTTTTCCGCTGCAGCATTCAATACACAAAGCTCGTTGTAATATTTTATTCATAACTGAACCAATTTAGTTAAAGGAGTGAGAGTATGAATTCCAGTACTCAAGAATAACATACATGCGCGTGCAATATTTAAGGATAGTCTGAATTTTTAAGGATGTCTAATTTTTACGCCCCTCACTGGTAACAATCTCTATATTCAGTACATGTGTGGCAAGAATATTTCTTCCTTACCATTTGCAATCAATCTATTCAAAGGTATCTCGTCCACCGTCCACCCAAATTCATTGAAATGGACGGATGCATCCAGATGTGTTCCTGTATGCTCGCCAACACAGAAGTAGCTGGGGCGAGAGCTGTGAAGAATTCCTAATTAGTAACCTTTGCAAAGAAATATATCTCTAAAAATCTAGATACATAAAAAACCTCTAAACTGTACAACAGAAAAATTTGATCTTTGGGCTTGAAATATCCACAATTCAAAAGTGGAGAATTTTGTAAACTTCCCAAGACTGTAACTTCTAATTATATTTATTAGTTTTCGGCTTACATCTATTTCACAAAACACATTAAACTCTTCGCAATGAATCAATCACATTTAAATACTAATACAAATATCGTAGCTTTTACTTAAATAAACAAACTTCCAATGTAAATTAAGTAAATTTAATATACTTAATGTAAAATGTATTAATATAGGTAATGTATTAATAGCCTAGAACAACATATCCGAAGGCTCAAAGGATGCCCAGAGAAAGATCATCCCTGGGGAAGACAGCGACAAGATGGTCGAAAAGTCAAAACGACGCGTCGGCAGCACAGCCTTCGACGCAGCTTCACCCGGACTGCGAAGATCATTTATTGGACCGATGACGTGGTGAATAAAGTGCGAGATGATGTTGGGAAGGCAGTGTCAGATAAAAATCAGCGAGTTCTTGACAAAAATTCTGGATGTTAAGTAATGTGATCCATTAGTCGAGTGTTAAGGGGAGATTTCGTTGGTTGGTTGATTGTGATTCGGGCTCGTCAACCACCGAGGTGATTAGTCCCATAAGTGTATTGCAGGTTTTGTTGAGGTGGCGGTGATCTCCTGCTGCATGGTGAGATCCGGCGCCGACCTACCCTCGGCTAGCAGGTGGAGATACCTGGTTTTCCTCAACCAGGTATTTCCACCTGCGGGACATTCTAGCAAGCAAATAGACACGTAGAGTTGTGCAACGTGGCACACCGTTGGTCAAGAATATTCCCACTAAGCCTATCAAAAAGGTACTGATTTTAGCAAATGGTCATTCAGGAGAAATCTCCTCCCTGCTTCGTAGAAAACTCTCATCAAACTGACATTAACCCATTAGCACCCAGCGTCCTCATTTGAAGACGCACATTTCTGGTCAATTCAAATTTGCATCTTCTGCAATAATTTGCAAAATTTATTTCTTCAGTAGATGTAGACATCCTAAACGAGGTATATAAGCAAATGTGGCGCTCCTGAATGCTGACGTCGATTTAGCCGAAATTGGAGCATTGTTCGCTCCTGGCCAGGGTGTATTCATGACTTGCGTCGGTTCGAATCTGTATCTAAATCCGGGCATAGCTGATATATACCTGTTATTAAGTCGATGGGAGAAGCTGGTGTATAGCAAAATGTGGCTGGAACCAAAGCTGACAGGGCATAGGCAGCTTTATTTGCAAAATTATACAATTTACTATAATGCAATTCATTAGTATCGTACTTCCATATCAATGTCAGATAGCACGAAAGTAGAAACATTCCCTTAGTAAGTAGTTTTACTTACTAAGGGATAAGAAATAAAAGGAATTTTCAATTTACTTTGGGTAATTGGAAGTTTATTTATTTATTTATTTACGTCAAAAAACAGTTAAAAACTGCGTATGACGAGCTATGGGGAGAAGTGAATTTTGTGCACATTTTCATAATTCTGTGGTTTCTATCCTAAACCATATTCTAGTCGAATTTTGAATACACGAAAGGGAGGTTTTTTTCGAGTTTTGTTGACAAAATATTCGCTCCTATATAATAAAATATATTTTCAAAGGTAAATTAGCTATAAATTCCTGCCCTGAACCCTCATGTTCTTCATAAAAGAATAATACTTTTTGCCGCGATAACATGAAAAACGATAATTTGAATAACTATATTTTCCACTGAAATTCAGAAGACGTGCACAAATAATGAAGTTACATTTATGTCCAGAAGCAAAACAAGGGACCATCTCAGCATTTGCTCAAGGATCAGGGAAACTGGACGAAAAACCTGATCGAGATGGGGGCCATCAACCCAGAAACTGTGGTACAATACTTGTTACAGGTTCTTTAGAATTATACAGTCCAAATGATAAATAATTACATTAACTATCATTGTTAAAATTAATTCTACTTTCCTTTTTGATGCTCGGTATAGTCTCGAATTGTATAGAAACAGTTATGCAGTTAAAGTTAAAGTTAAAGATTAACCTTCGATTGTTAATATCGTTCCTTTGATTCTAAAATATCGTTTACCAAAAAGAGTCAGCTCTCAACATTATTATCGATGCCTTACTAGTAATTGACCCGATTAACTAACTAGTAAAAATAATGTAACAAAAGATTGTTTTTCGCTAGTGCGCACAATTGAAACAGTAAGTCATTTGACGTATTTCGTATAACACAAATCTGATATCAAAACTATCTGATCGAATGCCGTTTTGCTATTCAATACAACTTTATATCCAATGGATTTCGACAACACGTAGTCCGTGACGACGCGCTAACACGGATCGCTACTTGACGGATCCAACGTGCCGCGTTCGCGAGGGCCTTTAGGTCCTTACGCAGGCTTCGCTAGCCGAATAACGCACCGTGAAATCATGGTTCAGCAATTCGAGATACCGCGGATTCCTGGACGGGTAACCGTTTAGGAATCCGGTTACGAACGGCGCCGAGCCCCCGGGTGAAGGGATAAAAGGCACTGACTGACTGCGACGTGAAGATATTTAACAAAAATAAAAGTTAATGAAGGATTACTCCCATTTCAAGCGTTCAATGCCTCACGAAGGTTTCGAGAGAAAAAAAAACGCAACATTTTTTTTCTTACTCGCGCGACGCGTAGAATAAAACTCGCCTTTTTACTCGCGCAAATAGAAAATGTTACAACGTTTAAACACAATTGTAAACATACACAATGAAATCGAAGAGGAAATTAAAGACAGAATTGCAGCCGGCAGTAGGGCATACTACATAAGAACATTTTCACTTTCAGTATCCTGCTCAGAAGGTTAAAAATTCGACTGTATAGTTCAATAATAAAACCAGTAGTGAGAGGAAGACGTGGGTCCTTAAAAAATAAATAGCGCAAAAGATAGCTATATTCGAGAGGAAAATTCTCACGAAAATTTTCGGCCCAACCAAAGTAAATGAACAAATCTGGAGAAGAAAACAAATGAATTAGATGCCTTAATACAATATAAAAATATTGTAAGAGATGTAAAATCCAGATAGATAGCTTGACTTGGACATCTGAAAAGAATGGATGCTAATAGAGGTTCTAAATAAATCACAAGCCGGAAGCCTCTAACACTCGAAGAAAAAGGAAGGCCGAGAATCAGATGGGAAAACGATCCACATCGGATTGTAGCGCCAAATAAAGAAAGAGGAGGAGAAGGGGGACAAAGAGGAGGACGAGGACATGGATGAGGAGGAGGATGAAGAGAATGAAGATGAGGAGGATGAAGAGAATGACGATGAGGAGGAGGAGGATGACGAGGAGGAGGATGAAGATGATAAGGATGAATATGAGTAGGAGGAGGATGAGAAGAAGAATGAGGATGAGGAGGATGAGAATGAGGAGGGAGAGAATGACGAGGACGATGATGAGGCGAAGGAAGAGAATGAGGATGAAGATGAGGAAAAGGAAGCTGAGGAGGAGGATGAGGAGGAGAATGAGAATGAGGACGAGGAAGATGAGGATGAGGAGGAGGAGGAGGATTACTCCTACTTCAAGCGCCCAATGCCCAATAGGGGTTTGGAGAGGAAAAAGATGCAATTTTGTTTTTACTCGCGCGACGTGATTCGCGCTACCCCTCTCGCACAGGCCCGGCGCGCACGTTATTTCCTAAGCTTTGTTTGTTATTTAAGGTCGCATCAACACTTAGGTCGTTTGGACCACTATTGGGTTTAACGTTATGGTAACTGAAGATGATATGGTATGGTGATGATAGGGAGTGAAAGGACAAACACAAATACAACCATGCCCGAGGCCCGCGATCCTTCGGTCCGAGATCTCTACGAAACTACTGTTTTAGCGATTTGGGCCACCGGGGATCGGCTCCTAAGCTTTACCATCAGAGTCAGGGAATTTGGTTTAAAGGGAAACGTACTGCAGCCGGAACGTCACTTCAGATATTTACTATCCTTTTTTAACCATGGAGAGGAAGCGGTTACCGTAGTTACGTTAGAGGTGGCGCGGGGTCATTTCTGATACCTTTAAGTAATTTCTTTATAAAATTATATATAGCAAGAAAAAAGTGTGAAAGTATTTTAATAATAATCAATCATTTATAAGGTCGTCTTAACTTCACTATTATAAACAAGCATGCAAATGAGTAATTGAAACAAATAAAAGGGCAAAATTATCATTTATCTTTTATTTTATGTAGTGACTCCATTTACATTTTCCTGAATATTTCATTGACAAAAGTACCAGAAAATTCAGTAAGTTTCAGTTTCTAGCATTGTTTCACATAAAAATAAACAATTTATTGAAATCCTCAAAGCCAATCAACACAACTTAGAAAAAGTATGAAATTTAAGATGTGTGTATTGATTTCACAAATATTTATAAATTAATTATTATATATAAAATTTTGAAAATCTTTCAGAAAAAAGCAAAAGAGTGTGGTGAAAGATATGTGGAATGTAAAGCTTCTGACTAGCAAAATTAGGCAACTGCATATAAGCAAAGATACGTGGGGTCACAAGAGACTCCGCGCCACCTCTCTCGGGTTAAACGAAACTACAAAACACTTTCCTCATCCATACGATCATGTAATTTAATAATCCCTTTCGTAAATTGTTCCATTACATTATCCCCGCTGCTTTCTTTAAGTCTGTCACAAGATATTTGGCTGCCAGTCGCCTACGCTATTGCTCACAAGTTAATATCAGCAGTAGGCGGTAATCACGAGATTCCAAGCCATGCCACATCATTATTTCAGTTATATATGTTTCTACATATATATAATTGTTCTCTTATAAATGTGTATTCGTGTTTACCTGTTCTTGTGATTTATTGCTGGAATTTTAAGTGCACTGCCAACTGCTATTTACAAGTGTTCGACAAGCTGGGTGAAAGATCAATGGATAAAATGATTTCATTAGCAAATCTGTTATTTGTGCACATAACCTTGCGGATCTGTCTCGCCCTAAAGCTAAGTGTCATGCCAAAAAATGATATGGTGTCCGCTATTCATCAAGTTGTTGGCTAACACTAATTGTATGAGAAACACACTAGTGCGGGTTTTTTTGGCTAGAAATTATTCATCCTGAATACATTGAAATGAAGACGCATTTACGGCACAGAAAGGTCCTCTCCATTGCAGTACAAGTATCTATAACAATAGAATTGGTGTGCGCATCAGGTTTTGGAAATACAAAACATGAATAACGCTTACATTTCCATAACTTACGTAAGGCAAACGTAAAACTTCCACCAATCCGAAATCACAATCTATTTCGGTTTGATATGTCTAATAATGCTCAGAACTATGTCTTTGGCGCGCTTTACAACGACCTTGAAAAAGGACCGAATGGAGCCTGTTTCCACACCCCAAACACGTGCCGATCACTCGTTTTCCTCTGTTATACTTCCTCTTATCAAACTTTCACTCATCCACCTCAACAACAAAACCCCTTCCATTCAGTGGTTCACTTCTAACTAGGGTGATCAGACGTCCCGCTTTTAACGGGATTGTTCTGTTTTTCATTATATGTCCCGTTGTGCGGACAAAATACTAACGGGACGCGAAATGTCCCGTTTTTTCGAACTTGGCTATACCCGCACCCTCCCTAGACGCACTCTAGTTTTCGCTACTTCACTTGCTCTTACATTTCAACAAACGTTTATCCAGAACATTTGAGGAATGGGAAAAAGATAATGTAAGGATTGATAAAAAGTGGTGTGATGTCTTCCACACATTTAAAAGTAGAGACAAACCATGTAAAGACATAGAGGCGGTTCTGAGTTTTGCTCTGACTGTACCGGGCAAAACTTCTGTGGTGGAAAGAGTATTTTCAATTGTGAAATCCCTTTAGATTGATAAAAAAAACATTTAACAACCGAAAATATTTAAGCAATTGAAATTTTAAAAACTGATTTTCAAGATCTGAGCTGTAAGGAATTCTACTACCTGTTATTAATTAATTCCAAACTCTTGGAAGATTTCAAATTTTATGATAAGTACAAAGCTCATAGTGATGTTCCTGAACGAGAAGACATAAGTTCACGTTCAGCAAGTTGTTCATAAGATGGTTAATATAATGTCTTTTTACGTAATATGAAAAGTAATTTGTCTTTGTCTCCGTGAAGTACTGCAGTCACGTATTAAACACATTATATTTTCTTTGTAAGTCCTGTTTTGTCCCGTTTTTTTCCTTCCATATTTCAGAAATGTTCTGTTGTATGTCATAAAAGATCGGGTCCCCCTATTCTATCCACAACTAAATTCACACAAATTTCCCAACAAAATTGCATCCAGTTGGTCAAGATACGGCCATTAACGCCAACATTCAAAGAAATAATATTTATTCTTCCCTCCAACTTCCATATGTAGGTGAAAAGAAGTATCTGCCTTATCTTCAAATAACCTTCCTAAAACCGAACCCCATCTTTCAGCAAAACCATTTTTGTCTCATACCTAGCAGAGGCGTCAGGCTGTAAAATTCCAACAGTCTGATACTACTGAATTGCTTTCAAACTTCTCTCGCGGGTAAATCTAATGAAAAAAATACATTTAAATGTTCCATCACCGTAAGCGCAAGTATCCTGTAGGATAATTCTAGGATTACGAATAAGAAAATCGATTCCGCACCGAAAATCCGACCTACTTTCATTAATGTCACTAATAAATATAATTCGTTGCCATTAGAAACAGTAGGCAATAACTTTACTTCAATGCATATGGCATTCAAGACAGACTAACGATTCATCTCTTGATTCTTTTTCTGAACGGGTTTCGTTTCATCATCAATGTCATCAATTATTACTTTTGTAAAAGATGTAATGAACGACTTGCAGATGGTTTCTAAAACGGAATGCTTAAAAACTGAATATGAGATCATCATTACAAAAGATAAGAGGGAACTTTGACTCATTTCCATACCTTATACCCAGTCTTTTGACGAGGGTTCTCGGCGTTAAGGGTGTGGTCCGGGACATCCTTTGGTTATAAAGGGTTCGTCCCAGATCAAGGGGAACGGTCAGTCGACAATCCTCCGCGTTTACAATCACAATGAACATCGTCCATAGAACCCAATACGACGCCATCTTCAGATATGACTCCGAACCCCAACGGCCTCATTGACACTTCTTACTGACGCAGGAGGCATTGACTTTTACCCGTGTTACGGTGGCCACAGGAAACACCCCCTGAAAATATTTCTTCATCTATATCCAGACGGTGTTGCCAAAGGCAATGCAGTGGCAATGAGGACGTACTGATTGATCTTCACCTTTTCCTCTTGTTACAGAAATCAACTAGTAGTGCTACAGAATGGCACTGACTTTTTCGCACTAGTTTATTTACTTAACTCTTTGGGTTAGCTTTTTCGTTGCCCCTCCCTCTTCCAAGCTCTTATCTATCGGCTCCAAAAAGACATTTTTTTTCACATTTCTCAATTGTTGGATTTTTTAGTAGAATTCAAATTTGAATTTAAAAATGTTATAGAAGAGAAAAACATGATCGTGTATTCCAATTTAATTCGAAAATAGGAAGCCGTTACTGACAAAACGCTGTTTGAACATTTCTGAAAATGCTGAATTTTGAGCTCATTTTTACAGTAAATATTTGAGTTTTTTGAGAAATTTAATAAGAAACTACTTGAAGCACTTGTACTCTTTAATACTATAATTTTTAAACTACATGAGAAACTTAAAATAGCATCTTTCACTGCTCATTCAAATCTCTTCATTGCTTTTTTAATAAAATTGTAGTCTTGAAAGACCCATGTCAACTGCGATTTCTAGGAAAAAATAGTGAACAAAGAGAATCCTAAGCACTAAAATTTTCTGCGCGATTCATCATCTCAATATTTTAAATATTCACCATTTTCTTACTCCGTTTTTACAACAAAACTAATTGTTGTTTGCCCCGTGTTTTGTCATATCATTTCCCAAAATATTAAATAGAATTTCATTCATGCTCTTCACAGTAGCAATGCATATGTGGCTTCCTGATGGCATTTTTAATAAACCTCGTGGCGAGTTGCGAAACGCAGAACCGAAATCACGCTCTCAAAAACATGCTCTCATCCCCATGGGGCCTCCCGACTACAATTTTTCGGTTATAAAATTTCGCGCTGACCTGCGCCGGGGAACCTTTCCGCCCGATCTGTTCTGCGCCGCCAGCGCGTTCACCCGCTCGATCTGCTCTCCCCACCCTCCGCCCAACCCCTACCCGACAGCTCGTGCGCTCTCAACCACCACTGCCCTTTCCCTCGCTATTCTCCCGCCACACCTTCCTCCTTTTCTCTGCTTCTCGGCCACACCTTCCTTCTATTCTCGCTATTTCCAGCTTCCGCTTCCCCACCAACCCTTCCATGCTTCCTCCTTTGCCCGCTCCCTTCTCCGTTTTCACCACAACTCCTATCTCACCACTCCATTTCCCCACCTCCACCCTTCCTCTCCCACGCTCTCCCGGCTCCGTTCTCCATCCCTACTACCCCTCCCTCGCTTCCTTTCCACGCCGCCCGTTTACCTTAAAATACATTTCGTCTCCACTCACCATTCCCACTACCCCGTCCTGCTGCTCCTTTCTGCCCCTTCCACTCTATCCCGTCTCCGCTCTCCATCTCTGTCAGCTCTCCATCCCCATACCCCTTCCCTGCTGCTCCCCTGTGCCCCTTCCACTATATTCCGTCTCCGGTCTCCACCCCCACTACTCATTCCGCGCTGCTCCTCTCTGCCCTATTCCAAACCATCCCTTCGACTTCCACTCTATCCCGTCTCCGCCATCTATTCCCAACTCCAAATTTTCCTTCTCTTCTCGCTATTTCCCGCTTCGTCTTCCCGCCAATGCTTTCAGCTGCTCTCTCTCTATATATTTTGCTTTCTCTCTCTCTCTGTCTCTCTCATTTCTTCCCGCCATCCCGCGCCAGTTCATCGTAGTCGTCCGGTTACAAAGACTTTGGAATATAGAATCCGTTTATAAAAAGAGCTATGGAGTGGTGTGTATGTTGCGCCTGGAGGCAATGATGACGAGTCCAAGCTCGTGTCACTAAACCTGCCCTAGGCCTTTTTAGCTAACGGTTGTTTTTAAATCCAGATTTGCTATAATAGTTGTTTCACGCTTCCGAACTATCAACGTGAACAATATTTCCAAACTTCTGTTGGTAGGTTTTACGAATTGCATTTCTCGTTCTCCAGATATTGCTATCTTCCCACGTTCCTTTGTCTCAGAAGGTTTTTTTTTTTTATTCTCTGGACCAGAATCTTGACACACTAACTTAACTTAACTAATCTTAACCCTTCTGCATTCCTTCAGGCGACATTCGTTGAAAATTTCAACGAATATCGAAGGCTGTAGATATTTAATATCTACAGCCGAATCTACGTGCAGTTTACCCTCGTAACTGAAAGAGGCTTTTCCCATTATTTTAAATTCCCTCCACTTTCATTTCATTTCACGAGCATTTAGCACATGCTGTTTCTGAATTAACCACACGTTATTATCGCTTGTTGTTTGGTAAAAGCTGTTTAAAATTCACCTTTGTCACTGAAATAAAAAAGATTCGAATCTAGAAAAATAAATGTCTCTCTGAGTTGAATAGTTTTTGAACCGCGTTAGTGAGGAAATTAATTTAATAGACACCACTTTAAGTAATTATAAGATGTCTGTCCCTAGTAATCCTACTTAGTTGCTTACTTAACGTTCGACTATTTTACCGGTAACCGTAAAAGATCATGCGAGAAAATATATGCTATTGTAGCACCTGGAAGTAGAAGAAAAACAAGAAGAACAACAACATTATTATTATTATTATTAAATATGAATTACGCATTCTGAGAAAATTGACATTCTTTGCTTTGACCTCTTTCCTCCCATTATTATTTCTTTAATTTTGAGTGCTGTTTCTTCTTCGTATCGTTTTCTAAAACCTAGATTTTCTTTTGTATCCCATATTTTGTCCGTTTTTTTTTCTCTTCTCCTTTGTCTTCTTTCCTTTCCAACAACTTCCCGCCGTTTCCGTGTCTCCTCTGAATGGCCCGATGCGACGAACTGGCAGCACCTCTTCTCCTCAATTCTCACTCCTCCTACCACTCCTTCCCTCTCCCTCCACCCTTCCTGCTTCTCACCTCCTCCTCCTCCACGAGATTCTCCCTACTTTCCTTCCTTCTCCTCTTTCTTCACCCTCCTCCCGTCCTGCTTCTCACCGCCTGCTCCTCCTCCCTACTTTCTTCTTTCCTTCTCCTTCTCTTCCTTCACTCTCCTCCCCTCCTGTTTCTCACCTCTTCCTCCTCCCTACTTTCTTCTTTCGCCCTCCTCCCCTCGTCGCCCTTCCTTCTCATTCCCCTGTCCACCCCTTCTCCCTGCGGATCCACCAGGCCCAGCCCCGGCGGCGCGGCGCAGCGCGGCGCGGTGCGGTGCGGCGCGGCCGCCAATTATCGTGATGGGTCCTTGTTTGCCGGCGAACGCTGCGCGGAGCCCGCAGCGGCTGATGTTACAGGCGCCCGACACGGCTGCCCCGGCCTCCTCGGCTCCCGCCCCCGGCGCGGAGCCACGCCCCCCCTCCCACTAATGCACGGAATGCGATGGATGTCATTCAGTGGACGACTTCCGAAAACCGTTCGTCCTATTCACTGCCAAGCCTCGATGCCCGTTGGATACTGATGCTGGACATTTATCTGACACATGCAAAAACCTGCCTGCAAAAACCTTTGAACACTTTCCTCGTAGCGTTCAACGGTTTAGGAAATTAATTTAGGGTATTACTAAGAAAATGAGGGAGTTAACTAAGAATAGTAGGTTATAGAGTGATGCGCGAGTGTTGTATTGTGAAGTGAGGTGTCGTGCAGTGCTCGGCAGAGAAAAAACGAAGAAAGTGTTTTACGGGTTATAGTGAAGTGAAGTGAAGTGAAATGTGAAAGTGGTGAAACACAACATAACATACACAAGTAGTGTATGTTACATAAGTGATGAAACACAACATAATCTTTGCCTGCGTCATTTCTGGTATTGCCTATTAACAGGCAGTTAGTGTGAAAGAAGGATGAATCAGTGACATTCAATTTGGATTTTACTGAATTTGCAATAAGTCGTCTCATTCTACCTCATTCCCCTACCTTACAGTTACTCGTTTCCCCCTTACAGTTACTGGAAGTGCCACCGCGCCATTTGTATCTAGTACCTAGTAACCGTGAATGGACGGCCCAGGATACGAAAGTTGGTGACAATTGGTGCCGGCACAATTATTCGCAGTGGTGGTGATTTCATTCAAGAGGAAATAAAATAACAAGCAGTTTCTGTTTTTTTGTTAACCCTTACATGTGTAGGGCATAGTGAATATTTCTTAAATAAAATATTTAAATAGCATTTATTCTTTAGAATTAGTTTAAGATCCAGTAAGTGTGTTCGAGCTTTTAATTATTACATTTCTCGTTAATCGCTGGTTGACATAGGTCGAAAGTAGTTGCTTTAGTTCGTCATCTATTAGCGTACTTCAACTTCATCTCTGGCGCAATGGCCACAATTCTATTTTCCTTAACGCAGCGGCCTTCATTGGTAGGACATTAATGTTGCATTGATGAAATGTCACGAACCGGCAGTGGGGAAAAGTGCTTTTTTGGAGAGAGAGAAAAAGTTAAATTGGCCTCACAAATGCGATTTACTGTTTGCAAAAGAAACTGAAACACGTGTCAAACTTGACGACGAATTTGGATGATGAATTAATGAAGCAAAACTCCCCAAAGAGATTTTTTCTTGGCAATTCGGTTCTTTTTTATAACGAAGCCTGGGTTATTTAACACACAGTATGAACCTATTCACCAAAATTGTTTGAATTTCTATTCCTTCAAAATCTACCTTGTTTTTTACTTAAATTTTTAAAGTAATGGAAGTTTTCTTTTAGGTAAGTTCTTTATGGTGGCATGTGAATTGAAATTTAGAGATTCTATATTCATTCAAAGGCATTGAAAAACATACATTCAAATCTATGAATATAGATATTTTCAGAAAAAACTAACAAAGTCGAACTCATAAATTGTTTGCTTGAAATTTTTCTGATGGAATTTAAGCCTCACAAAATTGATTACACATTTACGGGTCTGCAATTATTAAACTAATTACTACATTAATAAATAAAAAGTTAATCTAATTAGGTACAGAGAATTATTTTTCCGCAACTTTTTTCAAATTTATACATGCCATCCTGCAAAATACGAGAAAATGCCTAGCATGATGTTTCCTCCTCACTAGCTTGTCAGCTAGGTCGAATTAAGTCGCTGTCTGGAGAAGAATTCTAGCGGCTCGCTGCTCTGATCGGCAGTTTTCCGTGGTTTCTCCGATCAACACCAGGCGAATGCCGGAGCAGTACCCTAACAAACGGGCCACGGACCGCGCGCGATCTTTCCTTTCTCTTCCTTGTCCTATCCTCTCCTCTTACACACACACTTACACTAACATGCACTACACTACCACACATGTCGGGAGACCAGTCGGGAGCTTACAGCTTGTCCCGGCTGGGGCGGTGCCCTGCTGGTGGGAGATACCTGGTTTGAGGAAACCCCGCTAGTCGACGGTAGGTCGACGCCAGATCTCGCCATCCAGCGGGGAAAAGATCATCGCCACCTCCCGAGAATAAACACGTATTACACTTACGGGACTAATGACCAAAGTAGTTGACGCGCCCGGAAACACGAATCAATCAATGATGTTTCCTCCGAGAAACACCGAAATTTGTCTGCTAAATTACTACAATTTCGGAATTGGTATCCCAATTTGTAGTACCTTCAAAAACCTAGAAATAATACGTCTTATTTTATAAACTTCAGTGAAATAGTTACAATTAAATTGAACTTAATATATAAAAGATATAACCAACTTCATTGAAGTAGACGTAACTAAAATAAGCATAGCAGCACATTAACCCTAAAACGACCAACATATAATAATATACAGCATGCAAGACCAGTGGGAAAAATCATAACCGCGTATTTAATTTCAATTTCAATAGATGGCTCTCAAAGTGACAGTAGTGAAAATCAATTCTGAAAATATATGTTCTAATCTAGTTTTAATTTATTTTCAGTCAATAAGCATTTACAAAAAGTATTTTGTAAACATGCTTCCACATAGAGCACATGTATCACTTTAGTATTTTTGCCTTTAAAAAAGTGACTCCTGTAATTTAGTGATGTTTTACCACTTTAGTCTCATTGTCTCTTATGAAATTATTTTAACAATGCTTTTTATAACTAGCCTCTTAGAGGAACTGTAAAAAGGACCCTGATTGACCGCTACATGGAGCTGTATTAAAATGGGGTCAAACGGAACAAATATAATTTAAAAAAATAGGAAGCGCTGGTATTATAAATTTGCCACCGTTGATCTATCTAGAGTTAATATCAAAATACTGAAATTGCTTTTAAGAAATGTCTCTTTTGTAACTATTATTATTCTTTCAAATTAATAGTACATAATGATATACTCTTTGTAATGTAATAATAAAATTATGAACGAGGGCATTAATTGAAGAATAATTTATACAATTGCAATTAAAATTTACGAAGATATTATTTGGATTTCGAGGAAAATCTATAAAAATGTAATCTATTTATCCTTCCCACCCCTTAACATTGAATCAAGCAAAACCATAATCAATGTACGAAGTGGGCAGGAAGAAAACGTTTCAGGTTTGGCATTAATCGCAAAATATTAAGTATATGAATTCTCAATACATTTCACTGAAAAATGATCAATAATGCAATGCAAGGCAATATTATTTAGATGTCTTTATTTTCATTTATACGTGAGACTTTCATGTAAACGTAATATACGACCTTTACACATGAAGAAAATATAGGGGAGAGGGGAGCTAATGTGGACGTAGGACAAATTTGCACAAATGTGTTTATTCCATAGGTAATCCACGTAATCTGTCAACATTATTACTTGTACTGCGATTTTTCTAACTCTGCCTCTGAAGGCCCGTCTTTACAATGGAATATGTCACGGTATTTCGTGTCTTTCTCAGTCACACCGCTAGGTATTGTATGGTCGCGACCTTATCACGCGGTGCTTGCGATCATGCTACTTCTAGCGGCAGGACCGAGAAACGCGAAATGCCTTGTGATATTCCATCGTGGCCATTGGGGTCTCGAGAGGCAGAAATAGAAAAATCGCACTATAGATGTTGGCCACACAGTCGTCTTTAAGCTAAACAAGTTTGAACGGTAAATCTTCGGTTTTTCTGTAATGGCGGAATTAAGTTTTGTGGTTGAATTAGAAAAGTTTGCGATTTCATTAAAGAAGTAAAGTTTCAATGTTTCAATCTTAAAATGTTGATTTCAAATGTACTTCATATGAATACCTCATTTTTTAGTTATCTTCTGCACACATTAAAAGCATTCTTCATGTTAGTGTCAAGTTTTACTGACACAAAATCTTGAAAATGGAGGATGAAGGTTAACGCAGATACTGACTTGGGCCGTCCACACTAACCTCATAGAATTGAACAGCTAACTTTTACATTTTTTTTGTTCAGTATGCCTGATTATAGTTATAATTACACATGTGCAAACATTTTTAAGTAAATGGCCAAATCTACATTGTTTAGGAGAGCTTGAAATATGATTCTATCAAATTATACACAATATCATATTATTTGAATGAAGCACTTAACTTATATTAAAAATATATTAAATATTAAGATTATATTAAAAATACACATGACACAAAAAATAAATAAATTAAAAAAAATAAATTACTGTTTTTGTGTGTGTCCACATTAGCTCCCAAGTGGGGCTAAAGATACAAAATTAATTCTTGAAAAATCGTTTCATAGATATTTTAGGTATAAACATTTGTTTTTAAGAAAGAAACAACAATTTGCCTTGAGGCAGGAACAAGGATGTCATAATGTGGCAAAACACTCACACTTTCTACATTAAAATAAACATTTTTCTTATAAAGTTGAAAACGTGTTTTAAAATAATGAAAATAAATTAACGGCTTTGCTCCATATCTAGTTGAATAGAACTCTGAATAAATATTAGGGAAATTGCGAAATAAAGTGAATTACTTAGTTTCCTAGAGTTATCTTCTTATTGAGTATCCTTAAAGTCTCATGTAATGCGACCAGTAAACAAGGTTGTAATGAACTTTAAGTATTCATAAAAAGTTCCAGGTACCTCTTCATAAGGTATGTAATATAAGACTTGATAAAACAAAAAATATAATTAAAACCAACATTGGTATGCATGTAATTTATACTTGTATAATTGTAGATAGCTGTATAATTGTAAAATATTGTAGAATAATATTTACAGAAGTAGCAATTAACAAAATGGTTTACTTTACTTTCATATAATACTTATATTGAGAAACTTATGTGAAATCAAAAAACACATTATCTTTTCATAAACATTTTCTCCACGTTTCTGCCCCCTAACAGAAATATTGATATATTAGCCCTAAAACCTGGTTGTCTTCAAAAATGTTCATTGTAAAAGAAGAAAAAATCTCCATCTCCAATAATAAAGTTGAACGAGGGACTCAAAAAAGTTTCAAACTTATGCAATTTCAAAAATTCAAAGTTACGAATAAAAATCTAACCCATATTCATAGATGTACAAGGGCAGATCGGAAAGTAACGGACAATATTTTTTTGCCCAAAATTTTATTGATACCAAAACACAAAAAAATCACCAAAGACCTCACATCTTTCACCTAATTTTCTACAGTCACAAAGTTTATCAACACATTTCTTCCAGCGTGCTACCTGTTCGTAGAAGTTTCTTTGGTTGAAGTATAGCCCTCTTGGAAGCACGTCACCTGGAGATATTATTACGGCCCCTCAATCGTTTCCACACACCCCACGCAATCGCCCCACGCTTCGGCCTACAAATTTCCTACTACACTCCTCTGCTCTTCAAAAGTTGACGCTACATTCGCTATTAACAAACCTACACATGAAAACAAAATACCCTCTATAACATGAACTTAAAACTACCCCGTCATGCAATATCACCATTACAGTTGCAATACCAGCGGAGAAAAAAATTATTGTGCGTTACTTTCCGATCTACTTTCGTATTTACTCTATTCTTATGGGAAGTTAAAGAAAAAAATGGAAGTCATTTTTTGAAAAAGTCTCAAGTGCTTTATGTGCCACCAAAAATAAAAGATTCATTCCAAATTCCCAAGTCCTCAATTCCGACGAGATGTATCGAAGAAAATTAATTTTGAAAAAAATCATATGAATTGTTTAGGCGCAACTGTTGTTGACAAATAATCGGACGGAAAGACAGCCGGCAGTTTAAAAAAAATACCTTTTCTGTATTAGAGGACCCTCAAACCTATTTCCGTTAAAATCTGGACGTTGATTTTCCACAGCATTACATAACTTCCTGACACTAGTTCATAACTTATTTGAATTTTACAGATACGGCGTTAGCTTCTCGTATTCGTACGGAGGTGAGAATTCAAAAACGATTTTTGGATATTTTCATTCAAGAATTAATGACTGGCACAGTTTCCGTGAAGCTACATTTGGTTCATAACTGATAATTATTAATAATTTTTTATCTCGTAGAGTCCTTAGATTCGAAATTCAAATAGAATTATCTTAGAAATAATAGATGTTGAATTTCTATAAACTTAAGTTAATATAAAAGATCATGCAAGTTAGAGCATGCAGTTAATAATGTAGAAGAGGAGTAATACCGAGTATTATGGGTGTACCAACTCACATCGCCGCTTCTGGGGGAGGCCTTAAAATAAATAAAATAAATACAGAGCAGTTTAAAGTAGTAGAGTTATAGTTGATTTTCTAATTAGTTTACACAAACACTAAGCTCGTATTAACGTAAAAATATTTCATTTATTTCATTAACTGCTGCCTGCATTTATGCACGGAAATTTAAATAAATTTCAAACAAATACGAACGTTTCGGCCTTGGAAATTTAACGAAATACCAGCTCGCCGAGCGCCATTTCTGTAAGTTTAAAAGAGAAGTCAGCTCGCGGAATACCAAGTGAGCAAACCACGTTACATCATCCTCTCAAACCCGGGCTGGCGGTTTCTGGGAATCGAGGCGCGGTTTTATTACCACTGCACTCCGACGTCACACGCCGCCTTCGTATATTAAATTTCGATCCCAAATATCTGCAATATCTTTGTTGTCCGGTCTCATATTTCTCTCCGGGCTGGACGCGACGCCGACTTCCATTTTCCGGGGTCTTTTCCATCTTCTCTCCGCGAAGGGAGGAGTCGGGAAATGGAGGCGGGAACCCGCAGCGCAGCGCGGCCCAGAGCCCCAACGCGCTCCTCGGAGCCCGCGACAGATGGAACGGGACGCGAAGGGGCGGCGGATGCAGTGGCGGATTTTCAGAGGAGGCAAGGGAGGCCAGCGCCTGCCCAATTTGGATCTCCGCCGCAAAAACAAACCTTAAAAAGCTTCAAATAGTTCAGAACCATTTTCTTAGAACCACCACAAATGCTCCTTGGTTTTTCACCAACTCGCAGCTCCAAGAAGAATTCCAAATTGACTCCATACTACACCATCTCTCCACCCAGTTCTATCACTCCATACCTCAAAATTCCACACTTAATCAACTTCAGACTCCGGAAAACTCCTTCTCACAGAAGCAGAATCAAAAATAGATTCCATACCAGGCATTCCTAGTCAAGTTTGCAGAAATAGATTTTTTTAGAGGTCTGGGAAAGACTTCCTCACCCAAATTAGTTTATAGTGTAATTTTAAGTAAATTAGAATGTAAGCCTTTACCACACATGCATAGTATTGTATGCACTGATCTATGTATTCTCTGAAAAAGAAATCAATAAAAAAAGGGAGGCCTGGCCTCCCCACAAAATTGATTATCAACACTAAGATACGTGTTTTTTAACGTAAACACTGTTAGAATTAACTTTGTCTAAAATTGACATAAATGTTTACGGCTGGCCAGAATACATTTAAAAGAAGTCGTTTTTCTTGCTGCACACCAAGGCCAACTACAATATCATATTTTATACTTGGGTTTTTCTTTACCGGCGCGTGGCATTTCGTCAGCTGTTACGCTGTGTTTCCACATACTCGCGCGGCTACCACGTGGTAAGCACATGTCAGGGGCCACGAAGCCCGTTGAGAAGGACGTTCGCGAAATTTGTCGCGCGCTTTGTCAACACTGTAGTGACGTGGAAGCTCCCTATTAGTGAAAGCCATGCCCCTCCATTTTTCGTTCGTGACCTTGGTGCGCATAGAACGAAAAACCCAAGTATAGTTGGGTTTTTTATAGTTGGTCTTGCTGCAAACATAGCGTTACAATTCAAGAGGGAGCCAAGCAGTTCTATGCGTCACATGTATACAGGTAGCACCACCAACTACTAGCATTGCTTGTGCCTGCAAGATTCCGGCGCGGTGGCCCAAGCTGACGCGCTCCTCCCTGTTGTCATGATGTCCGTCAACCGATAAGAAAAGAGTAGTTTCGTTTCGTCCACCTTTGGAGTTGCTTTGGCACGGAGGCTCTCGCGCCGTCTGGCCGCCTTCTGTGAAGGCGTTTTGCGGTCATCGACAGTGGGTGCCCTGTGAATGCGATGGGAACTATTGCGTGGCAGGCCTAGTATCTCAGTGGATAGAATAGAAATCGTTAATTGAAGTGACTTTTTCTCGGAGAAGTGATTCTAAAGGAAGAGAAATATTAAGTCTATTATTTTATTTGTAAGGTCTCCAAAAACAGTTTACCAGTAATCCAAAGGTCATTTACTTTCAATTTCACATTATGATTTCCTGCATGAATTTGTCTGGGCTTCCCCAAGTTTTGAAACCTCCGTCCGTCACTGAGCGGATGGAGAGTGCTACGGGGTCGACGTGGCAACACGGACAAGTATATTCTTTATGATGATACCTTTGCCTTTGTCTTATGTCCGCAGCTGAAATGAATGTTTTTATGGATAGGTTTGATTGATTGATAAGTGATTCCGGGCGCGTCAACTGCTAAAGGTCGCTAGTCGCGAAAGTGTAATATATATTTTTATCGCGGCAGACGAAGGTGATCTTTCTCCGCTATCTGGCGAGAACCGGCGCCGACCTATCGTCGACTTTCAGGGTTTTTCCCCAAACAGGTACCTCCCTTAAGGGGGGCACCTCCCCAGCAGGGACAAGCTCTACACTCAAAACTGGTCTTCCGGTGTATTGGTACTGTAGTGCATGTTAATGTAAGTGTGTAAGGGGTGTGGATAGGACAGGGAAGAGGACGGAAAGATCGCGCTCGGTCCGTGGCCTGTTTGTTAGGGTACTGCTTCGGCAGCGACTGATTTCACTGCATTGATTGGAGAAACCACGGAAAACTACCGATCACAGCAGCCGGCCTCTAGAATTCTCCTCCAAACAGCGACTGATTTCTATCTAGCACCTAGTGTCGAAAATTCTGTCACCGTCAGGACTCGAACCTATGGTCCGATTAAAATTAGTTGGTGATTGACAGTTGTGCTTCTGAAGCTGTAGCTTCATACAATATGAGTGTATGATTTGGTTACTTTAATAAGTATTTATTTTAAGTGTTTATTGTCTTGTCCCGGTAACACGTGCTTAGTGGTACGCAAACTGTCAACGTCACTCTCTTCCGTTCGCAACTGTCAATCATCAACTTATTTTAATCGGACCATAGAACCTCTCCGTCGGAGGCACTGCAGTGACATCGGTTGATGACCTGAGCCACCTCTCCTGGTTTGTAGATAGGTAATTATAAAAATATATGAGTGATTATGGAACACCGGTGAAACGAGTCACGGGAAACGGGAGAATCCCCATAAAACCGTCGCAAATTCTCTTTGTCCACCACATATTCCAAATGAACTGTTCAGGCATCGAAATGCGTCGGTTAACATTCGCTGGGAGAGTTGAACATTTTTTGTCGCCTGCTATTTTAAACAATGGTTCTGTCCTCAGAAAATAGAACAATTAGGCTGTCATAACTTGGCGTTAAAATCTGATTTCCAACACCAAGTATTTCAAGAAAGATATGTGTAATCTGTCTTGGCGTTATTTTCACGTTTCCTCTAAATCTTCGCGTGCATTGCAAGCATCCGCGCTCCCCGCGCCGGTGCCTGCTCACGGAGTAAAATATTTATTTCGCCCCCGAGGAATTTCGATAAAGCATTGAGCGCCAAAAACCACTTACATCGTCAAGGTACACGAAAATGTTTTCTGCTCCTGTGTGACGCAATCGACCATCAGTTTGTCCGGCTGTCAATTTAAGCATTGCGAGCTAACGGCGTATTCTTGGGAAGTAACTACTTTTACGAGAATTTCTTTACCACGTCGGCCTGGATAGTGCTGCGCCCTGTTAGCTCGCCGCGAATTCGTGTGAAAATGTTACACATTATTTTTATTTTTTTATTTTATTTGTCAAAAACAGTAAAAAAAACACACGAAAAATTGAATTTAGAGAATAATTATTTTAGAAAAATAAAAATATTTGAAAAATGTTTTTTCCCGAGTTATAGAAAATCAATTTCAACGGTAAATGAACTACAAGCAAAAGGAGTGCTCAACAAAACGTGCGCACAGTGAAGCTACATTTACGTCCAGAAGCAAAACAAGGGGCCATCTCAGCATTTGCTCTATGGATCAGGGAAACTGATCCATGAAACACTTTCTTAGATACTTTGTTCTACTCTCTGTAACGAGATTCACGTTTTTTTAGGAAAACTATACAATCTTGAGCGCAGTATGTTTGAAATGCATAATCTTAGTTCTTAATTTATGCAGAGGTGAGCTCATTTAATTGAGTTTATACGAAACATTTGAATGGATTTTGACGCATATGTGGTAACGTGGATCGATGGGTATTTTTGAACCCTGGCTCCAGCGATGGAAGACGATCAATCTCACACTGCAGTATGGATCGAGTCACACAATAATACATAAAGAAAACACGTTTATGAGTTT
This sequence comes from Acheta domesticus, assembly GCA_031308135.1. Lineage (NCBI taxonomy): Eukaryota > Metazoa > Arthropoda > Insecta > Orthoptera > Gryllidae > Acheta > Acheta domesticus. Next base: position 163,720,256 of record JAHLJT010002406.1, on the reverse strand, counting down.
GTTTTTCTATTTAATTAATGGACAAATTACAAAAAATCGGATTTCTCTCCTTTTAACCTGAAAACCGAAGTTATTATTTCAGAATTGAGGAGGTATCAACCACATATATTACAATATTAATTTGAATATACAAAAACACAGCCTTATACCACGTGTTTCGGTACTACTTTATCCCATCTTCAGTGGCTCTACAAAGATGTAAATGAACGAAAAAATATAATTAGCATATGAATAAATTCAGAAATGCAAATTAACACTGTAAAATTTATGTAAATAGAATACTCAAGGATACATTTATATTTAAAATTTGTGCTTTTAGGGCTTTTACCTCCTCAAACCTGAATATTAATAAACTTGGAATAGTTACAATATCTTCGCTGCCACCATGAAATTTAATCTCGTACTCAGATTTTGTTAGAGTTCATTATAGCATCAAGTTAAATTAAATTATAATCATTAGGCTTCATATATTTCCTTACTTTTTGGTCCAGAAACTTTAATAATGTACGTTGCACCTGGCAATAAATTCAAAATAAATACTTAATAATAAGTATGAATTAAAACGTCTCCGATTTATGTGTCATAGGACAACATAATTCATCTCAAATTCCCTAGAGCACTCAGAGTTCTAGTGACCTAAAAGAGAACAAACAAACGAACGAATTGGAATGGAATAACGGAATGACTAGGGGACACTCCCAAAATCATAAAATATCTTTTTAATACCAAATATTAACTACGTCATTAACATAAGAATTTCGAAAATTGTGATAAAATCATGTTATATTATGGCATAATTTATTTAAAAAATTATTATTTATGAGGAAAAAATCTCAACTGTAGTTCAAGAAGAGCTCTTTTAATGCAGTAAAAGATTACATAAATTTCTGTGTGTGAGGAAAAAATTAACCTCCAAGAAATACTACAAAAACCACACTTATAAGTGACTTGGGTTAATATTGATTAATTTTTCTTAAAACTTGTACCACTTGTTTTCTACTTGTCAGATTTTGAACTTAAATCACGGGAGAGAGTGAAGAAATTTCAACTTCGCCAAAGGAAAAACCTCCCTAATACGTACTGCATTACATAGAAAATAATTGACACATCAATTTTGGAGAAGGCATTAGTGTGGATTTATCAATCGTTTGCTACGTTTTGACTTTCCATTTGTATAACAGCTTGATTTTCAGTTTCAAATATATATTATAGAAAGAAATATGCCAACACAAATATCATGTCACCACCGTCCCACTGCCGATTTAAACTTTCCTCGATGAGAAGGATGCGGCTGCTAACTAGCAGCTGTCATTTCCCGTGAACGCGCACGAAGTGTCGATACTCCGACACATCGATGTCCTTTGCAGCGAGCAGATACCGCCCGCGGTATCGACTGGGCACCCCGCGCGATGCGTGTGTTTCTGGCACATATCGACGAGAGCTTTGGAGGCGGAGCGCACAAATAGTAGGGCCTTCTAGAGGCAGTGAGACCAAAAGGTGAATGTTTCACTCTGGGCAGGATAAATGCATCAAGATGAAAAATTAAGCAAATTTCAAATATAATTAGTTTAATGGTGTGAATTATGATACGGCCGCAGGAACAATTTATATTTTCTCAATTCAGAATTTCTCTGCGGAAACGTATTGTTTTTTTCTAGATTAATGTAGTGTAATTACTTTTTAATGTACTGAATTCTTGGTCGAATAATTTCTGTAATGGTTTAGGAATTTAATGATCAAGAAACAATAATTTTATTTATTAAATAACTATTAATCCTCTCTGACGCACTTATAATCGTTTCTTTTTCTAAATGACATATATTTTAGTAGCCCAGATGCAAAAGGCAACTATAATACTCTGCAAAATCCACTATCTGCATGATAATCGAAACAAAGACAAGGCTGAAAATTCTACAAAATTGGCATATGAAAATACGAAAGTGACATTATTTTACCAGGAAAAACTGATTTATTAAACGTCAAAAATAAGTTTAAAAATGAATGTTCAACATAAGTTTTTTTTACACAAATAGACCTTGGTGCTTTAGACGTCACAATATATTGTAGAAAATAAAACAAGCTCCAAATTGCTTCTTAGTAAGACTGCGACAAAAAATTCTAAAAAATTAAATTGGCTGAAAATTGTTTTTAAGTAACAACGACCTCAACATTGTCTATCACTCAAAATCACTTCTGGCTTCTTCATTGTTCTGAGCTTTGACAGCGGCAGAAGCGACTAGGAGTGCCTCCCCTCTCGTAGAATACCTCATTCTATACTGCGATTTTTCTAACTCTGCTCCTCAAGCCCCTATGGCCACAATGGAATATCACACGGCATTTCGCGTCTTTCTCCATCATACCGCTAGAAAGCGCATGGTCGCAAGCACTGCTTGATACGGTCGCGATAATGCGGTATCTGGCGGCACGACTCTGAACGTTGCGAAATACCGTGACATATTCTATCGTGATGACGGGCCTTGAGGCGCAAAGTTAGAAAAATCGAAATATAAAATTTGAGTTTGTCGTTGGTCGCCTAGTCTTCACCTAAGTGAAGCTCCAAAAGCTTTTTTGACGTGTCCGAGTTTGGCTTCTGAATGTTCTACACCTGCTGCGATTGGTATTGGGCCATTTGCTTTGCTGAATTTATTTCCCCCTCTCCCGGAATGCTTTTCCCCTCTCCAGCTTCAAAATTGTAGAAGGACTCTTCACGAACTAGACAAATCTTCTTGTTTTCGCTTTTCGTGAACACGATCTTTTTAGATTATTGGATCTGTAAATGTCAGTTACCAGTAACCTTGACTGTGCATTTTTTTCCAATCTTGTAGAGGACATTAATTTAACGTAGATGTATTAACATTGCAAATTTCCCAAAGTGCATATATTTCGACAATACATCGGTAGCGAGAGATCCATTGTTGCGTACGCGTTCGTTACAGCGCAACCTACCTATCTCTTGATAAGAAAAATATCCCTTGTAATCGTAAAAAACTGAAAGGTAGCTTTGAATGTCGAGGTTGGTAAGTCTGATGTGAGTTAGCGTGCTTTGCATCCGGACATTGCACAGCAACCACCGTGCCTGTTGAACTTGGCTGGTTTTGCAAACGGATATTTGGCATATTGCACCCGAAGACAACGTGCAGTTAGCGTCTTTTGCAGCTGAACACGATTTTCTACTGCCATTTTCAACGGTTTATAGTGGGTTTTGCACCTTGAAGCCTATTCTATCGTTTAGGCGCTGAGAAAATCTTTACGGCAGTGTTCCCAACTCAAAATCGACAAAAAGTGCATTTAGTGGTTATTGCATCTGGACTACTCATTTACATTTGTTCTAATGCCAAGGGAAATACGGTAACGTTCTTCAATGAACAAATAGTAAGAACAAAATAGTTAAGTCCAAGTACAATTAGTCTAGTCCATTTTGTAAAATACAAATCGTCCAGTATCTTTGATCTTTCCTTCATCATTCAACACTTTATTGTTAAAATAATGGGAAGAGATACTGGAGCTCAATAAAATGACGCTACGTACCAGTATGTATTCCCAACAAGTATGAACCGGGAGAGGTGGCTCAGGGCATCAACTGATATCTCTGCCGTACTTCCAAATCCTAGATTCGGGTCCCGACGGTGGCAAGATTTTCGACACTAGGTCCAGTTCAGTCGCTGTCTGGAGGAAAATTCTAGCAGCCAGCTGCTATGACCGGTGCTTTTCCGTTGCTTAGCCGATCAACACCAGGCGAATGCCAGAGCAGTACCCTAACGGGTCATGGTTGGCGCGCGATCTTTCTTTCCTCTTCCGTGTCCTATCCTCACCCCTAACTTACAGTTACACTAACATGCACTACACTATCACACGTGCCGGGAGATCAGTCGGGAGCTTAAGAGGTTGTCCCGGCTGGGGAGGTGCGAGATACCTGGTTGGGAAAACCCCGTTAGCCGATGGTTAGTCGGCGCCGGATCTCGCCATCCAGCGTGGGAAGACCACCACCTCCGGATGAAACATGCACTACACTTACGGGCGTAATGACATTCGTTGACGCGCCCGGAATAATCAATCCAGTAATAATCAATCAATCAACCCAACATGCATGGGCATTTTTAGGATTTTCTGCTCCACTGCACAATTCCGGGAAGGTCTGAGTTAGCAAGGGCGTGGGAGTGCGAGTGACTCGCTGATTAAATCACGATTCATCTTTAAAAGTATTTGCTGCTTTCACCGCAGATTTTCTTTAACCCTTGGTCTTATGAGTTCAGGACAAGGAGTCATGGACAAGCTCCAAACTTTTTCTTCACAGGAACTTCATGGAATTTCCACTTTTATAATATTGAGCATGATATGCGAATATTCAATATTTTTTAATGTTTTCATTTATTCAATAGGTTTACAATGTATTTATATACATTTTCCTGTAACCATTATGCATACTTTATATTTTCTATGGTTATGTTATTTTATTTAATTTTTTTTCCATTTTATTGTATTTTTACAATCTTCTAAGCTTAATTTTTTGTTCTTCATTATCTTCAATATTACTTGTATCCATGTTGTAGTCGATCTACTTCTTTTTCTTCTACCAGTAGGCATCCAATTTAATAATTTCAGTGGAAGCCGTGTTTCTTCCATCCTTTCGAGATTTATTAATGGTGTGATAAAAATTATTCGTTGCTTTCGATAATGAATGTTATGATTTCATTTCGGGGTTTCTAGTATGAAATGAGTAAACTTTGTGTTACGGTCACGAAATTCGTTTACGTTGCTATTTGGCTCACAGAAAAATTCCAGGTTTCTAACAAAACAAAACGGTATGCATGGACGGTTCTCCACTATTAATGAAAAATGTTTTGTATTTGCGTAATCTTGTTTTTATAACTTTTATGCTCTCAATGTTTGCAAATTTTTCTAGGTAAATACACGTAAAGTGAACACCGTAAAGGAACATTTTGACATTTTGCTGTTCACTAGAACAATTCGCGTTTCAACAAATGTTTGAGAATCAAATGTACCTAACTAAATTCCTCCAATTAAAATTGGTTTTGAGTGATAAATAGTAAATATTTATTTTATACATTAAAATATGGGTTTATCAAGAACAATCAAAAGAAGAAAAACAAAAAACAAAACCCTTTTACCTGTAATAAACGTCCCAACTTATAAATTATATTGAAATATTTGCAAGAAAATTACTACAGTGTATAATTTTGACAGGCAACGGGAATGTTAATAACTCTACTGTATTCACCTTTCCTATACCTCCCCAATCTGAAGTTTTAATAATTAACCATGTATAATGTCTGCAAGCACTTTAAATTACATTTGATATTTCAAGAATGAATTCACATTGCTGTCCAGAAATAAAGGGACATTTCAACCTTTGCTCCGAGGATTGCTGCGAAACTGAACGAAAACTACCATGTTAGGTGATGAGTCTCTATTTATTTTTTATTCTTCGTGTACTTTTGTGTATTATCATCTGTATCTTTTCTTTGGTTTTCCTATTCTTGTATTTTTCTTATGTTTTACTGCTTACGCAGTAGAAAGTATTGTAATGCATATGTAATGCAAGAAGGTATTGGATTGGATTGTAAACGTCGAATTTTCAACAGAAAATCTATTTCTAGGCCTTGGCAACGAAAGAGGGGATGAATCATGTCCATGTATATAGTAAATTACTTCCTCTAACACTGCGAAGTCAGAATTTACTTTTGGTGGGTTCTTGATGCAGAAATATTGATTGACAGCAAAAGTCTGCTCGTCTTCCCGTCCCGTTCGTCTGTCTGATGTCGCGTTCCTTGAATTTGAAACGAATATTTTGATTTTTTGGTCTACTTTACATAAAACATCAATATTTTCAAAACTTTTTCAAAAATGGCTCCAAATTTGTTATTTATTTTTTTCCTATGATAGATCACAAGAAATGGCGTAGGTCGCATTTTCGTTGCATTACATGAATTTTCAATAATTGCAAACATTTTAAATGTTTTCGGCATCTTCCTACATTTACAATTATAACGGTTTTTTTTTTCTTAAAGAAATGAGTTCATCAGAAACAGATCTTCACAGATGAAGTCAACCGCGGACGGAAGGCGGGTACGAACTCTTAGCAAAGAATTCTTTAAATCTCTACAAGATGAGAGAACGCAAAATAGTCGCGCACGATCGAAGATTGCAATCTTCTTGAAAGAAACCTCAGGGGAATATCCAAGGCTCTGGGCCGCAAGGCGAGAGTAAACCTCCCACTCCGTGCCACCACGGCACTGCGAGTCCCGGTCACCCCGTTCCGCAGTTGGAATTTCCGGCGGACGAAAGGCGAACTCTCCGCGGAGTCGCTGTAAGCGTTGCCAGATGATTAAATGTATATCTCAGAACCAACCTGCAAAAATCCTGGTACTTTCCCCAAAATTCCTGGTACCAATGCCAACTGATTTAAATTATTACATTGTTCGTATTGTAAGTTTTTTGTTTTTTACCTCGCGCAGGAAATACGTGTAGCCAAAGTCGATATCGATTCATTTTATATCTACAAAACGAACGGAAGACTAAGACTTTCTGTCCTTTCCTATTGTAGAATGTGCTAGAACAAAACATCTTAAGCCACCCTTAAGGCCGTTCTACAATAGCCCGCGAACGGGGACGGCAACGCGAAGGCGAGGACGGGAACGGGAACCCGAGGTACGTGCGCTTCACAATAAACGCCAACTGGAAGAGGAATAGCGCTATGAATCTATAGCGGCAAAAAACGAGTACTTCAGGAAAGAGTTGCCGAAACCAAAGCAACTCTAGCTGCACTACTCTGTTCACTCTTTGCTTTGCCATCTGTCAGTGTTTTGCGTGTGCTAGTATGAATAATGAATACTTTAACGAAAGAATATTAATTAAAAAATAATTCATCAGAATGAAAAAAATGCAAAAACTACTAAGAACTTATGGAAAACACAACTAACGAAAATTTTATCAATAAACGAACAACTTCAATATACTTAAACGAAACATAAAAATGTATTTTGCGGGAAATTTTAATTCTATGTATTAATATGAATAGAAAATGAAAAATACTGAAATCACTAAAAAGGACTAAAACAATTCAACAACGACTAATTAACTCCTCCTCAAACCCTAACCTCCCAAATCCACGCTGTAACCTCAACACCGCTCCAGACCAGTTTCGCGCGGAGGACGCGCGCTCGATCAGCTGAAAAGCTTCGCCTCCATTTGCTGTACTCTGGTTGGTCGAAAGGCTTCCCGTTCCCGGGCCGAGATAAATGTTGACCATCTTTCGCGTTCCCGTCAAGCTTTGCGTTCTCGCCGTGTAGCGAATGCCTGCCTGAGATATCCGCCTTTCAACTTTCTTCACGTTCGCGTTGCCGTTTCCGTTCACGGGCTATTGAGGAGCAGCCTTTAATGTTTTCAGGGCAGTAGATTTTACCAATGTGAAAGTTATTTGTAATTTTGGTGTTAGATTCTAATTACTGAATAAAAAGTTATTAAAAGAAACTTAAATCGTACATCATCAATAACCGTTCACTTACAATCCTGGTATTTAAGTCAGTATGTTTTCATCCTGGTACATGGTATCTTCATTAAACTCCTCGTTAAAGTACCAGGATTATGGTACGTTTGGCAACACAGGTCGCTAAAACGGAAGTTCTACCCATTGGAGTCTGGCGGTTTCGGAGGCCAAGACATCTTCGCGTTACCAGAAGATTAAATGTATATCCCAGTAATGACCTTCAAAAATCCTCGTTCTTTCACGAAAATTCTTGGTACCAATGACAATTGACTTCCATTCTGAAATTATTCAGATTATAATTCTATCATACTTCGATTTATTTATAGTGCCCTTAGTAACGTTTAAGTTCCCTATTGGATGACCGTAACGTAACGTAACGTACCGTAACAGCTGATGATCTGTCAAAGGACAACAAATAAATCGAAGTACGTTTTAAGACGCACTGGAATTTCGTTAAACTTCACTCGATATCGATACATTTTTTATCAATAAACTAAATGGAAGATTGAGACTTCTATTCTTTTCTGCTATAGCTTGTACTAGGAAAAGACCATCCTATGTCAATGTTTTTACTGCAGTGTTTTAAACAATATCATAGTCATTTGTAATATTGGTGTTAGGTTTGAATTATTGAATAAACACTATTATTCGAATCTTACAATGTACATTATCTATTATCGTATACTTAAATTCCTGGTATTTAAGTATCCTGGTGTGTGACGGCTAGGACAGTGTCGCTAGGTGGTCTGAAGAATTTCCTTCTAGACAGCGAAAACACCAAAACGTTTTAAAAAATCAAATTTAAAAAATGTGTGTTTATTTCGTTATTTTATGTTTAAAATATATGGGGAGGGTATGTAATTTAAGTAAATACGAATAATATTATTAATTGTGTATTATTATATTTATATTCTAAAGTAAACACCTACTTTTGTAATATATAAAAATATGCATGAACTATCCGTATAACAGTATAATACGTAAATAGGCTACACACATTGTATAAGTTTTGTTTTAAGGAGTTATATACTGTGTACGAGTTATAAGTACGAGTTCGAGTTATGTTTGTCTCACTCATTGTAATGACTGAAAAAGCGGTAATGATGCTTTTGTACTGTTTGTAAAAACTTTCCTTCAACCGAAATCGTTGTTTCCATTTCTTGTTTATTACTGAGATTCGTTCCGTTTCATCAAATATGTTGCGCTCTTATACCACCACACCTATGATCACACCTATAAGTGTTTTTACTACTAGTTAGAATAAATCCACCTACAATAATCATAGGGAACTATTTTTGGGTTTTGTGATACGCAATATATTTTTTTAAATTTAAATTGAAAACTTCAACGAAAACCCCCACTAAAAAAAGGAACACCCACTAAAGACCAAAAAAACTAAATTTGGGGTGAATACCTGGCAACCTGGCGGTAGGGAGCTTCGCAAAACCCTAGAACCTGCGGCACCTCAGACGGTGCAAGGTATACGGGTCGGAGGGTACACGAGTAGCCGCCTACTTTACCGGCAGCGTATAAGCTTCTCTGATACTTCAGTGCGCCGTTGTCACACATTACTACGCACATGACACCACCATAGATAAATTAAATCTAACACTTACTGACAGGACGACACGACTTGATATCATGCTCATAACTTTCGTCAAATCCGAACTTTATCGCCTCCGCTACTTCATGTGAATCAGATGAGCGGCAAAGCTGCAGCCTGGCTGTCAGAAAATAAATAAATCCTCGCAAGGTGATTGCTTCAGAGCAGGTTACATGACGCACCATAGCAAGAGAGCTGTCAGAGTCCATTATACGCTGCCGGTACTGTAGCACCGCACGCTCGACACCGACGACGGGACTGAGCTCTTGTGGGGGTTTCTAAACATGTGCCCAGGGCAGGGCCGTAGCCAGGATTATTTCTCGGGAGGAGCTTCCAAAATTTAAAAAATGAATAGTAAGAGATTAATTATAATTTCTTTATCGGGTTTGTTTAAAAGAGATGCTCTTAAAAAATGAAACACCAACATCATTTTAAACACATTTATACATTATTTCCACATAACATTATTTCGAAAGTTTAAACACAATATTTAATTTATTATTTTCTATTCCAATAATCCAAACTACAGGAGGCGTCACCTGCAAAAGCAATTTTCAGATCTTCTTTCCAGACATAATGTCAATAATTTTGTCCATAGTGATATCCCTATGAATTGAAATAATGGCTAGTGCACTGAGTCTGTTATCACGCATTACACTACGTATAAAACTTTTTACTCTCTTCATTGTAGAAAATGACCTCTCCAGTTGTTACAAGGTAGCTAAGATAGAAAGTATCTAATTGTACGTAAATATACTGGATCGCACCTCGAGGTTAGCATCTATGGTGGAAGCTTTTTTACACCATAGTTCATACTCAGCTTTTACTGCAGAGAGTGATGTTCTGATATCAAAGTATGGAGCTAAATTTGCAACTTGTTCATTTCATGGATGGAAGCGAAGCCTAGAAGAAGTACCTGGAAACTTGGAAGAATGTCTTCATTTGAAGTAAATCTATCTGTAGTTTTACACATGTTGATATATTTGGATAAATTTAAACTAATAAATAAATAATGAATGAATGAAAAAAAGAAAAAAATCGGGGAGGGCTTCAGCCCCTCGAGCCCCTCCCCTGGCTACGTGCCTGGCCCAGCGCTAGCATATTTCCCAGGTACGTGGAAAATCGCTGTCACATGCATGATTCCCAAGATAAACAAGGGCCAACTTCTTCCGAGCGGCTATGTACTATTAGTCTTCTCTCGCTTTTTGCGAAAACTTTCGATCTCCTGACTCTGGAGTACTTGCAACGGGCAATATGATGCCAAAAGCTTCTTAGATGGGGACAAAGTTGCTCGCGTCCGTGGTGTACCACACGTAATCCCTGGGTAACGCTAAATGAACAACAGTGATTCGTCACCTACGCGCTTGACCATTGTGAACGTGCGAATCCCCACACGCTGAGGGAAATAGCACATCTATACTGGTCAGCGCGTCACCAAATGGCTAACATGCCAAGGGTGAGCGTTGGAAAACAAACAACAGCTTCTTAAAGATGAGTAATTCGGGTTTCGAATTGGTCTCATTTCCAAGCAACAACTAAGGCGGCTCTGTACCGAGATCGGTCTTTTCCACTCTAAAGACGGCAGAATTTGCTGATGATTTTTCTAGCATGCGGTTCCGCGTTCGATTTTGTATGGTACGAGGGGGTGCTTGCGTCTTTTGTGGACATCGGATTCAGCGATGTCAGACTAAATCGCTAGATTTTGCTAGCCAGACGACTGGAAGGTTCGTGTACAATCATCGTTAGAAGGTCAGCAGCGGGCGCACCGCAAGGCAACGCGACCTTTTTCGGCCTGACCGTCAACGACGCGACAGGACTCTCTGCTACCAGTAGGAAGTAATATCGGCGTTCAACGTTGCGGCTCGTAATGTTCGCGGATGACTTCGTTTATTAGGAAGTTTTAGCGCCAGGCGTAAGGAGACATTCTTAAACACCATTGATCAAGTGACTGACGACTTAATACGGTCGTAATGAATAACTTTCAGAAGAATTTTAGCAAATGGCGTCATTGCGCTATGCATTATGACCAAAGAAGCATTTCAAGCGTTGAACAAAGAAGTTGCTAAATAAATCAAATAATGTAGGGTAGTGGTGGGACATTTCAACCATGATACGACTCAAGAGTGTAACAAATCTACATTGTGCCGGAGTTTAAAATTTTGTGGCCCTCCGAATGTAGGAAGATTCTTAAAACAGCGTTCGTTACGACCATAAGACATAACCTAACCCAAAGATATGATTTCAATTTCTTTCTCGTAAATTTCTTTCCTGTCACCTCTCCAACATTTCCCGTTAATTCTTGCCAGCGTTATGGAGTTTGTAAGAAAGAATTGTAACTGCCTCACATACGAGAATCAGTTTATCAAAGTTGGAAATATGCAACCTTTCCCGTTTTTAGGCGGCCATATTGCCGTTTGTAAGGTGACCTTACACACTCCTACTGACGTGCACTATTTATGAAGGTATAAGGTCGTACCTTAGGCCTAAGGTAAGACGTTATGACTTAGAGGTCCGTCACGTGACTATTAGTGCATAACGCCGATACCTTACGCGTGGCGCTAAAACTCCCTGTTACGCGAGGTCGACGCGCAGACGGAAGTCAGTGCGTTATCTGAATGATTGCCTCCCCGAGCTTCCCAGATGGCTGAGCCTCAAAAAGCACGCCCTCGACCTTGACAAGTGCGTAGTCGTCAATTTAATTCGACCCCGAAAAAACTCATGAGATTGGAAAGTGTATAACTACCCTGGCAAGAGCCGGCGAAGTATCTTGATATGTTGCATAAAAGCGGACTCCGCTGGCACGGCCACGCCGAATACGTTAGCAAGACAATACCTGTCCAAACAATTCTCGTACGCCCACGCTACGTGATACCTCCTACGCCACGTGATTCTTGTAATCCTTTCTTTATTGAGCTACAAATTTTACCATTACATTCATTGACTTTTGATTCGTGAATCGTAGGTTTTTGACAAAAATATGGAACACTTTTTCAGAGAATACCAATGTAAATAACTATAACACTTGACGTAGTAACCATATTGATCAGGCGTCAGTATGAATAATTCACTATAAAAGTCCATATACATGTACATTTATTATTTTATAACACATTGTCAGATGACATTAAAAGATAAAAATCGTTGCACAATTTTAAGTGCCAAATAAAATATTTTCTGCTGTGAAACTGTTTCTGTATAATTAGAGACTTTACCAATCATAAACAAGGAAAGTAATATTAGTTTTAATTACGATATTAGTTCTAATTTTGAGTGCATAACTCCAAACAACCTCTAGCAAATATTGTATCTCAGCTTCGGGGTCAATGACACCCATCTCTATCAGGTTTGTCATTTAGTTTCCCCGTCCCTTTGACCAAATGCTGAGATGGTCCCTGGTTTTGCTTCTGTGCATTAACGTAACTTCACTATCTACGCATGTTTTCTAGAGTACAGCGGGAAATATTGTTTTTTTAAATTATCGTTCTCTATGTTCTCGTAGCACTAAGACCAGTCCATCACGAAAGGCACCCTATTCAGTGCATTCAGCATTATCCTTATAAAAAAAGTTTAAAGCTAAAATTTGAAGCCGTTTTGAGAAATTTATTAACGTTCATTTGGGTTAAGGGTGATGATGTTTCAGAACAGTACATGCTTAATTCAGGTGTGAGCAAATTAAATAGAGGTGAAGGGAATCCTAGAAATAATTTTTTTCTTCTTGTCTGAAAGGTGTTATGAATATTATCGTGTCTTGCTCAAGAAACACGAGTGTATTTTTTGGAAATTCAAAGAACCAGTCGCAGAATATTCAACATTGTAAAGGTTCAGGTTACCGAGGAACTGTTTCCTTTTCTTTCTTTCATTGTCTATAGTGATTATGACACTGTGTTTATGTTGCTGATGTCGTTATGATATTGTGATGTGTTGATATGATGTTGATGAAATTTTGTAAAGAAAAAAATTGGAGCCGTTTTTGAAAAATATTTTTTAATCCATTAATTTCAAGCAGAAATTTACGTGAAGACTACTCGTGTTTAAAAAAATTGTACATGACATTTTTTAAAGATATGATTTTGTAGATTTTGTAGCGTTTAAGACAAACGAGTTTATCTTAAACAATCTTTACTCTAAACTTTTTGCAATATTTTGCAATTTTCGAAAATGCAGAGAAGTCACCAGAAAATAGATTAGCGCCATCATTTTCCGCCTTTTGATACATACAACATAGGAGAAAATTTAAAGAAAGAAATTGGAGCCGTTTTTAAAGAAATAGTTGTTGATTCCATACAGACGGATGGGACAGACAGACGTTAAGTTTTCTAATTTTCAGCTAATTTTCTTAGAAAACTTTTTAAAAACATTATCGGAAGTCATTTGATGAACTTTTATGCACAAATGCAATAATGTATATAAATCACCGGTAATGTAAATATTAAGGACGTGAGAGACATTTAAAAAATTACATTTATGCACTTTTTGGAAAAACAAAAAATACATCAAAATTACATTTACGTCATGTTATACAGTGCTTTTAGCACTATCCGTAAAAAAGGTTTTAAAAAATAAACCGTTTTTGTGAAAATACCTTATTAGCGTTTCCGAAAATACGGAATTTTTAGCTCATTTTCACAGAAAAGTTTACAGTTTTCGAGAAACGTCATATATACTGGCATAAATTAATCCATTTATTGTTTAAGAACAAATTGCATTGGAAGAAAAACTCACAATATTCAAATGTGTAGGAAGACGCCGAAAACATTCTGATTTTTCTAATTTCCGAAAATTTAGAGTGAAAATCATACCTATACCATCTGCGTAAAGGTATTTCAGTGTATTCTTACAAATAATTGAGAGAGAAAATTTTGAGCCATTTTTGACAATATTTTGAAAATGTCCCAGGGACTTCATGTAAAGAAGAACCCCCAACATCTAAATAATGTTTTTAAAAAAAATCTGAAAGCATTGAGTCAGGCCGAATTCACCGGGGAATACTATTCATTCTGGAAGGCGCTAGTATCACAGACAGACGAACGGACGGAAAAACGGACGCACGTTTTACCGAAAATCAGTTTGGCGGTATCAAGGACCCACAAATCGTGAAATCTGACTATACAAAGTGGTAGAATATTTTGCTACATATTGGAACAAGATTTATCCACTTTTTCTGTATCATGGCCGAACAATAGAGTTCTTCTGTCGAAAAATCGCCCTTCTTTGCCTCAGCATTACGTATATGTCATTAAAATAAAACTTGATAGTATAATGTAAAATATACAATATCCATATAATATATTTCAAAACTGTATTGTTCTTTGTAGGATTATAACAGAGCATGTCTAACTTTTAAAGTAAAACGTAAATCACTTGTTTTAAATTAAATGTGTATATCATGTTTTCTTAATATAAGAAAATATCAAAATTGTGACACCACAAGACATTACTGCACTGATAAGGTAGGTACTGGTAAAGAGAAACGACCCAAAAAGTATAACGTATTCATATTAAATAACTGATCTAGTTTATTAAAATATAAATTGTTTTATTTCATATTTTTCTTCAATATTCAATTACTTTATGCGCAATTAAATTAAATGTCATATACTTAAATGATTCAAAAAAGATATCAGGTTTATTATACATCACTAATGCCGAACAGTTCTCTTTGAAACATACTTCCATGAATAAACAAAGTATTTCTATTACGGCTGCCATTTTATCTACCATGAAAGGGGATTCTTCTTTAAAAACATGCGAATGTTGAAGAGAGTACGAAACACGCAAGTCGGAATAAAACATTACACACATTTAGTTTCCATTGCAGTATTATTATTGTTCGCGATTCTGCAGTGCGCGGTTATGATACTGCTCTGACCTCGTACATATTCCGTAATAAGAACTGTATCATTTATCATGTGGCGTACAGCCACGAGTAACATTCTAAAAAATAATGCAATTCTCTCTAATGGAATGTCAGGTAGCTCAAAATATACAAGCATGTTTGCCAGAATTATGAAAAAGAATTTCAGTAAGGAATGTAAATTCATATGTAATAAAGGTTGGAAATGCAAATCCAACATGCGCAGAGCCATGCTTATTTGTAGCCCATCTAATATTTTATTTTCTTTAAAAAGATTATTAAAACGAAGCGGGAATGGAGTATGAAAAAGACTACCAGGTAGCAGCACTGTCTTGTACTTTGCTACAAATGCGCTCTAGTGGTGTGAATCGACACTACGTCGATGGCGATATAGTGATTCACGCTTTCTCTACCAGTTGTCTTGTAGCAATCTCTTTGCATAATTGTGATTAACAAAATTGAACTTCGAGAGTATTATCGCAAAACTTCTTTCGTTCAATAAATATAATTAATCAAAAATAATAAAAGAAAAATACCAGTGCACATGTAGTTCATCCAAGAAAATTAAAGTTAAATAAAGTAATCGGAGGCAATGAATATGTTAAATTTGTCATCTTCCCACAGTCACTTTCAAATTCGGTTTACTTTCACAATGGGAAAAGGACCTATGCGCTTATTTAAGAATTTTGGCTTTTGAGGCTTGGCGAAAACGCTTTAATATTTAATTCGAAACCGGTAGTACCGCAATCTTGCGGTATTCAGCGCCACTAGAGTAGTGGCACGAATTTTAAGTTTCTTGTTCAGGTTATGGCAGATCACTATTGCTGTAATAGTTGTGTTTTATTAGCAACGGTAAAATATTAGTTTCTCTTGGGACCTAAATTAATGAAAAAAATTGTCATAAAAATGTTTTAATAACATTTTCACATTTTTTTTACAATAAAGTCATTAAACAACAAAGCAAGTGTAGTTTTGTTTTCACGATTTTACCAGTTGTTGTTGATGTGCCTTGCATTTCAATATTTCAATTTTTATTTCAATATTTAAAACCATTATTATTAACTGTAGAATAAGTAAATAACCTAGGTAAATTAAATTTAAAATACCTAACATAAGAGTGTTTGTTTAATCGTGTAGATGAAATAAAACATTTTCGTTAACAATTACTTTTTCCAGCGAATCCGCGACGCCATTCACTTATTATTTTGCCACAATAGCAAACTAAATGTTCATATGTTGAATATGTGAGAAATACGGCCGCATGATTGATTTGAAGATGGAGCCGTGATTGATTCCTGCAAAACATGCCAGATCTATGCTCAGAAAAATCTGGATATTACACTTTAATTAGTATTAACACTTTTTAATACCCGTAAAACTTTCTTAAACAATTATTTCTTTCTATTATAAGTATTGCAAGTGAAGGAACTCTAACCTTCAATGACAACCGCAGTGTTCCGAGCGGCCGAAAGGAGGGGTGATGTTCAATACAAGTAACAGCAATGTAGCCTCGAGTTTTGATGTACATGGGTGTGTGAAGGGAGTGAAGTGTGCATTGTCGATAATTTTTGGAGTGCATCTGGGCGATTTATAACATCTAAATGCGTGTCAGATATGACAGTAAGTACCCTACTATTATTTTTATTAGTTCCGCACTTGGGTTCGCGGCCTTGAAGAATCATTATTTGCATTTGCTGCGTGGCCCCGGTTGTGGGCGGCCCGCCTTCTCGACGGAAAACGTGAAATGTGTTGCAATGCATGCCTTGTCTTGAGACTTTCTCAGAGGGTCGAGCAAAGTGCTAGGCGTAGAAGATGAATTTACCTGTTATGTATTTGACAAAGGAATATTTTTATCGGGCAGAAAACTCGTACACTGGCTAGAAATGAGTAAACATCACTTGTGTTCTTTGACAATTGACAAGGCCGGTTTTCACTAACGTTATTTTCATATTATTGACTGAAACTGTTGTTACAAATTAATTTCCCTTTATGAGTGTTTTAAAACTATGTATGAATGCCCCCTTGTTTCCTCAAACAAATCACCTTTCATTCATTATTACATAATAAAGAATGCATTTGTTCTCTGGTATAAATTGAATAGTTAAGAGTTATTTCATTAAGTATTTTGACATATTAATGGTATCATTAAATAAAGAATATATTGTGGCTGCCAAATAGCCATTGTCATGCTTTTGTGGTGAAATTTATGTATTGTTTCTTTTATTTTTTTATTAATATCATACATAATCCTTATTTGCACTTAGAGAAAAAACAAAATCACTGAATTTTCAAAATAAAATCCATGTGATTCTCATAACCTCAAACTATTTTCTGTTTTACTATCATGTATACTCTTGACACCTGTTGTTTTGTATTGGTTTCCTTGTGTTTTTAAGTTTTTTGTGAAAATTTAATCCCATTTTAAAAATTTCATTTCATTCCAAATTATTTGAGTAAGAAAGTGAGCATGGGAGGTATTCTGACTAGAGGAGTGCTGCTGGGAGCATGTGGGTGTAGGCAGCTGAGTGAGATATTGATCCAGAGTGGTGGTGAAGTTTTTGCTGTCCAGCATCCGTGCTCCACATCTCTTCTTATCGCTCTTACTCCTCTCAAGCTTGGTCCTGATGTGCCCTGCTCTGAAAATGGGTTGCAACTGAGAAGTGTGCTGTGTGTCTGTCTGAATAAGAGTGTTGTAATTATTGTTCTTGTTTTTAATGAAGTGACACTGAAAGCTGGTGGAGTGTGGATGTTTTCGTAGGTTGTTCAGACCTTGTTAGCATCTTGATTGAGGTTATGTAAAGTGATAGATTCTGAAAATTTTTATTCTGAAAGAGTAATTTGTTTGCAGCATTTTGAAAAACGTTTCTGACTTTCAATGTCATTTTTGTGAATTAGTGTGACTGATTTAAATAGCAACATTTAACAAAAATAGATACTTTCAAAAATAATTGTGACAACATCAAGATTATCGTTCAAATAGTAGTGTGGTGTTGTCTTTTTTGAATTGTCTAAAGCTGTTTGTTCTGCAGATGTTCGTTCAAACACACTTTACCAATATCAGTGTTTGTTTGTTTTCATGAGGACAATTGGTACAAAAGTTGTTTTTATTGTTCTTGTTGTGCAAGGCATTGCTGTAGTGGTGTGCTTTTTGTTGTTTGTAAAATTTCTTCTTGAGCTTTTCGGTTCTCAGTCTTAAAACTTTTGTCATTGAATTTCACTTACCGCAGTACATTTATTTATTTCTAATTCAGTCCTATTATCTGCTTAGTTGTTGAAACGATTAAAGTGTGAAAATGCCAAAAGCTAAAGGTCGGGCTGAGGGACGTGAGGAGTTGATTGTTTATTCAGTGGAAGTGAATAACATGGGCAGTGGAATAGCATTAGACCCAAGCTTGTGCCCCCCAAAGATTGGGAAGGTCTGGGTAACAAATATGGGAAAGGCATCCTCTCAAGATATGTCAGATTCACTGAAAGGTTCTGGGGGTTGTAGATGTAGTTGGCCCTTGTGCCTATTTTTGATGATTTTTGTGATGGGTTCAGCAACTCTTTACTTGCTGTTGGATTATTTGGAGGTGGTCCCGGATTACATTCCTTACAGTAAGCCAAAAAAGATTGAAATGACAACCATTCATTATTAGGAATGGAAGTATCACTAAATTCCCCCACCCACCTTGAGTATTATTAATTTTCTCAGAATTGGGAATGTATTCCCTAATTATATGTTGTCAGTCTACCCACTATGAAAAAAAAAAGTAAAAATATTTGTGGCACCTTTAGTGAATTCCGTATTTACTGTCTTAATTTCTCTTTGTTCTCTGACAATGAGAAAGTACTTCTGAACCAAAAAAAAAGCTCAAATAGGATAATTGTCTCTTAATCACGTAGATGAAAACTATTTTCAAATCCAAAAAAAAGAAGATATTTCTGTATGGAACGTCGACCTAGACGCATTCAATGTAATGGCCTAGGGAACGAAGGCAATGGCGGGGCGGTCCGGGGTTCGAGGATGGAGGGCGAGCGGGCGGCCGACCGGCCGGCCGGCCCCGCCCTTGCGGTACTGGGCGCCCCGCCCCACTCTGACTCGCCCCGTGCGAGGTTCGGGGCGGGAGAGCAGAGACAGGGTCGGCCCGCCCGGTTCGCGCCATTTAGTATGGATAGAGGCCGGCCGGCCCGGGGCGACACCATTAACGGGATTCCCTTTGCCTGGAGCAGGGCCCTTGCCGCGCCTCAGGAGCGGTCCCTGTGGCACCTCACGCTCGCCTCGGCAGCCTCGAACCCCCGGCCTCGCCTCGCCCGGCGGGGAGCGGCGGTTGGAGAAGCAGGGGATATCGATTGATGCGACTCGACTCTCCGTGTCGCGCGCTCGCCCGCCCGCCCGCCCGCGAAAGGGGAGTGTCTTGTTTTGATGTGATCATTGTCGAGCGAGTCTGTCCTGTGTGCTCGAGTGAGTAGTGGCGCGTCTAGAGAAGGCGGTTCGGAAGCGATACGCGCGCTCCCCCCATATCAATTGGCTGTCTCGCCCAAAATTGTATATTTATAGAAAATTTTACTATATATGAGCTTCTACGAAGGAATATTTGTGATTTATATTTGATGACTCTATATACGACTTGCGTGATAATCATCAATTTATGAAACTAAATTTTTTGCTCACTTTTGCTCAATGTGATATCGCACTTTTCCATCCCCATCCTTCCCCGAGAAACTTTTCTGGATCCGCCACACCGAAATTCATTCGTTGTCTCTACTCATCAGAGTTGTGTTAGTTGAAAACCGTAGCATTTAATGGATATTTGTTGTAATGTTTCTGAACTTGTCAGTACTGGATCGATGTTCTACTTTCTTCTCATTATGACGACATCATTCAGTATGTATTCTCGTATGAAATGTCGCGTGAATGGAGTGTCGGTGTGTTTGTGTGGGAAGTTTGGGCAGTCGAAGCTTCGCGTGAATGCGTGTCGCCAGGAGGATCTAGGCGCTGCATGCGTGCTTACGTGCGTGCGAGATGCCTTTCACCTGCCCTGTCCTCCCCTCTCCTCCCACAACGCCCCGCCCCGCCCCGCCTCGCCGCGCCCCGCTCCTTCCGCGTCACCCCACCCTGCCGCTCCGGCTTTGCTCCTCCTTTCACGGACCGCACGCTCGCGGGGCCCTAGGGTTCCTCGCCGCCCGCGACGGCAACGTGTGCTTCGCGGCGCAGCGCGGCGCAGGGAAGCCCCACACAGGTGCGTATTGCAGCGAATCAGCAGCGGTGCGCCCCGTCCCCCGACCTGCCCTGTACCGCCCCGGCCGCCGTGACCCCGGGCGTCCCGCACGGGACACACACCTCGCCAGGCCCGCCCGCCCGCGGCGACCGACCGACCAGCCAACCAACCAACCAACCAACCAACCAACCAACCAACCAACCAACCAACCAACCAACCAACCAACCAACCGACCGACCGACCGACCGACCGACCGACGCGACCAACCGACCGACGCAACCTACCGACCGACCGACCGACCGATCGACCGACGCGACCGATCGACCGCGTGAATGCTTTTCTTTTGTCTAAGAAAAAGTGTTATCAAAAACCTATTTAATATTCATAAAAACGTCGGCATGTGTCGATAAATCTAACACACGATCGTACATGTCTTTTTTAGAGTAGCCAAGACAGTTGATTCGTTATTGTACTATAAATTTATTGTATTCAACTTCTTAGATATTTCCCAAAAAATACTGTCCTGTTTTCACATTCTTATTAAAACGTATGATACACGTTACGTGCATACTCATTCAGTGACCAACAGAGACAGTGGATACCGATAGTCATCATAAAAACCTTAAGGCATTTGGAATTGTTAGTAAAAATTGTGGAATTCTTAGGGAATGATTTCGCAGTGGATATATTTGTAAATAGTATAATACTAATTCGCTGTGTTCATGATCATTTCACATTTACACAGCGCTGAATGTCATGGGGAAAAATTACATTTTAGTGGAATGAAACTTGTCTTCAGTATATAATTTTGTATTGCATCCACTACTTTCCACTATCTCCAAAAAATAAATATTTTGAATAAAGTGAATTGAATTCCACAAAGGTTAACTCCACTAGAAAATATGTTTTACCCTTTTTTGTAATTAAAAAAGGGCAATACCAAACATCTTATTTGTAGGCGATCTGTTCCGAAGAATTCGGGAATTTAGACTTGGAACGTCATTGAAGTGATGGTAAAATAACGAGAATTTCAGTCTACGAATTTGTTGGCCACGTTGTAAATTGCTCTTCTTAGAATTGGCTGGTCCTGAATTATCTACCAATGTGGCAATTTCCTGTACCTCATAAAAAGGCATGATATTCGACTGCCAGGAATTATATCAAAATTGGTTGCGGCCACGGGGTTTAATCGGAAGTTAGAAGTGCAAGAAGTAGCTCCGGCCGGGTTTGCCGGCGTTGGATATTCCGAGCATGAAATAAACAGTACATTTTGACGTGCTATGCTCACGATGCTGTTGTCTCTTCTGGACTCCTCGGAAATGTTTCCTTTTGTGAAAATCGACTGAATATCCAAACATTTCTGACAAACACTATTCGTAGTCCTCCATTTTGGCTTGGTGGTCCTGTGGTTATTAAGTGCTTGTGTCATGATTTCTCAACGTTCATTATGTGTAGCTTCACTATGCGCACAGTTAGTTGAACTCTGCATTTGTTGTGGTAGGAGTAGAGCCAGGGTGTGGGTTACTATTTTCTTATAAATATTAACCACTCAATTCTGTAGTTTATTTACCAATGCAAGCCAATTTCTATAACTCGGGAGTGAAAAATGTAAATTTTCAAATGTTACTAACCTTGCTTTGTCGTACGTACTACATTTATTATTCAACTATTTAGGGATAAAAGGTGAGGAAGAGATTCTGGATCTCAAGAAAATGCACGCGGATTGTACTTCTTTCTTTCCCCATACGTCACATTCAGTTTTTCACAGTTTATTCACAAAAATTTTACCGTGAAAGAATTTTACCGTTCATTCACGAAAATAAATCAAATGACATGTTTTCTGAGGTCGCTTGGGACATTGTATTAGTGGAAATTAATGGTCGGCATTAAAATTGTATTGCATTTTCCATTTAGAAAGATCTTATTTAATGCTACGTTGACTGCTTCCGATCGGGTTGATAGCAGGTAGATAATAAGAAGTCAATTAAAAAGCAAATAAGGAAAATTGAATTACGTTTTCTATCCATGAAAATATCTCCAGCATATAATTTTTGGAATGTTCACACCTGGCCTAAGGAGTGCAAATTGATAACTAAAATCTCGAATGGGTGAATGAAATTTTTCCGATGTAGATACGATATGTGCAGAACATGGTTCCGATAGAAACGATCGAGTGAGGTATTTTGGAGAAAAAATTGTTCCGAGCCGCAGAAGAAGGGGGAAGAAAACAAAAGTAATACAGTTAGAAAAACAAAATATTTGGCAGGGAGATCATCAGAGACAGTTGTGTTTTGACACGAACCGCGCGCCATCTTCCCTTCCCAATCATTGCCCCATTCACACATTCGCTCACACACACACACGCACACACACACAAACCTATTTGTATTACACCTTTACACATGTAGGAAACCAGTCAGAAGGTTAGTTTGTCTCGGCTGGAGCGATGCCTCGCTGAGGGGAGATATCTGGATGTCTCCGCCCAGAAGGCGATGTGCATGTCGGTGCCAGATCTCACGTTTCAACGCTGGAGGTACACCGCAATCTCTCGGGTTGTAGCATATCCTGCAATTTCGGGTTCAATGACCGTAGTCGTTGACTCTCCGGGAAAAAGTAAATACTCACAAAGCATAACCACCTTTGTAATTAAATAATAACACGAAAATATTTTAAACATTTAATAAGGAATTAAAAATGTTAAATAAAGTACCAGGGGCGCTGAGCTCGTGCTTAAGAGCTAATCCTGTGTGCTCGGCGCTCGAGGGATCAGAGCCGGCCGTCGCTCGTCGGGGGCCTGCTGCCTGGTCGCGGGCGTCGCGTGGGCCGCACCGGAGGGACGTTTAGTGGCCGGCGGTAGCCCTCTTGTTCGGCGGGGCGTAAATTATCCAGCGACACGAGCGCCCGCCCTGGACGAGGCTGCGCGCCGAGAGTGGGACGCGGACGCGGGCGCGCGCGTGGGAGGACTGGAGGACTGGAGCGGCGCAGAGCAGAGGCTTGGAGGATCGGGGATGAGGCAGATTGAGAAGTATCGGGATGGATCGGAGCAGAGTGGAGTGGAGCAGTGCAGAGGCTTGGAGGATCGGCGTGATGCAGATCGAGACGGAACAGGGTGGATCAGAGCAGAGGCTTGGACGATCGGTGATGAGGCAGATTGAGAAGTATCGGGGTGGATCGGAGCGGAGCAGAATGGAGTGGAGCAGTGCAGAGGCTTGGAGGATCGGCGTGAGGAAGTTTGAGACTGAACAGGGTGGAGCGGAGCAGAGCAGAGGCTTGGAGGATCGGTGTGAGGCAGATTGAGACGGAACTGGGTGGATCGATGGAGAGCAGAGACATCGAGGTTCGCTGTGAGGGATGGATCGGAGCAGAGTGGAGTGGAGCAGTGCAGAGGCTTGGAGGATCGGCGTGAGGCAGATTGAGACGGAACAGGGTGAATCGGAGCAGAGCAGAGGCTTGGAGGATCGGTGTGAGGCAGATTGAGACGGAACGGGGTGGATCGATGGAGAGCAGAGGCATCGAGGTTCGCTGTGAGGGATGGATCGGAGCAGAGTGGAGTGGAGCAGTGCAGAGGCTTGGAGGATCGGCGTGAGGCAGATTGAGACGGAACAGGGTGGATCGGAGCGGAGCAGAAGCTAGGAGGATCGGTGTGGGACAGTTTGAGATGGAACGGGGTGGATCGGAGCGGAGCAGAGGATTGGAGGATCGGTGTGAGGCTGATTGAGACAGAACGGAGCGCAGCGAAGCAGATGCTAGGAGGATCGGTGATGATGCAGATTGAGACGGAACGGGGTGGAGCAGAGCAGGGGCATGGGAGGATCGGTGTGAGACAGATTGAGACGGAACAGGGTGGAGCAGAGCGGAGCAGAAGCTTGAAGGATCGGTGCGAGGCAGATTGAGACGGAACGGGGTGGAGCGGAGCGGAGTGGAGTGGAGTGGAGCAGATTGTATGGTGGAAGCGTGGAAGAACGGGGTGGGTCGATCTTGACGGGAGCGTACTGGGGCTTGGTGGATCAGAATGCGAAAATTGAGTCGGAGCGGGTTGGAGCTTAGTGCGTGGGTGGGGAGCGGATTGTGACGGATTGATCTGAGCGGATGAGATTGAATCGGAACGGAGCGAAGCGAAGTGGAGTGGAGCTTACTGTGTCGGACCTTAGCGGATTTTGACAGATGCGGTGGGGAATGGGGTCGGTCGAATCTGAGTGGAGCGGACTGTGACGTGGCGGATGAGAGCGAGGAAATTGAGACGGAACGAGGTGGGTCGGAGCTGAGCGAAATGGGACTTGGTAGATCAGAGCGGGTGATATTGAGACAGATCGGGGTAGGTCGGAACGGAGTGGAGGTTAGTGCATAGGAGTGGAGCGGATTGTGACGGAAGCGGGATGGTTCGCGAGCGAATCGCGCGGACCGGTGCGTAGTGAATCGGGGGCGATAGAAGAGGAGGCGGAGGATGGCGAAACGGAGTGGAGTGGGGCGAGGCAGGTCGGGTGCGGAGCGGAGCTTGGAAGAAACGAGAAGGACGAGGGTGGGGCGGCCAGGCGTGAGGTAGAGTGAAGAGGGAGTGGAGTGTTCCGGAACGAGAGAGACGTTTATTGAGGGAATAAGGAAGCAGAGATTAAATGAACATTTTATGAGAAGGCGCGCTTTACCTTGGTTCACTGTATTAAATTTGCAAGGAAACAAACGGTTTAAGTCGCAGCTGGCGCTCGAGTTTGTAAACGACTTGGATGTTTTACTTTCTTCCTTTTCGTTTTTTTCTTCTTCGGTCTCTTCATTTTTTTTCTTCTTAAAGTTGGAAGGGATTTGGAGTTACCTTATCTATATTAGCAACCAAAAACTAAATTTTGAAATAAAAATGTGTAGCCTACTATCCTGTAGCCGATTTTCAAACGTTGATAAAGCGACTTTAATAAGGCTCCGTAAACCAAAATCGTGTTGTGATAATTCAATATTTAACGTAGAGCTTTGTTATCTGAAAATTAATATTATTGTTCCTGACATTAATGTAAAGCACCCAGAAATCATGTTGCGTTAATTGACTCGGATGTTATCCACATGTAGTATGTACCATTTTACCTTCTAACGAGCCCCCGCCTCTCAATTGAAACGTTGCCATCGTCGTATTTATGAAATAGGCTCTGCGACACTTGGTTCAAGGTCTTCCTTTTGCGAAATTATTTGTGTAGTGTAATCACTGCATAAATGTATTTTGTGTGCACCTCATAATATTAGCTTTAAAAAAATTCCTTTACCGTTTTGCCCTCAGAAACTATATTCCCGTAGAAAGTGTTGTGAGTAATTTTGCAATTTCGCCGCAGCGTGAATGACATCTGAACTTTGTACTCGTTTCCAAGATCGAAGCTTCAGTGTAGACTCGGAAGGGTATTAGCGTAATTTGTCGCAGGGACGCGTGGGATACGAGGCTAGCGTAATTTGCACCTCAATTCCGCGCCAATTCACAATTTTGCGTTGTTTTTGTAATTTTTGTCTTCGGTAATACGTAAAACCAAACTCAGAAACCAAAAGTGCTTATAGAAGAGATATTGTCAAGAAACTGCTGTGGAGAAGCAACACGTTTTTCGCAAAATACCTAGAAAATATTTTTCTGTCTAATTGAAGAAAACGCGATGGTGATTTTTCTCATCTGAAATGACTCGCACCTAACATTGGCATTAACGTATTTACCCGAACGCTTGCGTTGGGTGACACACTTCATACCATTTTTAAACTACCGCTAGAAAAGTTGCGGATACCACACTCCATGGGGAGATCTGCTGACGAGTGTTCAAACCACATGCCGTAATGTATTAATTGTTCTTTCAAGTAGTTTTCAGTTAAGCTAAGAATATGTGAAGTTTTGTTTAATTTGAAATTAAAAATGATAGAGGAGATCATTACAAAAGCGTCACACTGAAAAGAGATGCCAATTTACAAGTCATGGCATACATAACGTAAATAAAACAGTACAAAAAAGATAAATGTTATTGTTCTAAAGAATTATGTCATCTGAATCACACGAATATTATCCGCTTGCACCTACAGATACCATAAATATTGTTTGCGTATTATTTCCTATCCCTTCTCAATGCAAATAACGAAAAGAAGTTCCTATTCTATTACATCACAATAGAGTTGTGAAATGGAAACGATTTTATTGATTTCCAATTAAGGAATGTAACAAAAATTATTCGGTTTACAGCAGTATAAAATAATATTTTTTCGATATCAGTCTATCGGTATATTGAAATGGTAAACAGAAATATTTCTATCCACGGAATAATTTTTTTATGTGTTGTGTTGAAGTAGTACATTAAGGCCTAAACATCGACCACATCCCTAAATTTCCTGACCACATCACGTCCTGCGTAAAACAGTGATACGCTCAACTGGGGGGATCCGTTTGAATGGTTGTTCACTTTTGCCGGAAACGCGTGAATGGCACGATGCGCCACTGCGCGCGTGGGGAGTGTGCGGAAAAAGCGCGTTGCCGTAAACACAATCACGCCCAGTTTCTGCGCGCCCGCCGCCCGTCCACCACGAGTCCATCAGCGCTCGCCGCCCCCGCCCCCCTTCCGTCATTCAGCGAACGTGACGCGAAGTTAAAGCGCTCACTTAGCCCGGCGTGTTATGATATACTCCTTGGGACCGCGCGTTCGCGGTCGGACGAGCAACACGCGAGCTATTGTTGGAACGGAACGGCGGTGATCCAATTTGGCGGGTGACGCGCCAATGAAGAATCATTGCTTCACATGTGCGGTTCGAATCACGTTTCGTTTGATGCCCCACTGTCCGCCTAAGTAAAATATCTCTCCGGCGAATCGCCCACTCGCATAAATCTCTCTCTCTCTCTCTCTCCCTGCCACATCGAGGTCGAATGATTGGGCTCGGTAACTTTGTATTGAGTTTCTCATAATTCTGTTTACCATTTCAATTTACCAGTATACTGATATCGAAAAAATATTACTGTATACTGCTGAATACCGAATAATTTGTATTATTTTCCTTTAAAGGGAAATTGATAATTAATTAATAATTAAAGGGAAATTAATAATTAATAAAGGGAAATAAATTAATCGCTTCAATTTCATAACACTATTGTAATGTAACAGAATAGGAACTCTTTTTCGTTAATTGCATTGTGAATGGATACACACGAACACAGGTTTCAAATTTGGAGAATCTGCGTCGTATTTATCCGCGGTTAAATAAAATATTTGAAATAGTGGAGTCGAAACGTTTACTCTTAATTCAAAATTGTACTTTCTCGCCTTCTGAATTCTTCAGAAGAAGAGAAAGTAATGTAATCGTACGCCAGAAAACGAAGAATTTTCGCCAGAAAAAATCTCTTGTTGCCGGGCTGTGGTAACGAAAAAGTGGGTAACTACTGTTTCTGTTTTCACTCCACTCGTATAAGTACCACTCGATGAGTATACTTTATCGCGAAACGAATTTTGGAATTTTTATTACTCTCGTAAATCAGTTTTATGAAAAGTTGTGCAATTGCTAGGAATCATTGCAATTTTATCCCTATTTTACAGTACAAATCTACAACTATTAATCTGCGAAATGCCCTAGTAGTTAACATGATCTAATGTGATCTGCATTATCCTTATCGTTCGTTTCCATGAGAAAAACTAGTTTGGTGAATGTAATAAAATTTCCACTAAAGTGCAGTAATAGAAGATCGATGAGGAGAGGAATACTTTTTGTCATTGGCGATCGTGGAGGTGAAAGTATCGGAAAAGTTATCTTGTTTCTTCTTGTCCGAAGGAAGTGAAGGATGGTGGACCTGGGCCCAACCCCGTCTTGCATCAGAAGATAAAAACGCATGGCTCCATCTAGACGCTTAAAATGCTATTTCGCAGAAAATAGATTTTGCTTTAGGTATATTTAATTCAAAACTGTACCGAAAATGCAAAGTATGACAAGTCTCGTTTCAGTGTAATTCGTAGTTCTATATTTCTGTTATGCTCTAAAGAGATCGAATATTGTTCAAACGCGCGGGTCTTCTAATAACACCCAAGAGGTGAATTGAAGTAACCAATATGGATACAGAAGTAACCTTTTCATTTAAAACCGGCAAAGGTGGCTCAGGGCATCAACTGATGCCACTGCAGTGCCTCTGCCCGGGTGGTCCTGGGGTTCGACGGTTGCAAAATTGTCTACACTGGCTAGATAACTAGGTCGAATTCAGCTGCCGTCTGGAGGAGAATTCTAGCAGCCTGCTGCTCTTACCGGTAGTTTCTCGTGGTTTCTCTGATCAATATTAGGCGAATTCCGGAGGAGTACCCCAAGGAAAGGACCAGGGACCGCGCGCTATCTTGTGTTTCTCTTCCTTGTTCCTGACTCCTTACTTGCACCAAACTTACTCATGCCGGGAGACCAACTGGGAGCTTAGAATTTGTCCCGCCTCAGGCGGTGCCACGCGGGTGGCACGTAGCCTTCCTGGATAGGAAAAATTCCCGCAAGCCGACGTAGGGTGGTAGGTCGACGTAGGACGACGACGGTCGGATCTTGCCAGCCAGTTGGGAAAGATAGCCACCACATTCCGCGATAAAAACACCCACTACACTTACGGGGGTAATGACCTTGGCCGTTAACGCTCCCGGAATCACTAATCAAACTGTCATTAAGAAAATATTAAAATATTTTTGATGCATAAAAGTATTTTTAAGAAATAAAGTTTTCTAAAAAAAAAAAAGGGTGCCCGAAGTTTGCTTCTGTATGAACCGAAAGCTGACCGGAGCGACTCCTGTGGCAGTTCTCTCTTCCTGCAACTCGTAGCCGCTGCCGGCGGACAGGCGCGGGGCGGAGCGAGGCCAGGCGGGACGAGGCGAGACGAGGCGAGGCAGGACGAGGCGGGACAAGAAGAGGCGGGGAGAGGCGGGGCGGGACAAGAAGAGGCGGAGGGGGCGAGGTGAGGCGGGGCGGGACGAGGCGAGGCGGATCGAGGCGAGGCGGGACGTGACAGGACAAGATGAGGCGGGGAGAGGCGGGACGGGACAAGAAGAGGCGGAGGGGGCGAGGTGAGGTGGGGCGGGACGAGGCGAGACGAGACGAGGCGAGGCGGGACGTGGCGGGGCAAGAAAAGGCGGAGGGGGCGGGGCGGGACGAAGCGAGGCGAGGCGGGGAGAGGCGGAGGGACGGTGGAGAGGCGAGGCGATGCGATGTGGGACGAGGCGGGGCGGACGCGGCGCGGGCGGCGCAGCGCAGCGTAGCGCGCGCGCACAGCGAAGCGGCGGGCGGGCGAGCGACCTTGCACGGTGCGCGGCGGCGAAAGCGAACGCGTCCGCTTGCTCACGAGCGCTCGCGCGTACCCGTGATCCTACCTACTTACCTCGCTGCCGGCGCGGCGCGGCGCGGCGCTGGGAATTCCGCGCGAGGACGAGCAAGACGACGACGACGACGAGGTGGAGGCACCGCGGTGGGGGGACGTGACAGACTCTTTCAGTGAAAACTGCACTAGGCAACTCTGGTCGTAAATTCAGAATTATTAAAGTATACCTTTTTTTAGACTGACTGTTTTCTTAAATAAATAATTTATTTAACTTGAAGTCATTTAAAATCTACTCTGTCTAAAACAAAGATTAATAAGTCTGAATTTACAAATGAAAAGACAGTTTTCATTTAATAATTCAAAACTTTGGTCGTACTACGTTGCTGTAACTGTATTTAGTGTCTAAAAATTCCGATTTAAACGTTTGTGTCTAAAATGCATCGTCGTTCTATACCAGCCGAAAAACGCTGGTTTGGTGGGATTGAACCCATGGAGAATAAATTTGAAAGAGTTCCTAGGCAGAAAATCAGGCGGTAGTAGAAATCTGTATTAAAAAATCTCAGAATATTGTGCCCCAAATACCCTTCTGTTAGTACAGTAAAACAAGCTAAAGTGTCAAGGGTTGAAATATATATATATATTCGTGCAAAATGAGTTCCGAAAGTTCTTGGCATCCTTCCTGCAGCAAAATTGTATTTTAACGTAGGGAAAAATACGAGAATCATTATTTTTTCGTGAACTGCGAGAAATATTGCAACATCAAAACAAAAGTACAGTGAAGTCCTCCGAAGCAAAAGTGTGTCCCTGAAAGCGAGCTATCGTACTTTCGAAACAACCGTTAGTTCGCATGAAGCTCTTAAGTTTGTTTGAGTAGTTAAGTTGAGTGACTCGAATTATGTGACGTGCAAATACATCGTAAGCCTTGTTTTCATTTCTGCCGGACGGTGTAACGCGCAGTCACCTGCAAAGTGCAGAGTCCAGCGCGCCCAGAACAAAGGTGAAAAAAGGTAGTGACTGCCGGCGGTGTAGCTTTCTCTCACGAGATCTCGTGTGTCGAAAACGGAAAGGGGAAAAAATCATTGCACAGTATTATGCATTATGTTGAATGGTTCATTGGAACGAATGTTGTAATAGTATTCAATGTATTCATTGGCAACTTGTAAAATAATGTTTAAAGACGGCCATAAAGCTGTAAAAATAAATTTGCTAGTCATGACCATACTGTTAGTGCAAGTTAGGGCAAAAAGGAATGATTCGTTTGGTACTGTTCTTCACGACGTTGATAAAGAAGTGATGATGTAAGAGACATGGTCTCATAGCTCGCCTCGAAAAGAAACGTTGAAATAACTATCAGAATTTCGAGAAAAAAAAAGTGATGTAAAGTGGACCATATTTTATTTATTTGCTAATAGTTCCGTTACCCATGCCCAATGATTTGCAGTCTCTTGATCTTTTTAAGTAAACGATTACAAGTCGGAATGCAGGACGCTAGGAAAAGTGAGAAGAATTTTTCTTTAGCATGAGATAGCGTGGTCCTGATAATGATGCTGACCCAAGAGACTATTGACGAGTTGAAAACATTTCCGCTTGCTCCGGACTCTTCCTAGAAGGAAGATCACTCGCCATTTACTCATATGTGCGCATAACAATTATTATAATCGCATGTAGAGTGTCACATTTTATCGGATGTCACTGCTAACCAGCTGACATCCGTTTTCTCGCAGTCACACGAGATATGGGGAGGCTGAACATTGGAACCCTAGCGTGGTCTACAATACCACACAATTATTCTTGTTCTACCGGGTGGACAAGTCCCCGGGGAGGGCTCCTAGGCGTTAGCCTTTATCCGCACCCCCCGCCGACGCACAAGTGCGCCGACAGGCCGGTAACCGGATCCGGCCAGTACCCAATTAGCTCTCGCGGCAACCTCCCCGTATAATGCCTGGGTAACGGGCCGCCCTGCCAGCTCAGAGCTTCTAGCTATCCGGGCTAGTACCGAAGTCAATGTCTTATAACAACGCGCCACTCACATGCTCTGGGACACAGGTTCCTCCTCTTTGCCCAGAGTATTTGGCCACTGCCACGACGAAGCCAAGAGCCCAACTGAGGCCCATCTGAACTAAGGTTCGGGCGGCTCGGGGCCCCCATCCCGTCTCCCCACTGCCTACACGTTAGGTTACCGACCTGGGTTGGGCCGTGAGGCTTAGCAGCCCATCGACCGACCTTGGAGATGAGAAGTTACAAGAGGGGGAACGAAGGGATGTTCTGATCCGTTGTTCAAGGTAGTATTCCGGCAGCCTCCTGGAATTGACCACAGAAATCCATTTTCATTGGTCCGTCGTGATCCACCAACTGCTGTCGTAAATCTGTGACTGTCATAAGTAGATCCTAGAATCTTCTGGTCTTCAGAATGCCAGGTTCTTATTGCTCCTCGCAACTAGAACATACCGTGTCTCTGCCGGCCCAGTGGCCGATATCGCTAAGACAGTTGTGCCGTAGCGATCTCGTACCGAAGGGTCGCGGGTTCGA
The DNA here is from genome assembly GCA_031308135.1 of Acheta domesticus. Classification (NCBI taxonomy): domain Eukaryota; kingdom Metazoa; phylum Arthropoda; class Insecta; order Orthoptera; family Gryllidae; genus Acheta; species Acheta domesticus. The sequence continues at coordinate 163,688,291 of JAHLJT010002406.1, read as the reverse complement.
CTCCCGCCTCGGGCATGGTTGTATGTGTTCGTTCTTGCACCCCGTATCACCATTTCGTTTCATCCTCATTGATATCATAACGTTAATATCCAATAGTGGTCGTTAATGACCTAGAAGTTGATGCGACCAAAAAGAAAAAAAAATGCTCTATCGCGTCGGGAAATCACAAACTTAATCCTAAAAATCACACAAATGCTTCGTGGAAAGCACACAAATGTTTCGTGAAAAGCGCACAAATTGCTTCGTGAAAAGCGCACAAAATGCTTCGTGAAAAGCGCACAAAATGCTTCGTGAAAAGCACACAAAATGCTTCGTGAAAAGCACACGAAATGCTTCGTGAAATGCACACAAATGTTTCGTGACAATCACACAAATTCTTCATGAAAAACCACAAATGCCTCGTGAGAATAACAGAACTGCTTCGTGAATATCTCAGAGGCGGTTCCCATTGCGCTTTTAGCGCGGTTTGTGCGCACTGTGCGCTTTCGCCGCCGCCGCCGCCGCCACCACCGCCACCACGGCAGAGTCGTTAGCGCGTCCGAAACGCGTGGCGCGCCGCCGTCCCGCGCCGGGCGGCCGTCTCATGGTGGGCGGGCGGGGGGTCGACGGGTCGCCCTCCCCGCCCCGCCCGCCCCCGCCCCCGCCTTGCGTCGCGCCTCGGACACAGCGACGCCTTGTTAAGTGCCCGCAACCCGCGCCGATCTTTTACGACGCCGCTCTCTGTGCGTCTCCTCTTTCCGCGGCGTCGCTCGCTGGTGCAGCACCGTGTTCGGTGCTCGACGGAACGTGGGCGGTGCTTTGAAAAGATGATTCTGTCACTGGGGGCTTGAGGCTGAGGAGGGGGAGGGAGGCGGGGTTGTGCAGAAAGTGTATGGGGGGGGGGAGGCGAAGGAATGTTACGCTGGTGGGGTGGCACACTTTCAAGGAACGCTTTTTTTTTTTTGACTCCCTGTCCTTTAGGAGTGGCGGGTAACACAGCGGCCATCGCGCGAGAGTTCTGCTTCCGGCTGCTGGGGCTCAAATCTCGGTCGATCCATGTGAAAATAGTGGTGTTTGCGACACGTTTTCTCGGGGTTCTCTAGTTTCCCGAACCTCTTATATTCTCATTCTCTACCTGCACCATTATCATTTTCACTTTGTCACCTTTCTAGTTCAGACAAGGGAGAGATATATTTATGATTAGAGCCCGGAAATTCAGGTATTAATTTTACCTAAAATGGGCAAAAATGCATTTATTTTTACTAAAATAGGCTTGCAAAAAGGCATTTAATTTTACGAAAGTAGGGCTGCAATAACGCATGTAAACACTGAAAGTCACATTTAAAAGGAATTTTTGTAAAAAATTAATAATTAAAATGATTCGCATTTTTATTCAAAGTTCAAAATTTTCATTAGCCCTGAACGTGTAAAGAAACGATCATTTCTTTGTAATCTTGATTCCACATTACCACGCAGAGTAATGGCTACGAATTTGTTTTACCCGCGACACTGGAATTTGTTTTACTCGAATAGCAGAAGCGTGGAAAGACCGAGAAAGGGATGAGAGAAGTTCGGAGAGATCGGAAAAGGCAGACGTCCGAGCCTTGAAGTAAAGAAGGAAAAGAAAAATATTTCAGATTCCACAGAAGTTCGGGTTTTGGAAACATAATATAAGACTCCATGTATAAAGATTCCTTCTCTTCAGCGTGAGTTAGAATGTGTATGGGTATTCAGACAAAAATAAAATTTTATTCACATGCGCTGGCAACGCTGGCGTAGGAGGACACGTTCCCCCAATATTTTCAAGTACAATCAGTAGTTTTATTATTTCGCTTCTTACTACTAACGTAAACAAATTAACAAGACTGATACTTCGGTAAATGCGTGGGAGTGCGCTTCCTTAGCTCCGTTGAAACAGCATGTCACAGAAACGATTGAATAGAACAGTCACAACAAGATTTTTTGGATCTTCACAGTCTATATTACGTAGCAGCCAGATGTATTGCACCCAGTAACCATCACAGAAATATCTTTGTCCAATCGGCATTAGAAAATTAGTAAGATGTGATATCGGTTAAGATAATTCAGAATATCTTACGCCAATTCAGATGTGGTTACTTTTTCGTATTAAATAATTTTAGAAGTTGAATTCTTGATTAGTTACAACATAACTTGACCGTTTTTAATCTACCGCGTACACTATTTTAACGTCAATAAATTTACCAGAAATGTGGCTTCAACTATAAATCCTTGGATTTACTAGATTTAAATCACTTTCTTTGATCCCCCCCCCCCCAGTTGTACGAGTCAAAACCGCCCAGACCCAGATACCTTCTTTGTCTGTCTTATTCCTATTCACTTTAGCTGTATGACAAAGTTTCCCAGTTCTCGTTGTGGACAGTAAGGGAATATTAATGAACCTGAATGACTTGGAGAAATGAACTGCTTCATACATACAAATGTTTTCGAGCGTGGAAGAAACGTTGCAGATAAGAATTTTCATTGCTAATTGGGCTTACAGTTTTGATATAATTGTTAAGATTGTACTGTGTAATTGCTGAATGTTCTGAGTTCTTTTCTGAAGTTTAAGTATGTCAGTAACAAAAGTTCTTCCGAAGAACAGTACCCGGACACAAAGTATATCTTCACTATGAAATAGTCGTCCTACAACAGCACATACTTTTGCATTATTTGTAACGGCCCCGCCGTATTATACTTCTACATGAACCTGCGAATGTGTTTCCTACCAGCAAAAAAGTTTTTCCTCACCGTGACTCGAACTAAGGTCCACCGAGATAACTCTCTGTTCGTTATACCAAGCAGTCGCTCTATCGTACTCACTTGGACCGTCGCTTAAATATCTAATTGTCTCTATTGTTTCCAACACGAAATTTTCAAAAATTCGTAGATTTCAACGGAAATGAGACTTGCAGTGTCCCTAATTTTATCCGCGGAAAAAAATTTTAGTGGTTTTTGAGAATTTATTTTATAAATTGCTTTAATTTCAGGCAGAAATTAACCGAAAACGACTCGTTAAAAATATGAACATGACTTTTTTAAAGATCTGATCTTTTAGAACAGATTTTGTTTAAGGCAAAAATATGTTCCTTCAATTTGTAAGTGTAAAATGTTAGCGTTTTGCAATTTTCGAAAAGTAGAGTTCGCCGGAAATGAGACCAGCATCATTTTTTACCGTCCTGTGATACATACGAGGAGAAAATCAAAAGAAAATATTTGAAGTGTTTGAGAAAATTGTTTTAAGAAATACCTATATTTCTCGTAAAATTACGCGAAAACCACTCATATTTTTGGTGTTATTTCAAGATCTCTTTAAAGAACTGATTAAGGAAAAAATCTCTAACTTCTTTTACGAGTTCGTACTAGTTGTAGGAAGACGCCAAAAAAAAAACTTTCGCAATTTTCAAATCATCTACTTCAACGAAAGTGAGACCTGCACCATTATTTTAGGCGTCCTTTACTCTATCCGAGAACAAAGGTTGATCGAAAAATTTGAAGCCATTTTTGAGGCAATTTGAAAATGTTGAGGCTCCATGTAAAGTACCCCCAAAAATCAAATTACTCAAACTCGTTTCAAACTCAGAGGGCCTCAATCCTTTAAATCGTTCGAGAGAATATCAGTTTTGGAGAAAATCGTCTGAATGGTTTTGGCGCTAGCATTGACCACAGACGGACAGGCAGGCAGATAGCTAGCTAGCTAGCATGCTAGATAGATACATACATACATAGATTGGCAGGTAGGCAGACATTTGGCGTCAATCGACTTTTTGGTACCAAGGACCCAGTGAAATGGATTCTGACTGCTAAACGTGTTAGAGGAAGTAATTTATTATACATAGGAACAAAATTAATCAACTTTTTCGGTACCTGGCCACGCCAGTAAGAGTTTTTATGTCGAAAATTTACCCTTTTCTGGCGTACAATTATAATTCTTTCTCTTCTTACTTTCTAAAGGCGGGAAAGTAAAATTGATCTCAAAAATGTGTATGATATTATAATTATCTCACTTGACGGAGAAAATGTTCACTATTCTGTTGTCTTGGAGGACGTGACTTTGTATTTTATATTGTACGAATGTTCTTTATATTAGTTTTCGACACGGTAGTAAAATTGTGTGAAACGATCGAAAAAAATTCGCGAGGCTTGTCTTATCTCGACAGTCAACATTAACATGCTGGGATGCTGGGAACCTGCTGCAGTTATCGCTTCACTCGCTGTGAGATAACAGATTCGTGGATTTTAGGGTTGCGATAACCGGAGCTTTTTATCTAAAACATACCTGTGGTTTCAAACATGTTCTGGTTATCATCGGAGGGGGTAGCGGACGCCTTCAAGGAATGAAACCCATCCAGATACTGGTGCACAGAATAATGAGAATGTGACTAATATTATTACAATTGTGAAATGTGTACTAATAAGGTTTAATAACTTTTCCTGGGTCGGTCAGAGGCTAATGATGTGCGTGGTTTTATCGCTAGTTTTGCCAATTTCATTTTATCGCATGGGTGTGCACTGGCAATATTTCCGTTGTTATTGTGTAATATAGATAATGAAAGCAATATTCATGTTTGATATTAATAATGCTTTTAAATTATGTTTTATTTCAAGTCGAGCAATTACATTTGACATAAAATGTACATTGAAGGCACAAACAGAGTAGGAGTTGCAATTTCATTGATATTTACAAAAACCGTTATATTTCTCGCTGAGTGCGAAAATGTGACGTTTTGATGTGGTCCGAGTTGTGCAGCTGGCGTGTATTCGAACTAACGAGGCAAAGACAGATTTGAAGCAGTTAAACTTCATCAAACTCTAGTCCCAGGTGTTTAATTCGATCCTAACTCGTTAAAAAAAACGGCAAACTTTACTTGTAAAAATCAGATGATGACTATTCAGGCAAAATTAAATATATTAATACAGCGAAGCTCAATGGGAAGCAAAAAAGTAAATATAAGTGAACAAATTGGAGCGCGCTATCGCATGTGATGACTGTTCGACACCAGCGCCTCCAAAATTCTTAAGTTTTGAGATATTGACGTTTTAAAATTGCTTTACAAATATTAGTTTGACCACTTGAATTTCAAATGTATGACGCAACATTTTGAAATTAATTCTAATTTCAAATTTGGGTGATTTAAACAGACAGTTTTAGAATGATATTTAACTTTAAAATGGATATGTCTCAGAACTTAGATCTTTGAGTATTTGCCTTCTGGAATCATGCCGTTGATATTTCCAATGATATTGTGCAGTGCAGATGATGAAAGAAGTATTAATTTTTTTATATTAATATGCTTTTAAATTATGTGTTATGTCGACACAAGCGATTACATTACATTAATCACAAAATGTGCCGTGCCCCCCCCAGGCCTAGAGTTTTCATTTGTTACCTTCCTTGTGGTTAAATTGATTTAAAGATTTATGTTAAAATTATGTAATCATTTAAACAATAATATTGTATAGTATCATATATACTTCACAAAAATAATATAATACAATATAATAAATATGTTTTTTATTTAACATAAATCTGTGACTCCCCCCCCCCAAAAAAAAGGCCCAGAGTTTTTCGTTTATTACCTTCCTTCATATGGCAAAATTGATTTAAAGATTTATGTTAAAATTATGTAATCATTTAAACAATATTGTATAGTATCATATATACTTCACAAAAATAATATAGTACAATATAATAAATATGTTTATTATTTAACATAAATCTATGACTCTATGACTATATATGATACAATATCATATATACTTCACAAAAATAATATAGTACAATATGATAAATATGTTTATTATTTAACATAAATCTATGATGCCTCCCCCCCCCCCCCCCCAATAATCGGCTGGATCCGCCCCTGGTGCAATTGCTGGCTCTGGGTCGCCCTGTGGAGTGCGTTCTCCAGAGATGGCGTCCGTTGCCGCGACCGCGAGGCGCTCCCATTGCGTTCGGAGAAGTGCGGGCGTCGGGTTGCGGCGACCTCGACCGCCCCGCCCACACGGCTCCTCTCCTCTCTCCTCGCGGACCGCCTGCGCCCGCCTCTGCGCCGCTCGCCCCGCGCCCCGCCCACTTCCGGCGCGCGCGTCCACCTGCGCGGGCCCACGCAGCCGCGACCGCCGCCGCCGCACCGCCCACGCCCTGGGCCTACGCGCCCGCCGCCGCCCGCCACGCCCCGTTCGCCGGACGCGGTTTGTGCGGCGGGTCGCTGCTTGCCTCCGCCACTCCACTCGCGCCACCGGCAGAGGTGGCTCAGGGTATCAACTGCAGTGCCTCTGACCGGGAGGTCCTACTAGGTTCCAGTCCCGTCGGTGCACCGCGGTGGCAGGATTTTCGACACATCCTATAGTGCGATTTTTACAACTTTGCCTCTCAAGCCCGTATGGCCACGATGGAATATCACACGGCATTTCGCGTCTTTCTCCGTTGTGCCGCTAGAAGTCTCATTATCGCAAGCACTGCTTAATACGGTCGTGATCGTGCGATACCTGGCGGGACGGCTGAGAACATCGCGAAATATCGTGACATATTCCAACCTGAAGACGGGCTTTCAGGAGCAAAGTTAGAAAAATCGCAGTATAGGTCGAGCTCTGTCGCTGTTTGGAGGAGAATTCTAGCGGCGTACTGGTCTTGTCGGTAGTTTTCCGCGGTTTCTCCGATCAATACCAGGTGAATGCCGGGGCAGTACTCTAATAAACGGGCCACGGGCCGCGCGCAATCTCTCCTACCTCTTCCTTGCCAATTCCTCACCCCTTACTTTACACACTTCCACTGACATGTACTACCCTACCACATATGCCGGGAGGGTGTTTAGAGCTTGTTCCGACTGGAGCGGTCTCTCGCTGGTGGGAGGAAACCCCACTAGCCGACGGTAGGTCTGCGCCGGATCTCCACATCCAGCGGGGAAAGATCACCCCCCCCCCGAGAAAAAAAACATGCACTACACTTACGGAACTAATGACCGTAGCTGTTGACGCGCTCTGAATCACAATCCATCAATCATCAGTCGAATCGTCTCGCCACGATACCTACCCGTCGCGAACTGAGCACGGCATCAGCGGAGGCTTGGAGCAAAGCCCGGCTTCGGTTCACTTTCGCTTGGCGCTGGTTTTTGATGGATCGACAACCGTTCGGCTCGCCCTGTACCAAACGCTGCTGGCGTCCAATTACGCGAACGCGCGCTCGCGGCTCGGGTGGGAGTTTTGCTCTTTCAGGGTTTAAGATCGCCTGTGTAAGCCTCCTTAGGCATCTCACCGTTCATACTATCCGTGACAATGTGTATGTTCATTCTTTGCCACGACTTGGTTTGTCTCACTACCCCGACCCACCTCGCTCGTGGTGTCCTCGTCACGGTTCGCTTATCGGTTCTGTGAGCTTTAGGTCGTTGCTTCCACGGTGTAAGAGATATAGGTGGGTTCACTCCCGGTCTAAAACTGAAGCTAAGGTGAGGCTAGTTCTCACAGTTCTCGCTATGTAAGCGCTACGAACGACTTGGGCATTTTTGGGACAAGATGGTGATCCATTTAATAGTTTTTTAACCTCTGGTGGAAGCCACTAAATCGCCAGACGCCATCATGAATGCCCAACTCAATCGTGCGCACCGTACGGATAAGCGAGGAACTAGCCTCAAACTAGCTTAAAAAATTTTGTCCAAAAGGCGGCTAGTTGACACACCTATATATCTTACACCGTGGTTGCTTCTCTCACCGTTCGTTCCCCACTGCCTTTCCAGATTCGCTACTCTTCTCCCAGCTTTGACACTTCTTGCCGCGTCCCGCTAGAAATTCTTACGACGTATCCTACCTTGGCTTGCGCTTTTCCCAGCATCCGTCCCCCTTTCGAGACCACGCTCTCGTCTTATTTGACCCCTTTTCCGTTTCGGCCCGATCATGCCCTCATGCGGCATCTCATCGCTGCTCCTTTTTTGTTTTTCAGCCCTCTTTCGCTCCGTTTCGATTGTCACGTCACTCCTCTCCCAGTTCAGGCGCTCTGCCTTGCCTCGTTTGCTGCCCTCGCAACACTAGATTTCTGCTGTTCTTATGCTTCATCACATCTTTTTTTTTTTTCTTCCATCTCTTGCTTCTTTCCCTCCTCGCCTCGTTTCGTCTCTCTGCATTTGGTCCAGACCCTTCCCGCTTTGTTTCGTCGCCTCACCTTCATATCGTTCTGCTATATCTCGCTGTCTCGTTCCCCGTAGTCGCGATGCACGTTAACGCCACAGGCACGCCCATTTAACTGTCTTTCGGATTTATTTGGCACTGTAATAGGTGCACAAGGCCTCCCACACGTGTTTCCATTCTCGTCGCTACGGCTCTCATTCCGAAGGGAGGAAATCTTATGCTCCTCAGGAGAGAGGGTTTTGCACAGCAGTGTACGGGATTCATTAAAATAAATCGTACGTACCTATCCAGGGTGACGCATGATAAAAATCGTTATTATACAAGACGCATTAGCTTGAACTTTTGCTGAATGTTTCCTGAGAAGGTAATATCGTTTGTATTACTATTGAATTACTTTTTTACTTTCTCGCCTTACGTATACTTCGTAAAAAGAGGAAGTTGTTATCGTGTGCGAATTTTCGCCACAAAAACTCTCATTGCTGGGCTCTGGTAACGAAAAAGTGGATAAATCCTGTTGCTTAATTTAGAAAACAAAATCCTCTACCTGGTGTAGCCAGAATCCATACTTTGTTGGTTCTTGATACCGAAAAATTGATTGACGGCAAAACGTCCGTCTGTAGTCAACGCTAGTGCCTAATACATTCAGCCGATTTTCTTCAAAATTGATGTTCCCCAATCGTTCTGGCTGATGTCGCGGCTCCTGGAATTTGAAACCGATATTTTATTCCGTATTGTGAAATTCAGCAATATTTGAATCTTTCGAGAACACTACATCGTGATTTCCTTTTTGTTAGAAATATTTTGGATCCGCCTCCTTTCGTAGGTTTATACATTCACGACATAGGCAGTAGTGATAAAATTAGTTTGCCCTTTGATGCTGGTATTACAATTCGTTTCGGGTCTGAAAGACGAATGAAGTTCAGAACCACAACGCGCTGACTGTCTCCTTTGCTGCCTGTGGTGACGTTGCTGTCGCTGCCAACACCGATATCACCTCCTCCACAGACGTACCCGGTTGCCTTCGTCGTCCTCACCGCCTCATAGAGTTGCCAGATATGTCTTTAATATTAAGATAATGAATTAAGAGAATGAATGTTGAGATAAGACATGTTTTTGAACAATGACATTTTCATATATTAATATTACAATAATCTGCTTTAATATATGATCTTTGAATATTGGTATAGTTGTCAATAATTTATAATTAAACATATTAACATCACAGTTGCCTGCTTTAGTATAAATACCTTAGCATATCATTCTTTGGATTTGACTTATTATTTAACTCAATCTATTAACTATTCTTGACAATCCTTTTTGCTTGATTGAGTAGCTTTTACTACCTTATAAATCTTCTTGAATAATTCTTTAACTTCCGTACACTAATATGGAATGTTTAAAAAAATGTACAGCTCCCTTCGAACTGACTCATCCTCCATTCTGTTGCGTTCGTCGGTCCAAACATTTTTCATAACACTGAAAATTCTCTCGGTGCGAGCATTGGAGGCCAGAACTGATGCACAGTATTGAAACAATGTCAGTAGTTTTGGGGCCAAAACTATGACAACTGATGATGGACCGACAGATTGATATAATAAGACAACTGCGTGGACCTCCGCGATAGCCAGGATTCTCAAAAAGCGGAAGCCAGCTCTCATCGAGTTTAAAAAAAAACCTTTTTATATGTTCACTATTTTCATTTTCTAATGAGTGATTCAATAATATTGAACAGTTCACACAAATAGTGAACATTTGGCAACCCTACCGCCTCAGTAACCATCACCATCATCGCCACCAACCGCATCACCACCACGTCGCCTCTCCAGCCCCCGCCGCCCTGCACCTGGTAAACAAGGGACCTCACCGCGCGCCTTCTCACGCCCGAAACCCGTCCGCCGCTATGCGACGCCACGCGTCATCAGATCAAAGCCCTTCCTTCACATAGGCCCGGCGACGAAGAAGAAGTGAATGGGGCTGAGAGGCTCTCGCGGCGGCCCGGCCCGTAAACAAGTCCCTCCCCACCAGCGCCGATCTGTAAACAACGCCTGGAATCTGTCGCCTCCCCCTTTTGTCGCTTCTTGGAAACTGGTGGTGGTGGATCGCTCTTGGTAATTCTAAAAATTTCGTTCGATCATAAACGTACCTGCCGGTCCGGTGGCCGAGATATCTAAGTCAGTAGTGCCGTGGCGATCTCGAACCGAAGGGCCTCGGGTTCGAGTCCAGCCTCGGGCATGGTATAATGTGTTCGTCCTTTCACCCCCCTATCATCACCTTATCGTTTCATCCTCAAATATACCATAACGTTTAAACCCAGTAGTGGTCGCTAATGACCTAGAACTTGATGCAACCTTAAATACCCCTTCCCCCCCCCAAAAAAAGTACTTGGAGGACGATTCTCCTTTCTAATCTTCGTAATTCTAGTGTATGTTACGGGAAATTGAAGTGCTTATTTTGGAAGAAAACTATCAGTATTTAATACATGTTGTACGTCGTTAGTGATTCCCCAGGCGATAACACGTACGTAGGAAACTTGTTGAAAACATTCAGGTCCCAAACTGCAATACAAATTGATGATGGATTTTCATATTACTTCTTGATTAATGATAATCGTCACTTCAACTTAAATTCCCAAACCATCTCAGTTTCGAAACACCAAGGAAGAACAAATTTCTTCTAATTGGAAATGTTTAAATGAACCAGTTTTTGAGTTGAGGAAAGAAGATCAAGTAATGTAATTGTTGTGGTTTTGTTCATATTTAATTCACTGAAGTGACTACATTTGTGTGATACCTTGACGTTTTGTGATAAAACCAGACAGTGTGAAGCGACTCCCGATAGCAATCAACCGCTCAATTCGTTCACTGTCCATAGTCTTCTGCCGAGAATTCCTTGCAACAGCTGGTTGTACGTGCTCTAGTTAGATATTTTCGAGTGAGAGGTGAAACATCACAAAACTGGAATTAATGTCGTTTTTTAGGACAGAAGTAGAAGGGGGGGAAAAGCTTTGTTTTCTTTTTCTTTCTTCTTTTAATCTAGTTCATTTTGACAACAATGTTTCTGGCATATTCCCGCTACAAATATTTGAAATGGAGATGAGAGATATCATCAATCTAATCAAATTAATCTCTCATCTTTTTGTTAGTTGCTAAAGTTCTCTCAGAGTGAAACACCTTATTTCTCAGTGTGGTTTTCGAATTGCGGTGGCTCAAATGAGCGACATAACCTGAACAAGTTCATTTGAGATGGTTCCATGTCGAAACTCGTTTTCATGCCCTTTCATTGGTGTCTTGAACCAAAAGTTCGCCCAATAAAACCGCGAGAGCAGCGTTTCCGGGCTTGCGTGTCAAGAGGCGAATTCCGAGCCGCGCGCGGTCCGGAGTGACCAACGGTCGACTGATCCTTCAGAGCGCCGCGCTGCGGTGGCCAGACAGAGGGCCTTTCATTTTCATCTGCGCTCTCATTAGCAGCTGTGCGGGCGCGGTCTCGAATCTCGTGCCGCCGCCGCCGACGCCGACGCCGGAGCAGTCATTTCTGTGGGAGGGTAATGCATTCACCGACCGCAGCGGGACGGCGGCTCGTCCGGGCATGGCTCGGGCGGATCTCCGCTGAGAGAAGAGAGATGAAATAAAATAAACGTTTGAAACATTGTGTGAAGCTGGGAACTATGGTTGTTTCGGGCAGAATACAAAATGGAAAAGTCATATTTTGCTGTTATTTAATTATATTGCATGCCGGAGAGGTCGGCGTATGTAGGTGCAACTGAAGCTTTCTATGCCAGGAGGTCCATGGTTGCAGACGTGGCAGTTCCGGATTTTCGATGCTTGCTAAGTAGCTCGGTCGGAAGATGCCATTGCTTGGAGAGCGACCCCCATCCCCCGTGTTCTGGAAAGATTCCTGCGCTACACCATGTAAGGCAGAGCTCAAGGCTCGAATAGGTATATAGTGCTAATGAAGAAAAAATTGATCGTGGAAAATTGTAACCCATTAGAAAATGTGAATGTAATGTGCATTAGAATGTTAGGTTAGTCTGTAGCGAGCTGAACAAAACGAGAGGCGCGCAGCGAACAATTGAGGTCACCATTATATTGTGAAGCAAGGACTCGCGCGCCACGGTCATCACACTTCTATGAAGTCGTTCATCCTATTAGCCGCGCAGTCCTCGCATGCCAACGCTACTTTGGGAGGCTGCATTGAACAGTTCTCCACGACCAGAGATGGCTTTGAGCAAGTTTCAGGCCGCGTTTCGAAGATTGTTACCGCTCCCCCTTGCCTTTCCGCCGACCCCGCCGTTGCGTTTCCTGCCGCTGCCCCACATTGTTTACTACGCTTTACACTTTGATCTTAGCCAAACGGCCGAAAAGCGAATCTCTGCCAAAAGACCGAGAAGCGAATGTTGGCCAAATGGCCGAAAAGTGTTTTCCCCTAAGCTTCCATATCCACGCCGCAGCCACCCGCCTCTCTCGCGGCCTTTCCAGCTTCTCCTTGCTGCACGTTCGGATGCCGCTCCTAAAGGGCATGCGAGTTGAAAATAAATTCTTGGGCGCCGTCTTTCGAAGGAGAAAAAGTGGATACTTAAAATGTAAACTTGAGGGTTTTTTAACGGTTCAATACTCGACAATCAATGAATGGAAATAACGATAAATTTTCTTCTGGAAGATCGGTGTTAGCAGACGTGCAAACTTCAGTTACTTCAAACTACCCGCGTTGGTATGGAGTCTCTGGGGACATCGCCTTCACCTTCCTAATAAGAAAGAAGAGGTAAAAAACGATGTCTAAATAACACTTGCAACACGATTTGTGTTTGTATTATTCGGAAAGCCAATATATTTCGTTATAACACTTCTTTAAGTAATGTCAGTGAATTTCGAGAAAAAAATGTTCAGCTTGTACTTATAAAAATGTATTAGAAGTTATGCATAAATCAAATGCGATTTCTATGATTCATAATGAGAATACCCTAAATAAATTGAAATTTGAATGATCATTTTTACGGAGCTTTGAAGCATACCTATTTGTGAAAAAACTGCGTTTAAAATATGCTTGTTTTCTTTTCCAACCATGTCAGAGATTGGGGAGCACGTCGATCTTCGGACGTTTATGCGTGGTCCCTTCCTGTTGTTGCGGTACTACCTCATCAACATCCGCATGCGCACCGCACCGCTCTCACCTTCATCACCTCACTGGTGCGGCGACCGTCGCCGGCCTCTTCCGACGTAACCTTTGTGACCCCGGACGGTGGGTGGGGTGGGGGTGAGCGGAAGAGATACGAGAGCGCGGCGCGTGGCCGGAACACGAACGCCATTTTCTCCTCCTCGCGGGGTGGGAAGGGGGAGGGGGCGAAGAAGGATGGAGAGGACGATGAGCGCGGTCGAGACAATGTGAGTCGCTGGCGCGCAAATGAACTGCTGTTCCCTCCCTCCCACCCCCGCAAGCCCCGGTCCTTGCGGCCCGTGGGCCTAACGGCGGCGGTGGCTGAAGCGTGAGTGGGGCGGGGAGGGGAGGGGTGGGGGGTGGGGCATTACGAGCTGGTATTGCGCCCCGAGGCGAGCGCTCCGCCCGCACCGCCACTGCACCGCCACTGCCGCCGCCGCCGGCTCGGCTTTCGCTCTCACAGGCGCGGCGGCTGCTGTTGCCGCTGTTGGCGGTGCTCCGCGATAGGTTCTCTCCACTGTAGCCGCCGGCGAAGCCTAGCCGGCGTGCTTCTAAGGCACCAATTACGGATGAATTAAATATAAACCGTAACAAAGATACTGATACGTCTGTAGAGAGGGATGCGGGATGCTGGTGTTTAGTGGGGACTAATGGTTTCGTACTTGCCAAACACCATCTGTTACGTGATATACTGGGACGTTAATAATATTAATGAGACTTCATTGAAATGATTTAGATGGATTAGAATGATTCAGAGAATGGAAAAAAAATATTTGTGTCATGGCTATACACTTGTTTTTCTCTGTTAGTATTTAATGAGATTTACTATTGTTGTAATTAGCTCTGAAAGAAATAAAAGATCTATATATCAAAAATGTTTTCATATATATTTATGATAGTATTGGGATTCAGAAATGAAAATTGAATACCTGAAAAGAGAGAAAGTGGGAAAGAACGTAGAATCATAAATAACATTGCCTTCATTCCGTATATTCAGCCTGCCTGTGCAATATATCGAATTTTCATCATAATTAAATGTCTTTTGGAATGAAATGTTTTTCTGATACCTAATGCGGAATTCATGGATACTTCCAACCGCAGACATTGATAGAACCTGCATTTTGGTGATATGTAATATTTTAATTGCCAAGGTGACATTTACACGTATATCACCTTATTTTCAAATTGCCCCTTTCCCTTCAAACTTTCCACTTACTGGTAATATGTTCATTACTATCGCGTATTAAATAACACGTTCTTATCGTAACATAATACCAGACTAATTATAAAGCGTTTGAACTTCTGATTAACATTATCAGAGATACCTGTGACGCTTCGTAGTCTTTTCATTACAACACCATTAAGGATGTGAAAACTAAGTGTTTATGCCTACCGTTTAAAAAAGTTATTCTCCAAGAAGATTATACTTTAACAGATTAGGAATTGCGCCCCAAAAAGTAAAAACTTAGTGCTTTCGTGTAATCTCGCGCATTTCCAATTGCTCCTGCCACCTGCAGCGACCTCATCGGGCTGCCGCAGTGCCTCGCGCGGTTTGTAACTCATAACGTATTCCGCGTTGCGAAGGAAAAAAAAGTCCACGATGATGTGAGAAAGTCACGAGAGGGCTGGCGTGGGAGTGACGGCCGGTGTTCCCGTGGAGACGAGCACGGATCGCGACCGCACGCCGCGAACGCCCGCCGTGCGAGGGGAACAGAGCGACTACAGGGAAAACATCGGCGGCGGCAGCGAGACAGAGGGGGTTATCCGTAATGGTTAATAGTGTGCTTGTGCGGCTCGTAAAAGAAACATAAAGGCTGGCGCGTAGCAGCGCTTCGCGGCGCGGTGCGGCGTCACGTTCGCGCTAGAGGCTGAGGAGGCGAGCGTTCACGGCCGCGGCCCCTGGCGCCCGAGGCGGTCGACCGGCTGCCGGCTTCCGGCGTCGGAGAGCACGCGAGGCGTTGCGTGTGGCCGGCGCTTGCGACTAGCGTTTGCGACTAGGCCTTGCAACTAATGTTTGCGACCAGTGCCTGCGATTGATGCGTGCGATCTACGCCTACAACGTATTTCTCCGCCCTACACCTGCCGCCTCGGCCCAGCACCTGCGACCAACGCTTGCGACTGTTGCTTGCAAGCAAGTTGGCGACCCAGCGCTTCTTCCCAAACCGCTGCTAAGAGATGTGCGTAAGCCACTTCTACTCAGTTTCGTTCTGTTCGTTTAAGCACAAACAGAATGAGCGATTACAGAAATTAGAAATATGCAAAGCTTTGGACCAGTGAGGAAAAACACATTTATTTGTCCGAAGATTTACATTGTGTTTGATATCCATAGAAGCGAATCAGCGTCTTTCTTCAGAGAACCGGTCTGACATTTAAACAAGTGAGGTTATTTGCAGCATCCGTGAAGGAATTATCTCAAAGACCGACATTTAACGTGGAAGTAGCCTGCGGCCAGCATGGAACGTGCCATTGAAGTAAATAAGCATCACAATGAATGGTCAAGCTAATATTCCAAAGAGGCTTTGTTTTTTATGGAAAAGAGAGACCGAGTTGGTCTCGACGGTTGTCACGACGACACTAATAAATTTGCCTGGATTTCAGAAGCAACGCTGAACTGCATGTTGAAATATTGCTGAACAGTTTGTTGAAAAATGGTATTTGAGCTTTCAATGAAATATTTATTAGATTTTAAACTAGTCGTGCTACAAAAACGAGCATTTTATTTTTGTAAATCAATAATCAAGGTATCCGTTTCAAAACGCAGGACCTAGAGTTCGTTCAGAGGGACCAGGAATAACAGTTTTGGAGAAAATCGTCTGAACGGTTTGGGCTCTAGGGTTGTCGAACAAACTTTGGCGTCAATCGATTTTTCGAAATACAGGACCCACAACAAGAGGATACTAATCTGCTAGAGGAAGTGATTTACTATAAACAGGAGCAAGATTTACCCATTTTCTCGTTTCCGATTCGTACCCGATTATACCAGGTTTTCTGTCGAAAAATTGCCAATTTCCACGCAGTTTTGCAGTACCTTTTCTTTACCACGTAAACGTAGTAGGGCGAGAAAGTAAAAATTACGCTAATACTTAAACAAAAGAGAAGCTTATAGTAACATTTTCGACAAATTCAAACGGTGACTCTAATGATTAAATTGTGATGCTAATTTCTTGTGGCAAATCTACAAAATTTTGCCAATTTCACACCTAGTCCGCACCACAGCTGATAGGAACTTGATTATCACAACAAGCATTATTGTATTGTAATCCTTTCGGGTATACGAGTGTGATGCCTGAATTTCTTAGGTGATAATTTGCCCCTACGCTTATTTGCATTCCCCGAAATCATCTCCGATGGGATCCCTGGGAGCGCCTCCATCTTGGAATTTTCGGGGGCAGCCCGCTGCGGCCATATCGATCGCTCGCCGGCTCGTTGGCTCTCTCGGACGCGCGCGGATGCGCCCGTTGGGCGTTTCGTAAACTATAATGGGCGCTAATCGGGGCCGAAGCGGCTCGGCGGAGCGGCTGCGGCTGCGACGGGCGCTTTCGCCCGCGGCGACGGCCCCTGCGATAACGCGCGTGACCCGACCCTC
This sequence comes from Acheta domesticus, assembly GCA_031308135.1. Taxonomy (NCBI): domain Eukaryota; kingdom Metazoa; phylum Arthropoda; class Insecta; order Orthoptera; family Gryllidae; genus Acheta; species Acheta domesticus. The sequence goes on along the minus strand of JAHLJT010002406.1, from coordinate 163,671,433 downwards.
TCCCCCCCACACACACACATGCTCTGTGCATTGGTACAGCCATTCTTGCGCGGGGGAGGGGCTCTCTCTGCCCTGACCGCCCCCGTCTGCGTCCGTGGAGCTCAAAGTACGAGAGCGGAAAAACAGGGCTGGAGGGAGGCAGAATTCCTTGTAGGTGGTCCAGCCCAGTGACCGATTTTTTCACAGATTCGAAAGTCGATTCACGGTCGAGCGTGTCTGAAGACCGCATTGCTGCGCGAATTATATTGTATACTTCGTGTTTTAATCGAAGGCATTTCAAGGTCACGAGCTGACAAGAGAGAGAGCGGGAGACTGTCATCCAAGTGGGAGCTTCAGAACGAAGTATTCAAGTCGCAAGGAAGCTCGTGATGCGATGACGGCGCCCTCCTCTCCTGCCAGCTCGTGACCTTGAAAGGACTTCCTGGTTTAATCGGAGTATACATGCGCAGGGAGCGCCAGTTTTAATGCCTCTTCGTTATAGGGTAGGGGGAGTTTTCACGGGTGATTTAGTCTTTTCAATAACATCCCTGAAACTAATTTCGGGAGAACGGACACAAAACACGTCAAAAAGCATGTGTAAATATTAAAACAAATTCTCTAAACGACACTTGAAGTGAGGTCAATCAAAACGATCGCAGCGTTTCAGTTTCAAGCTGCTATAATTACCCATTAAGCGAAAAATGTTTCTTTCGCTCACCATTTTGAAACTTTAACATTATTAATGTAAATTAGACACCAGAAGAGTATAACACCCTGTTTGTTAAGAGTTACTGTAGGAGCTAAAGCTATAAAGGACATCGAAGGCAATTAGACCTCTTAGATTAGACCGCAATTAGAGAATGCGGGTCCCGTGCACAACTAGCGTATTTATTTGAAAGAGAAATAGGTGCTATGTCTCAACATTTCACGCACACGTAATTGTGTCGCTTCTGCCATTATCAGTAGGTCTGAAGGGAGTTTCGTATACTCCAAGCCGTTTGTGAAAAAGTTTTACTTAGGGCTTGTTGTTGGAAGCAGTCTCCTCCCTCTGCTTCTGATCACTGAGCGATGTGACTCGATGCTCCGGAGTAATTCTGTTGCGTCTACGACTAACTATAAATATCTAGTATAAACGCAGGAAAATCTGCGCTCCGTGCGTGCCAGTTGTGAGTGTATTCAGTTGTGTTCAATCGGTATGGAGTCAAGGTCAAGTGACTTCCGACGCTCAGAACGGTGTTGCTTCATTACGAAGGATGATCACGGAGATCTGAAATTTCCTAGTTTGAAATATGATAATTTCAAGAACATTGGTAGTTCGAATTGTAATCGTTATTTAAACCGTTTGAGAAATAAATGGTTTGCTACAGTTTTAATGTATGTTATTTCTCTGCTAATCGAAGCTTTAGTTTTTATACATTAGTTCAGAGTAGATTGAACTTGACACCTTGGTAGATGTTCTTTGGAGTTCTTACATCCGAGTGACAAGATATAGAATGCGTTGTTGCTAGATTTTAATACTAAAATAAACTTTGTTTGCATTGTTAAGGAAATGGGTGGTTTCAGAATGCTCCAGATGCATAGATTCAATATTACAAAGCACATAAGGTGGCGTACGCATACAAAGGTCACTTTTAGTTACATTATTGATTTTATCAAATTATATTTCAAAACCGTAACACGTTTAAAAGTAGTACGGGCTAGAGAAACATGGGCTCAAGGAAGATGAGCCAAGTACGTGGACACTTATCACGTGAGTTGGAAACACATGAGACATAGATGTTTTCAGTTGTCTTTGAGGCATGGGGACAATCCAAACCTTTTACTAGAACAATGGTACATGCACCGAAGTGGATTCAAAGAATGCCATGGACAAATATGTAAAGGTACAGGACCGAGGTGTCTATGCGATATTCGGGGTGAGCGAAAGTGTTCGTCACGACCTCCAAGAGGAGCGGTAGGAACCGGGAGAGGCCCTAGTAATCTCTTAAATGTTGAAGGGAATAGGAAACAAACTAGTACGAGAATGTATGTGCCATCTAAACTAGTACCACTACTTTACAATGTAATGCCTGCTGAATTACATTGCTCGGAACAGGTAATTTCGTGAATTATGTTGATAATTAAGTGGAAAAGGAGAATAGGTGCAATGAATTACCGAAGCCCAACTATTTCGTAAAACACTACGTTTTAATTTTGATAAAATCTCTACAATTTTCTAGTTGGATGTGAAAGACCTGGGAAAAGAGGACTCTCAACGAGACAAATCTGGAAACTTCATCCATGTGGTGTTTCATTTATTCTTAATTCAAACGAAATTGTGTTAACGCGCAAATCTATTAAAACCCTTTTTCCGCGAATGGAAAGCGGGATCTCCCCTTCATTGTTCGAGCTACGAGCGCCATGCATTGTTTCTTCCAGCGGGACGCAGGGGGGCGGAGCGGGGCGGGGAGGTGCACTGCGGCGCGGGCGAACGAGGGCAGCGCGGTGGTTGGGGACCGGGTCACCAGCGACCCGTGCCGATAAGCGCACATTGTGTGGCGGCGCGCGCTCCGCTGTGAAAGAATCGAGATCGGCGCGACGCGGAGGTGGAGGAGGGCTCCATTCAGGCGTTTAAAGCGTTGCAGATGTTGGCCTGAGAAGCCATTATTGCAAAAAAAAAAGAGGAGAATTTTTTTTTTTTATTCGTCGGTTGTGTGGTGAGGTACGTACGTTAATTGTTTAAGCTTTCTATGGATCGATTGTTTGTGTGACTGTTATTCGTACTCAGAACTTGTGTTCAGATATCGTCGTCACTTGGAACTCGTGTAGCAGACCATCTGGCATTTAACGTTGGATGTTTTGAGTACTTTATTTCTCGTTTGGTTTATTTCACGATTACTGCTTCCGGTGAGACTAAAGAAATGTTGATCCTTGTATGACAACTAGATTCTTTTCAACAGTTTTGTTCAGCAAATTACTGCGTAATATGTTCGTTATTTCTCTTTACAATATTTCCACAGTATATTATATTCAACTGATATTGCTGAAAAAACATTAAGGCGTACACGTACATTTGAATACAATATTGAAATGATTTAATTGAAATTCGTGAATGTGAAAAACCTCGTGTGTGCAAATCTCCGAGCAATAAATTAATCTGCGTTGCACGTAAAGGAAAAACAAAAATATCCATGAAATAGAATATGGCAGCAATCAGTTACCTTGAAGTATATCCATTTGCATTGATAGGTAAAGTAGAGGGCTTGCTATAAATTAATAATAACGGGTGGTGCGTGACCTATGACTCCGCCCCAGGAGGGTTCGATAACATTCTCTTTTGACGGAGAATAACCATTATGCGCCCCCGATGTAAACAAACTGCACAAACTCTGCCGGTTTGTGTACAGGACGCAAACAAACCACAGAGGCAATATTGAGAACGCAGATGCTCTTCGGGAGTGGTAGGCGCCCTGCCCTGTCACTTTTTTTCCATGCTGTGGAGGGAAGCGGGCTGCGGGACAGAAAGGGAAACGGGAGGGGCTGCTTGCTCATATCGAGCCGTGCGACACTCCCATCCCTGCCACCCCCTCACTCCTGTGCCGCGTTGTGCATCATTTCGCCCAAATTCCGTTATCGCCCTCGACCCCGTCACCTCTTCAAATATTTTTCTTGCTTCCACTCGTTCAGGGGGCGGATCCAGCCGATCATTTTGGAGGGGGCCATCGTATATTTTTGTTAACAATAAACATATTTGTTATTGTATTGTTTGTTATTTATGTACTGTAGTTAGATACTACACAATATTATTGTTTAAATAATTACATAATTCGAAAATAAATAAATATTTAAATAAATTTTGCCAAATAAAGTAAGATAAACGAAAATGCTTGGCCTTTGAGGGGGGGCATGGTCCCCAAGCCACTCCCCCTCCCCCGATCCGCCAGTGACGCGTTCCTTCTGAGTCCCGCTCGCGTCTTTACTACGCTACGGTTTCGTTCGTCTACTTTTTCAACCTGTGTGTGATTATACTGCGATTTTTGTAACTTTGCTCCTGACAGGAATCAGCTCTTTCGCTGCCATCCATTCGGGAGCTTATATTTCGCAACAGTGACGTCACTATGGTGACGTTCAAGCTTCCGATTGGATGAAACCGTCAACAGCTGATTCCTGTCAGGGGCAAAGTTACGAAAATCCCAGTATAGTATATATCACACACGAAGAGGCTCTGCATTAGTATCTCCCCTGCTTTGCGTCCTTTCCTCTCGTTATAGTGCGATTTTTCTAACTCTGCCCCTCAAGCCCCTATAGCCACGATAGAATATCACACAGCATTTCGCGTCTTTCTTCGTCGTACCGCTAGAAGTTGCATGATCGCAAGCACTGCTTGATACGGTCGCGATCGCGCGATACCTGGCGGCACGACTGAGAACGTCGCGAAATACCGTGACATATTTCATCGTGAAGACCGGCCTTGAGGGGCAAAGTTAGAAAAATCGCAGTATAGTCATTTATTTTCCTATCCTTTCCCATATCCTCTTCGTGATCGCAGAGCGTGTGCTTTTTCTTCTCCCTCGTTCGGCCTGCTCTGGCCGTTTTGCCCCGATTCGTTGACAGTCTGTCTTGCCAACTATCGGCCTTCCGTTCTCCACGTCTGTAGGTCGTCCCTACACTTTCGCCCTACCGCGATTTATGTTTTCCGTCTTTTTACCGACAATTCGCCGATATTTTCTGTTGCGGCATGAGGCATTCAATCAGCCCAGTCTCCTCACCTTCCCATATTCCATGGCTGGGCCTGCTGTCGCATCCCGTGCGCTCTCGACCCACCCCCTTTCCCTGGAGGTATCAAGGGGCACTGCCCGAGTTCTCGAGCTTGTGTGGTGGTATTTTAATTTTGTGGGCACATTTTCTCACTTAAAAAATTGACCATCACAGACTAATGGACTGCTTGATGCAAACATAAGTTTCGGTAGCCGGTTTGGTGAGTGAAACACTTAATAATGGAGCATGACGCCCCTACATAAAACAACAAATGTTAATGGAAAACCGTATTTAAAACGTCCGATAGGTTGATCAAGTGTGCATGGCTGGTGTAAAGTTTTACAAGGCGCATGTCGCGACTTATAGTTCATGGGTTGCAACTCTGGCATCCCCTCCCCCCCCCCAAAAAAAAAGCGTTTTGAGTTAGGACCGACATTGCCTAACATTTTCGTCGTGGTTAAACCATAATTCACAAATCATTAAGCTTGTGATACTTGCATTTCAACCGCCTCCAACGAAAATTAAAATTGTGTCTCAAAAACATTTTTCAAGTTGTTCCAGTACTGCTGTGAACAAGGAAGTGGTTAGTGCAGGCTGCACGGCCGGGAGATGCGCAATGGAATACGATTTTCGTTGTATTGCGCTTGAGCCGGAGGCAGTGGACCGTGTAGCCCTTCGACTCAACCCGTGGCGTGTGAAGAAGCGTTGGCATTTTTTTCTTTATTTGTGGAACGTTAGGGTCTGGGAGTATACAGATGACTGACGGCTATTTCTCCGATGTCCTCCTCTGACATGCAGAGCTTCCAGAAGCTCTTTCCGACGCCCGGCTGAATGCAGACTTCTTTGGGAAAAGCGTGTCAGCTAGTGGTTTCTCTTCCCTCTGACCGTGCAATCCGACGAGGCACAAGTGACATGAGTGATGGTCGGCGTGTTGTAACTTTCGTGTTTTGCCCTCTGTTGCGTAAAAATTCATTCGTGGTGTCACGGCATGAATGGGAGGTGTTTTTACGTGAACATTTCACGGCTGTGATTTCATATCTCTATGCAAGGACGTGATAAAGCTCGGACGAGTTCCCGTTTTTGTACGTATTTGTTGGATGTGCGTCCTTTGTTCAAATGCCACGAGGTTTAAGAGAAATGAGACATAACATTTTCCTGCTCGAGCTAAGTCTAGATTTTATTTCGTAGGTGCCAATGTATTTCGATATCTTCTACATTTCTTATTGAATGAAACTTCTCATTTATCGCAGTCATTTACTTCTGAATTTATTTTCGAATGCGTAAATGATTCTTACTTCGCCGGCACCTTGAGAAAAGAAATTGGATGAGGGTGACACTGAACGGTAATGGAGTGACGAGGATTCTAACACTTCGGAAGCACTGAAATTGAACTTTGGAGTTTGTGTTATCTTTTTTGTTCTTACGGATACGATGTATACTTGTTTGTGTTTATTGATCAAAATTATTGTTCTGAGAAGTTCAGTGAACAGGAAAGGGATTGGGTTTCTCGACCGGAAAATGCAAAAAAATAAAATTTTAATGTGTTATATTACAGTCGTGAGAATGTTATATTTCGTTGATGGAAAAGAGATACACGAGAAGGAATTTTTTGTGAAGAGTTTGAAACAATGAAAATTCAGAAAATCACGTGCTGTATAAGTATCACATTTCACTGCTACATACATCACAGGTTGTTGGACATGTCAAGGAGCCTCGCATGATGAAGAGGACGCCGTTCTGTAAACATTGAAACTGAGATTACGCCCTGCGACGGTATCTCTCCCACTTTCAAGATTCGACGTGAGAGGAATGCTGTTAGATGTTAGAACGTCACGCCCAACGGAATCGGGTACCCAAACAGCCTGATAAAGCACGCGAGGCGTCCAAGTCTCTCTCTCGTGAATGGGAGAGCGAGGTCAAGGCGTTCGATTTCCAGACGGGACTCCTGCCACGCCTCCGCCCCCAACGCCACGCCATGCCACGGCACGCCACTCCACTGGAGCCAAGTACATTATCTGACCACGCGAACTGCAAATAATCGCGATACGAAGTTATTCCATTACCGAGCGTCGAGCAGGCCCCTTCGCTGCGTTCCACTCCTCTGTGCTGTGCGCCGCCCGTGTGCCCTTGCTCCCGTTTGCGCCCGTGTGCTCTCATACACACACAAAAAAGTTCTGCCGCGTTATCACGGGAGACCGATCGTCCCGCGCGAGGCCCTGGTTTTGTTGTCAGCGTCGCTCGCGTGTGGGGAGCGACCGGCTTTTTTTTTCCCCTGCGGGAGTTCCCTCCTTTCACCTTCCCCTTCCGCCGATGTCACCCCACTACTTCTCCCATAAGTGGCGCCTTATGCACCAGTTTATCTGCTACTTGTTCGGTTCACTTCATCACTTTTACAAGGTAGCTAAAAGTCAAAGAACCAAGAAAAAAGTTTTTAGTTTTTAGATGGCCTGGAATAGTCGGAGAGTTTTCATTTTGGCGTTGCATGACTGAGTAAACCTCGGGAGATTGGTTAAAAATGGAAATTTATTCAATGTAGGTTTAAATATTTGTACAAAAAAAGTTTGGACCGGTTGGAACTAAAATGCAACTCTTGTGGTTTCATGTGAATTAATTAGGGACTGTTGAAATTCAGATGGAAGATTTACAGATTGAAATGGATTACATTTTTCCTACGTTCTATTCGTTCTTATTATTCAACAAGAAAGACACACTTGCGCTTCACGTAAATAGTGCACAAATTTATTGTGTTGTTTTCATCTTGAAAGTGGCCGATCAGTGAATCAAGATAAGCAATTCCTTAAGTTAACATGTAAATGTGAGAAACTATGTCATGAAAAAGTGCGAAAATGCCGTAGATGTTTCTTGGAGATGTCTGGAAAATTTTAAGAGGATTTCAGTCTTTACATTTGTTATCTACCCGGTTTGTAGTTCACGTTCTCTTTCCCACCCCCCTTTCGTCTCCGAGTTCTTCTACTTCCCTCTCTTGTCTTTTGTGCTCATCGCATTTCCGTCGCGTTCACAGCTTCGGCTGCTTTTATTCTTCGTCGCCCTCATTCTGGAAGGCCCCTGGCACCGTCCCAGTTACTTTTTGTGCCGTTCGTGCCTCTATTCCAGCCATTACCGTCTCCGCAGCCTCCGTCGTGACTTGCCGCAACCCAGCGTATGGAAGAGGAAATCAGAGATTAACCACAAAATAGTCGGAACCGTAAGAACTTTATTTTTGTTTTGGAAGTCTGGCCTGTAAAGCGCCTTTCGATATGTCAGTGCGTTAGTGTGTAGTAATTCAAACGTCAGATCCGTCTGCGGTCTCTGTACCTACTTTGTGGATATTCATGAAAACCAAGCAGGAAATAATTTAAATGTAGCAGACGGCTCCTACTACCGGATTGCTGGTGTATCTACATTCTGACATGGAGGTCATGCAGGAGGTAGACCCTGATTCGAGAGCCGAAACGTTGGCTTATTTGCCAAGGATGCGCCTCTCCAGGAAAGTACTGACATACAAATGATTTAGATGTTCTGCGCTAGATGCGCTACATGCCTTTTGGCACAAGTCTTTTATTGCTGTGTATGAATATCTGTGTTTACATTAATAAATCACATGACCCATGCTATTTTGCGATTGTGAGAACGGAATTTCTAAATCGAATTTTGCGTAAAGCCATTTAATAATTTCAAGTACAGGCTTACATTTAGGGCCCCTTCACACGTAGACACTCAGCAGCGCTACCGAGTGGCGCGGCTGATAGCAAAGCATTGATTTAAATGGAGGTCTTCCCAGAGTGTCCGAGTCGCGCTGCAGTGGCGCTCGGTGGCGGACCCTCGCCACGAGTAGCCCGGGTGGGACACCGCTACCGCGCCGCGCCACCGCTAGCAAACCATTGGTTTAAATGGTGGTCTTCACACTGGGACACTCGTCGCGGCGGGTTTCTCGGAAGTGAGAGATGAAATTCTGCTGCGGTCCCTTTATTGGTCGTGGGCGACGGTTCGGCGAAACCTATCCCCGCCGACCCCCCCCCCCCCCGATCCCCCCTCCAACCGCACGCGATGGTGCGGGGGTAGCTCGCGGCGGAGGACACTTGGGAAGTGCCCTGCTGCTTATCGCTAGCGCGCCACAGTGTCTACGTGTGAAGGGGTCCGTAGAGATTACCGTGCCAATCTCTGCCTTCACCCTGCATCCCAGCATCTTCCCCGCAGCCTCCGCTTCCGACGCCGCCGATGTCGCTTGCGGTGGGCGGGGCGGGACCGCAAGTCCGCCCACCTGCCGGCGGCGGCGTAATAACTGTTATGTAAATTGCAGCGAGCGCTTCCGCTGTTCTCCGTCTGGAGGAGTTCCGCAGCGATTCGTTCCGCTGCACAGGTGGACGCCAGGAGCGGGAGAGGGGCCTGACGTGATTGGGCTTCGAGTCGAGTTCGGTGCGTGCGGTTGCGACGGTGCTTTCCAACGCGAGACCATCAGGCAATTGTTCGATTCTAGCAGACAAAGGATTCTCGTGGTTTTGTCGGTGCTTTGCCGTAGATTGTTGCGATGCTTGCTTCTGTCCTCTTCTCAGTAGTTCTGCATTCTAACGTAGTCTGAAACTTTACCTCCTAAAATAAACTTTGGACAATTTGCGGGAGATTATTGACCTATATATTTTGCATATGAAGTTTCGTATTATTTCAATGAGAATTGTTACGCTTGTCTTAATATTTACGGAAATGCATAAGTAGAACCCGTGGTATGGTCGAAGCTGTCACTCACTTTAAACATAACTTTCGTTGCGCGTAAGTTATTTTTTTCGGAAAGCTTACGATCCGCGGTATTTAAACGTCAGCTTTTATTAACACTAAAACAATTTTATACATAATTTTGAATAACAGATCTTCAAAATCAGAAAATTACTCCCATTTAAGAAATTGATGGAAATTGTTACGTTCTATGAAATACCATATCGGTTGTGCATTACTTTGTCGGTAATACAGTTCGGCTTTCTTCAGTTTGCCCGAGATACATTCGTCAAGAGTTGTACATTCTGAAACGATTCCCAAAGACCTTGGTTATGTGGCTGAGTCACATTTACGCAGAGAAACCGCATCGCAAATTTCAGAGCGTCACGTGTAGGCGACTGCGCTGTGTGTTCACCTTCCCAGCGCTTTCCGCGAAACCCCTGCGGTTATTGGTAGCAGCAACAGCGGCGGCGGCGACGGCGACGGCAGTCGCGACGACGCGACACGACGCGATGTCTACGCCGACCGACCGACCAACCAACCAACCCGACCGTTCGACGCACGCCGGCTGTCGCGAGGGGGGCGAGGTCGAGAGGACGCGGGCGCGGAGGCGGTGGCGGCGGCGGTGGCGGCGGCGGCGGCGGTGGCGGCGGCGGCGGCGGCGGCGGCGGCGGCGGCGGCGACGACGACGCAGCCACCGGTCCACCTTGGCGGACGCCGACTCAAAAACTGCCGTGGCGGCGGTGGCGGCGGCTTTCTCCGCTGTCAGCGTCCGGCGACGACGTCGCGGCGGCTGGAGCGGCGAGCGCCGTGAGAGAGGCACCCCGCCACGCCACGCCACGCTCCACTCCGTCCGTCTGTACCCGCCGTCGCTGCAAGCAGTGGCAAATCTCCGCAATCTTGACAGGCCCCGCAGGGTCGCGACCCACGAAAGCGGGTTTACAGAGAGAGGCGCTGGCGCCAGCAAAAAGGTTGTAGGCCGTTTCGTGTGAAGAGAGGACCAAATGTGTGTGTGTTTTTCTTTTTAATATACGTGACTTCTGTTTACTTTCGTGATGTTGCCTGCCGACAGATTGGCCCTTTTCCGACGACAGTACATTACAGTGTAATGTGGATGGTTGAACTCGTTGGTCTACAGTATGTCTGAGGGTGGATTGAATATTTCTATGTGTATACGGAGCAAAATTTGTCAATGTATTCACACACACTGGTATGTTATTGTAGGGAAACCGGATAGTTCAGTTTTTCGCTTTGATGAGGTGCAATTGTTCGATGGAAATTTTAAGCAATTTTAAGCGTTATCGAGTCCCACGACAATGTGGAATTCAAACAAGCTCATTATTTTCAAGTATAATAGATGCGAGTTGAAAAGTTGGTACGGTCAAAGACGCAAGGTATGGTGAAAATGCAACTAGTGAATGGCTGACGTTTACAAATTTACCGATTACTATTTTGAAGCTGGTGGTGGAGAACCAAGTGTTGCACGAATTGTAAGTGACGTTTTAGTGCTGTTAGGAGCTGAGAGAGGAGAAAATATAGTTTCCTCGTGGGTAGTAGGCCGCAGGTGGCTCGATGGGGAATGTTGGAGGACATCGCATCGAACAGTCCCATGCACCTGCGACAGTTTGCCGACGAGATCGGGCTGGTGGGTGGTATCCGTGGAGACATTTCCGTACATTTTTTCTTTACAGTATTACGCCGACCTTAAAGGTCTTCCTTTCTTGAACGTGAATTCTCTTGCACGTTTTGGCTATCACACTGCTTTTTAATTGCATTGCTCGAAGCTTTCTCCTTATCCCGAGAATAAATAAAATTCTCTTTTTTCTCTGGATAATAATTTCAATCCTAATGGAAAGGGTAAATTATTTGTCGTGTGCCACTGGATATCTACCAAGTTACGAAACTCAACTTTCGAGGCGGATAACGCCTCTATGTAGTTCATAGTTTCGTCCAATTTTTGTTTTCCCCGTCCTTGGAGCTCAGTTACGATGCGATTTAGCTCTTTTTTAGTTTTGAACGTAGACGTTCAGTATCCTTGTCCTTTTCCCATTTATAATTCAGTAGTGGCGCACAACTTTCGACAGAAAATAATTAGTTTGTCTGCTGATCTACACTCGGAAATAATAATATCTCTGCTAAAAAGAAGTTATATCAGACGATTTTCTACATGTTCCCCTTTGAAAGGTACGAAAAAGAGAAATATGTTGTGTGTTTTAAAAATGCTGCCTTCCTAGTTCTTTGTATGTGAGCACACCAATCAACGAAAAGCTAAATTCACGTGGCTAATACAGCTTTTTTTTTTACTTAATGATGAGTATTTGAATCCAAGGAAGTATTTTCTAGGTCGTTCTATTTCTTCAAAAGATTTTATTGTTAAAAAATGGGGATCCAACATTCTAAAGCAGTTACAGTTTGATATAGTTATGCTCAGGAATTCTAGGGGATGCGATAATAGTAAAAGCTTTTGAAATGTCTCGCCGCAAGTCGTTGCGTCTTTTGTGATGATACAAATGAATTGGACAGGAGCCTAACGATCAAGCGGCGGGCTTTGGGATGCAGAATGTGGGCGGAAGCCGCAGTTCTTCAGGTCGACCATTTTGCTCACGTACTGTGTGTTGTGCGACATGCGAGTCTATTAAACTAAGGATATTAGTTCACTATATTCTCGTACGTTTCATTATTCAGAGAAAAATTATCATTCACAAACTTCAAAAACAATAAATTTGTCGGAACGTGGATCGTTTGCGTCCCAGTGTATTTGCCGAATCACATAGGAAGAATTTTAGTTTGTGTATTTCCAATAAGAACATTGTAAGAATGAAGAAGGTAATTGCGTGTAATGAGCATGATAAATCGAAAGACACGGGAATGTGTCGATTGTAGAATTTGCATTGTTCTCGGAAATCATAATGAGTCTTCTTTGCCGTAATCCTCGACGAAATGTCATATTGAAGTAGTCAAATAACTCTAGTATCTGTAAGCGCCAATAGATTCGGTGGGAGGTAAACGATGGCCCCAACATTGTTTTGTTTTATTATGTTTTAGGTAAGGAGTTACTTTTTAACCTTTTAGAACTTCAGGATCCGGCATTGATCTCCCTCCCTGTTGATCTGGTTCCGTAAGGACGTTGGTGCGCGACTGTTAAATGTCGCCTGCCATTGGGGAAAAGGTGCCAACGATTGACCTCAGCGTATTATTGCGTATACACGGAGTGATATACGTAGTATAGGGAAAGTTATGTAATGCTGCGCGAAAAAATGGCCAATTTTCGCCAGAAGAAAATTCGTTGCCGGGAGCTGATAACGAAAAAGTGAATAAAACCAGTTGCTAAATTAAGAAAAAAAATCCCCTAACACGTAATGTAGCCAGAAACCCTCTTTTGTGGGTCCTTCATACCGAAAAGCCAATTGAAAGGAAAACGTCCGTCCGCCCGTCCGTCTGTCAACACTTCTAGCGCCTAAACCATACGTACGATTTCTTCCAAAATGGATAGTCCTCGGTCGATCTGGTTCTAGTCGAAGCTTTGATGTTGTGAAAAAGATTCTGTAAAATTTGGGGGTACTTTACTTTATCGCTACCTCTACCGCGGTAGAGGGGAAAGTTATGTAATGCTGCGCGAAAAAAAATACGACAATTTTTTTGTTCTGTCTTCGTTCGGGCAAGGAGTTGCTGTTTCGTCGTGTATTAAATTTATTATCAGAATCTTTCTTAACCCTAAGTGATAGTAACGTGTTTCATGCTTACATGATGTTTACAAACTAACTGGAATCTTTCGCCATGCGTAATCGCTCGGCCGGAAAATCCAACGTTCCCTCACAGTCCGGCTTGCTAATAAAACCCGTTATTATCCTATTTTGGTGTGTTTGGATGACAGTTGTTTATTCGGACCAGGTACTGAAAATGTCCAAAATATAAATGCTGTTGGCGCACTTCAGAAACAAAATATTTTAACATAAACTTGCAAAAAGTTATTGTAATGTAGTGCTAAATGCATGTAGCATTAGTTCTAAATTATATAAACATTGTCCTTCAATTATTTTACGATTTATTCTGGAATCCATCGTTAACACGCACACACACACACACATCTTCCCGTTGGTGAACTTCGAGTACAAGAATGGCATTGGTACGCGACTGTTAGCCACGTGGTATATTCATTTTTCTTGAGAAGTCTGTTTGGTTCATCCCAGCGACTGCAGATCACATCTTTCTGCGAACAACGTTGGTATACCATAAAAGTATAGCGAGGTCGCCCCAAGTAAAAAGGAAAAGGAACAGAGCAGAAAACGGAAATGGTGCGTCCCCTCCGGACCTAGAAGGACGATAAGCCACCGCTTCAACCACCACCACCACCATCACCCCCTCCTCTAACCGCCAACCTCCGCCGCACTTCGCCACAACCGTCACCGGTCCCGCAAAATCCCCTTCTCACTCCTTCTTTGTGACCCTGTTACCATCATATCTCCGTCTCTGTCTTCATCGTAAGCACTGCTACCATTCCACTGGTGCAACCGATGTTGCGTCTCGTATGCGTTGGCAGTGCCAATGCTGAAGCCACCGTGTGGGTAGCGTCTACCATTTCCGTCGACGCGTAACGCCCATCGCTTAATCCCTCGGCTGTGCCCATCAGCCACGCGCCTCCACCCAGATGCCCCCCATGTCTCTGCCTCCGTCTCCTGCCGCCCCCTCTCGGCCCCACCGCCCCGGCGTCGCCTCGAGATAAATTGCGCGGATTTGGAGTTCCCAGCCCGCGATACCCCCAGGCTTAGGCCGCTCCTCTGCAGCGTGCGTCCTGCCTCGTTATGTCTCTTCCGTGGCCTCGCTTTCGTCTCCCGTTTACGTATCTTTAGCTCGTTCTGCATCTCCTGCGCCGCACGCCCTGGCGTTATTTGTCTGCGTCCCTCTTTCCCCGATCTTTCGCGCCACCTTCTCGTAGCTTCGTATTTCGGAGCGCTTTCTTCTTCGGTTTTATTTTTTCTGTGTCGTGTCCGTCCCACGTGCCGTTTCTGTCTCTAAAGCTTTTTATCTTTCCTCTTTCCGGTTGTTTATTCAGTGCAGGTCACTCTTTTCGAGGCTTCCCACCGCAGATCACTGCTTTTCCTGTCGTTTCCCTTCACTTCGTGGTTCCGTGCCTGCCAGATCTGTGCTGTCGCTCCGTACCCTTCTGTAGCTCTTTTAACTCCGGCCATATTTCCCCGCCTCACTCCAATATCTCCTTGTGGTCGTACTGCGGTTCGATATTCCCGTTTTCCATCGTCGATTATAACTTCCGTATTGCTTCCCTTAAAACCTCTGGTGAATTGGCTATTGGTTTCCACGAAGCTGAAGCACAAGTTTTCTTACATTGAAAATTATTGAAGGCTTTTTGGTATTTTCCACGGCGACTTCGTTAGGGATGACAATGTTAACTCGATCAATTTCTACAACGAGTATCGCAGAATGTTAAGGGTGCCCTGAAGCCAATCAAAGATTTATTGGAAGAATTATTTCATGTGATGTTCATTATTTTAGTCACGGTCGATTAGCTGGAGCTATTTAAAGTTAGGAAATGTTGAAATGCGTGAGGGGGTTCGAATAATATTTGATGTGTGCATTAATCTGTACATCTTTACTTCGCGACCTTTTTTTTCGAATTGTGTTTACAATATTTAAAAAATATGTATATTCCATATAAATTTAATTTTTCGATTTAATTACATAACGTATATTGTGCTGAATCCTAATAAGGTCAATGTTACTCTGTGGACTAGAATTCACTGGACCGTTTATAATGGAAAGGAAAGCATGACAGTTTGAAGGTGCGCGTATTATATAACACGTGTAGTATTATTTTTAACATGCGGGGTCGGAGATATTCCGTATGCCTCAAAACGGAATTTAGGCTATTTATTTTCCTACATTTTCTTTTTGATCATTACTTCAGCTTTTCAATTTGCATCCTCTTTTAAATCGCAAATTATTAGAGGTAAGGAAGGATGTAATAATTTAGTGCTGGTGACGTCATGCATACATGAAACCATGTATTTCTGTCCTTCGATACCAGGAAAATCAAATTGTCTCCACTGACGTGCAACGGCACCCGTGACTCTGCCAATCATAATCATCAGATTGCCGTGCTAACAAAGCAAAGCTCCAATTTGGCCGTGATAGTGGTGTTTTGGGGCATATTAAACTTCATCGCTGAGTTTTTTTCTTTTCTTCTGCATTTCGCATTCCATATTTCGAATAGATTGAACGTCACAATGACATTAGCTGTGACCTTTGTTTCTGTTACTGAATTTACGAGAAGTCGTTTCAGGTAAGAAGTGAGCGGGTCAAAAAGAGTTGAACTTCATTTCCGTTTCTCTGTAATCGGTTCGACCTTCGCTCATTTTATAAAATGAATTTAAATTCATTTTTGGTGGGCGACCGATAATAAATTGGTGCACCTTACCTTTCTGCTGTTATTGTTTCTGTTTTTTATCCTTAACATTTTAAAACTTGTTCATAAATTAACATATCGACGTAAATTTGGGTAAAATTTCAGGTTTGTAGATATAAGTGCAAGGAAAGAAAAAAATATTGATCTATATGAGATTGCAATTATACGCGCCACGACATGTGTATGGTACTGGTACAAACGCCTTTTGATGCATATGGTTTTGAAACAGATCTATATTTGTTATGGTTCCTCCCACAGCATCACGGTGAGTGTGCAGTAGACTATAGTCATCTTAATCTTTCGGTTTTCGAAAATTATTTCGATTTTAATCTGGATTTGCTACGAAACCCCTACTTTAGCGCCGTAAAATAAATAGATTAAATGTTACATCTTGGCCAACTGATATACCTGTATATGTAGAAGCAGAGAATAATGTAAATTGAAAATCGAAGAAAAAAGAAGAAGAAGAAGCTGTGTTTGGTGTTGAAACCAGACGACTCAATTGCGCCCGTTGTGTTTGGACCTTATGTGAACCGGCGCGCTGGGAGATAGAGACGTCGAAATACCTCGGCGACGGGCACTTCAAACTCTCGACACATGCCGGCGTTAAGTGGAGGTTAGGTGAAAAACCAGAGCGACCGTTATCTGCGGGGCCTTAAGTGCCGGCGCCGTCGCGGGTGGGTGGGCCGCGGTGGCCGCCTGTTTGTCTGAGGGGCACGGCGACGATAACCTTGGCGCCGGTGGATGCAGCGGCGGTCTTCCACGCGATGCGACGAAGCCGCACTGTCACGTTCATTAGGCCTTCGTCCACGCGCGGGTCGCACCGCTCTCCGTCCGCCTCATTCACTTCCCAACGGCCGCTCTCGCTGCCGCCCTCTGGCTTTTTCACCAGCGCCCTCTGAACGGCCCACCGCCCATTCGTTGGCCCGCCGTCCTCCGTACTGTGTTCAGTCGATGCTTGTTGTAGTGAACTCGGATGTAGTGGACCCTCGGTTACACTGAACTCAAGTCCCTGGTCCCGTTTCACTTACATTACAATTAAGCATAAGTAGATTCGGTTAAAGTGAACCTGAACCTCGGCTATTGTTAACGTACGAAGTAAGTCCTGGAAATTAATTGGATCGCGTGTATTATTAGGCGATTGAAAGAACCTTCGTAGAGTGGGATAGTATTCCAACAGCGCAAGAGGCATTGAAAGGTGCAAGGACTGCATTACTATACTGAGAGACAGAGGACAAGGCAGAATCAAGTATGGAGATAGCACGGACTCTGGAGAACGATCTGAAGAAAAATGTACGAAGCAAACAATTGAAAATATTTGATTTTTCTACGTACTAATAAAGATATTGAAATTTTCAGTTCATGTTGTTAATTAATTTTGCTATATATTAATAAAATCAATTATTGTGGAGAAATTCCATCCACCAAGCATGATAGTCACGAGAAGTACGCAATAACCGGAGTCGACTGTACTTGCTGTTCTTAGGCGGCGGTCTCAGGGGAGTCGATTTTGCCCGAGATTTCGATCAGACAAAACCGAATAAAAGTCTCCTTCGGACAATGTTTTCAGACACCCGTCGGAAGAGGTCATTTGAATTCACTACGACAGTATCCTTTCACGAGCACATGTTGGAATAAATCCGGCTTATCGGACGAAAACGTCCGACGTCGGCCGACCGAAATTTCGGCCAAAATCGGCTGCTCTGTGACCGTCGCCTTAGCCCGCTTTTTCTCGTCCACGATCTCCTCTCTTGCTCATCTCTTCCGTCTCTTGACAGCATCTTACTTCGACCCGTTTATACCCATCGTCACCTCAACCAACGACACCAACTTCAACGTTTTTTTAAATCGTGTTTTGTTGCTTTGTGTGTGTAATGTCGGAGGGAATGGCCAGATTGCAGTATTCTACAGTCGACTCCTCCCACGTTTATGGAAGATATATTTTACACTTTTCTACAAAACAAATTTTTAAATACTTAAGAACTTTTTTTCATGTGCATTTTTCTGGTGGGGGGATGAGTGATGGGCACAGTTGTATGAGTTGTAATAATGTTTTCTGCATTGCGTCGTAGCATCTCACACCGAAAAATACCTTCTTATCAAACGAAAGAAGCTGTTGGGTTGTAACGAAAGATCTTCGGTTTTATTACGTTCATTTACCTGAAGTGCCTGAGACCTTTGTTACCCGCTGTTCAACTGTGTCTAATATGCCGGTGTTTCACAGGGTGACTGTTCCCTCAAACAGTGCAAAATCCTTATCTGTGCAGTGAGCTGCAACCCGCGTGCCGCAGCAGCCTAACCCAGCGCTGGGTAGTATCACGAACGATCGCTGCATTACACTACATGAAAACCGAAGTCGTCTCCGTCCAGTACGTACACCAAACAGACCCTTTATTTTCCCGTAAACAACCGAAGAATTGCATAAAAAGAATACTCGCATGTCTTTTGTTTGTTGCTTCATCTCAATTGTAAGGTGTGGTGTCTATGATAAATTTATAAATTTTATGTAGAGGAGGGCATCCATGTAAATAGATAAGAGTGATGGATGCCATTGAAATATATTCACTAAGGGGCCGTCCATAAATCACGTAACACAAATTTGGAGTATTTTCAATACCCCCTCTCCCTCTTGTAACGCACCCGTAAAGCGCACTTGAACCTTCCTTAATAATAAGTTGATCACAAGCTACGCACATGCCGTCGCGGATGATGCAAGAGCGAGAATCTAGAGCGCCAATGGATTCTAGAATATAATTCATATCGGTTTTGAATTTTTTCTTTGTAATCGTACCGATTAAAAAAGTTGAAAAAATATTTCCAATTATAGTAACAATTTACAATCAATAACTTTATTTTATTTATGTTTTTAAAACAAATTAATTAGTTCTTATTTTAATGTTTTAGTACAGGACTCAAAAAAGGAATTATTTCAGCAAATATTGAAAAATTAAAAAAATTCAGTGTTACGTAGCTCATAACTAACATCCCCTACACCTATGTAACTCAGCATAACGCTCTCATAGACCCCCTCCCCCCTCTTTAGCATTACGTAATTTATGGAAGACCCCTAAGTGAGGACTGATCTAAGCTGTATGAAAGAAATTTTGTTATGTCATAAAATGTAATCGATGTAACTCGAGTTATTACACTTATTAATGAAATGGCGGAACTTGTATGTTAATGAAACTTACTTCGTATTAGCGTGTAGTCAAGATAGCATCATATAATTTTAGCCTATTGATTTCATTATTTGTTTCGGACGTCCCTCTTCTGCTGTGTTCCACTTTGGGTCGCAGTGGATGTACTTATTTCTTCCTGCCCGCTGTGCTATACAGATTAAAGAAGTTGAAAAAATATTTCCAATTACAGTAACAATTTACAATCAATAACTTTAGTTTATTTATGTTTTTAAAACAAATTAATTAGTTCATGTTTTAATATTTTAGTACAGGACTCAAAAAAGGAAATATTTCAACAAATATTGAAAAATTAAAAAAAAATCAGTGTTACGTTTCGGACGTCCCTCTTCTGCTGTGTTCCACTTTGGGTCGCAGTGTATATACTTATTTCTTCGTGGGACTCGTGCCCGCTGCGCCGGCCCCGCTCGCTTGAACGCGCACCTGCGGCGGGCCCTGTGAAAGGAGCGGAGGCGCCGGGCGCCCATTGTGGGGCGCGGGGCCTTATCTCCTCGCGCGGCGGCGGTCAGCGCGCGGGCCGCAGCGCCGTCTTTTGTGCGGGAGGGCGAACGCCGCGCGGAGAGACTCGGCTCGGGGTCCCCGCGGGAGGAGAGGCCAGGCGGACCGACCGGCGCGGCGCGGCAAGGCTCGCCGAGGCAGAGGCGGATCCAGGGCCGGGGGGCATGGCCCAAAAAAGGCCTAGAGGTTTTCTTTTGTTACCTTCATTTGGCAAATTTTGTTTAAATAATTATGTTAGAATTATGTAATTATTTAAACACTAATATAGTATTCTACCTTCTTTACGCTACAAAATAGAATAACAAATATATGTATTATTTAACAAAAATCTTCGCCCCCCCCCCTGATGGGCTGGATCCGCCCTTGCGGCAAGGCGGGTGTGTGTAAGTGAAATCCGATCAACACCAGGCGAGTGCTGGAGAAATACCCCACCAAACGGGCCACGGACCGCGTGCGATCTTTCCTTTCTTTTCCTTATCTTATCCCCGCCCATTTACACACACTTAACTTGCATGCACTACACTACCACACGCGTCGGCAAATTAGAACTTGTCCCGACTGGTGCGCTGTCCCGCTGGCGGAAGATATCCGGTTGGGGAAAACCGCGATAGCGACGTGTAGTTCGGCGCCGGATATCACCTTCCATTTGGGGAAAGACTACCTCAATCTACCGAGGAAAAACAAATACACTACACGTACGGGACTAATGACCTTAGCCTGTGCCGCGCCTGTAAACTTGAAATAATCAGCCAGTGTGAGGTAAACGAACGGCCCAGCAAACTAACGCTTGGGGAGAGACGAACCTACAGAGCAGACGGCTCGGACGTCGGGTTAAGTGATGGAATGGGCGGAGAGCTGGGTTGATGGTCGTGGCCGTCTGATCTGAGGGAATGAATAATACGCGGAAATACCGCGCAGTGAGCGAGCGTGTGTCCGCAAGTACTGCGGAGAGAGAATAAATGTGCGATGTAATGAGGAAACAAATCGACTGGAGTGCTCGAATCAACGAGTCAAGAGCTGTCAGACAGACTAACGAACGAATTACCAGCCCGCCAACGAATTTGGGTTTGAGTGAGTGAGGATGCAGGAAACAGAGGCACTGCGTCTTGGAAGTCGACTTGTGATATTCTTAATTATTCAGTGATGAAATTATTTAATTCATATGACAAGATACATGTTATAAAGCGAATTTATTTTTATCATTCGTATCGACGTTTTTTCGTTGTTACTAGATCGGAGCTTATACTATTAACAGGACTGACATCTTTCTAATAGCTAATAATTGTGGCATCCTCAAATCGATTTGAAAACAGCTTTTACTTTATTACTTAACTTCAAGATTTCTTGGGCATTCGCGACCCTTTCAAGTAAACTTCCTTAAAACACTTGCAGGTTCGTCGACAAAAATAGTGAAAAACTATCTAAATGAAATACCGAGTTAAGTCTGAATAATCTTCTTTCTGATTTTTTGGGATCATTTCGTCTAGTTTCACTAACAGAGCTCGTTTCCAAGAAAAAGTTTAAGTGCATCGAGTTGTTTTTTTCCACCTAAGAATCAGATGATTTCCGCTCCTTTGTAGGAATCGACCTTTGTAGGAATCGCCGGCTTGTAACTCTTGAATCCAGCGGTCGTTATGCCAATGGATGACAAGAAAACATCGATATTTCGGTCAGAATCGTAGATGTACCATCGATGTTTAAAAAAATATAGCATGAAATAAATAAAATTTTCGGTATCTATTTTTGGGGGGATTCGTTCGCAATCAACAGCCATTCACAACTTTTCTTTTCCCACCGTTTTCGATCCCAAGAAAGCACGAAATAGTTTGCTATTGGCAACAGTTCCCTAGTGTTATTGCGTTTTTTTATTACTTTTTAAGCGGTAATATCTTTAAACTGCATTTTGAACCTTCACTACATAGACTATTGATTAGAATATTAAGACGACAGTGAAATTGAAGGCAAAATAAACATTAAACTTATCTTGGCGAGTTATGTATTACATTAGAATCAGGGCATTTTACTCCCATGTGTTTCATCATATTTTAAACATCAATGTTTTTGTCGATAGACATCGAAAGCCTTTTATTGCTGTATCGAAGAATTGATGTTTTACTAAAATTTGACATCATAAACTAAATTTGCCAAACATAAACTAATATTGATGAGTTATATATCACATTAGAATCAGGTCATTTTACTACAATGTGTTTCATCATATTTAAAACATCGATATTTTAACATCGATGTTTCCATCGAAATCGAAAGCCTTTTATTGATGTATCGAGGAATTGATGTTTGACTAAAATTTGCCGTCACTAGTTACACCCCGCCGCGCGCGCGAGAAGGCCCACAGCCATCGGGCGCCGTTGCGCAACCTCGCGAGCGTGCGCCCGCGCCTGACGTAACGACAGGTGCAGCACGGTGGCGGTGGCGGTGATGGAGGTAACGTCGGCGGCAGCAGCGGCAGAGGCGTTATCACACGCACGATAGCGGCTCCCGCGCGTCTGCCGCCACCATCGCCCCCGCTGCTGCTGCTGCTGCGCCAAGCGCCGCCCCGCGTCAGTCAGTTTGATTCGCGACGGGCGGCGCTGGCGCGGGCGCGGGTGCGGCAGCAGTCTGACTCGCGAGCGGTGAGTGTGCGGCGGCGGCGTGACGACGACGAATGTGTGACGCAAGCGACCTGAGTGTGACGGTACGTGCGTGACAGTTGTGCTAAGAAGCGAGGTGCGTTTCGCTCCTCGACGTTCGACAGTCAAGAATGAAGATGACGCGTTCATGACGCGAGTTTGGTTGTCGTGACGAGGTATGTGTTGTGATTGGGACATCGCTGTGCATGTGTGTGGTGGGTGCTGCTTTGTGCGATTGGAACTGAGAGTGCAATAGTGGTTCGTAGGATATGTTGGTGTTACAATTTACATTGCGATTTGAGTGATTAGAATAACAGGGTACAGTGGAGATACTTCCTTGAATCAGACTTGAATCCTTTTTCTCCCCAATATTCAAACTAAATAATTCTTTTCTTTTTTACTTACGAACTTCTTTACCATCGGTCACAATAAAATGCTAATGGTATGATAAATTGGGTAGCTGATCCACATTCTGAATTTGGTTTGGACTCTTGTATTGCCGTACATATCGTGGCTTATTGCCAAACTTGCCGTGTCGCACTTTCGCAGACCACAAACGAAAAGGAAATCAAGTAGTACTTTCGGATTAATACAAGTGTTGCCGTGTTACCAAGATGTAGTTATTACGGCTTGTGTTGATTGAAGAAAATTGTATTCACATGCAAACACGCTTGTTGAAAACTCATTGCCTTGCGCCATCGATGCTTTCTTAAGCTCTGGTTCTGCTGTAATAGATAGCAAGTAGTTGCTATGGGTCGTTCGGTCAGATTACGGCATCGCTGTAATTCCGTCCTTATCAGAGACTTAACGGCGCTGCTGCCTTCTTGTCTTCATTCCTGAATCACACACTCGATGATTTGAAAGCTCTTGTGATTTTTTTGAGAATATTACATGATATACGGGTGTACACTTGCTTCCGGAACGTGATGTTCAGGTTGACGTAAGTTTTCACCGTTCATAAATTGAATTTAAGTCGTGGTTTTAATGATAAATTCATTTTCAATGAGTTTGAGAAACAAGTGATCTAGTAAATATTCGCTTACGCGATTTTTTGAGGTGTTATTACTGTCTTAATATGGCAGGTTTTGGTGAAAATGAAATATTATATTATATGGTATCAGAAAATAAAATATAATTGTCGTCAGAGAATTTGTCAGTTTATTTAAATCATCTGAAAGCCTTAATGGTTGTAGGAAATAGCGTAACCCGGACGACTAGGGTGTTACTTGCAAACAGAAATTTCCGATTTTGTAGGTAGATAGATTTATTAAAGTTCACTTTGACCTAATGCTCGATGGCAAAAAAAATCAGTTAGAATTAGAATAATTACATAACTTTTACAATTAGACTTAAAGGTTGATATCCTAGTTGTAATTAATTTCTAGTTATCTCTAAATTGACTTCTGTCTTATCTAACACTTCACTCTACTCCACTTCATTACACGCCCCACTTCCACTACACTACACTAAAATTCAAGTCACTGTACAAGAGACATGTCTGCATTAGCACTATGAACAAACTCTGAAGTGAAAGATACGTGTGAATCCTCCGCGAGCGTGGATTACAGAGGAGGATAAAAATCGTGGAATGGCAGGGTTTAAATTCTTCGTGTGGTAGCGGCCCGCGGGAGCGGTCTCTGAGCGATGTGCGGTGGGCGGCCCCGCGCCGTCGCTCACCCTGGCGCTGAGACAAAGCGACCCGAGCTCGCACTATGGTGCGATTTTTCTAACACTGCCCCTCAAGCTGCTATGGCCACGATGGAATATCACGCGGCATTTCGCGGCTTGCTCGGTCGTGCCGCTAGAAGTCGCATGATCGCAAGCACTGCTTGATACGGTCGCGATCATGCGATTCCTGGCGTCACATCTGAGAAAGACGCGAAATACCGTGATATAGTCCATCGTGAAGACAGGCCTTGAAAGGCATTTCTTATTAAAATATATCTGAAAACAACATTCAAAACGCCTCTCCGTGTGCGAAAAACGAGGAAAGATTAAGGAAAGACCATGGCATAAGAATCGTCGGATAGTAGATCGCTCGGGCAACGGATAGTAGTCTTCTCGATGAAAGTAATACAAACCGCGTGCGCTTGGTTCGAACACAAACACAGTGGTAAGAATAACAGTTTTTATTTCATATTATAATTTTAACCAATTTCTGATTATGAGCATTTTTCATTCACGAATAAAAGATCGAAAACGTAAAAACATCGATATTTTATAGAAACATCGATGTTTTGAAAACATCGACATCGATGTCGCATCCCTAGCTCGCACCCCTTCCGGATTGACTCAGTGCTTTTGTCATGTGTTGTAGTACGAACTCTAATGGTAGTTTTTAAGATCTGATTGCATCTCTAGTTTCCACTTACGTGCTCTTTGAGATGTCTAACTTAGAGACATTCAAGTAATTGAATAAATCTGTGCATTAAATAATTATTAATTTGGTAGGTCTATGAAAACCGTTTCCAAGTCTATACTTGTGCATTAAAGAAGTTTTAGTATTCTCTCATTCACTTCATTTTTTGTAGACTCCTTTTCCCAATGATAACCTGCAGAGACGATGTGCACTTGAAACACAACGAATAATGTAGTAGCAAAACGAACGAAGGCAATAGGCCAAAAACGCTTTGCCTTTCGAAAGCTTCTGCTGTAGTATTAATAATAATAATAATTATTGTTATTATTATTACTAAAAACATTCGGGAATACTGTGCCCCTAGTGTCATTCTTCTCTGATGAGGGTTCTCTCTTATAATTGAAAATTTGGCAGAGTTGCTTTGGAAATATTCCTGAAAGTTTTAGAGTGTGGCTGTTGTTCAATAACGTTACTGGGGAATGTCGAGATGATTCGTGCACCTGCACGACTACACAATATTGTTCGCTGGCCTGCATTCTCCCACCTCGACAATCTCCAGACACCCCTTCATCCTTTTCTTCTTCCCCTCCTTCTCCTCCTCCTCCTGCTGCTTGTTCTCTCGCACGTCGACCTCGACCGCCCACGCCCGGTCGACGACGTAACTGGGCCGGCGCGCCGCGCCGCACCGTGCAGCGGCGGGGCGGGGCGATGGAGGCGGGCGGGGGAGGCCGGGCGGCGGCGGCGGCGGCGGCCTTCGATCCGCTTCGACCGCGACGCGCGCCGGGTCGCGCCTTCACTCCCCCGTCGCCCCCCTCCCCCACCCCACCCCCATCCCCCACCCCTCGATGTAGTGCCGCCCGCCGCCGCCGCCCGGTCCCCGTGGACCGCGCGCGGTAGCGAAGGCGACGGCGCGGCGGCGACGGCGGGGCGGCCCGCCACCGGCACTGCTGTCGCTGCCGCCGCCGCCATCGCCACCGCCGTTTTGGCGCCCTGGAGACGCGGCGTCTGAATCGGAACGTGCGTGCTGCGTTTTTCATCTCGCGTGCGAACTCTGGGGATTGAATCCGCATTAGAATGGACTGTTTTGCCCCGAGCGCGCGCAGTGGAATTGTTTTTGTGTTCGTTGGTTTGGTGACGGGTGATGCTCGTTGGTGGAGGATATCAAAATACTATATCATTTGCCGATTAGGAATATTTAATTTTGTTTCTTGATAAGTACATATGTAATTATTAATAGGAATGCTTTTGTTGTAGAACCTTCTAATAGTGAATAAGTGAAAGGTGAGGTAGAACTTCGTTTTCCGCCCAGACGCTGCAAGATAGCTCTGATGATGATAGCTATGCTATCGAACAGATTTTAAGCATCAACATACTATATTCGATACTGGAAAACACCTTTCATTTGTTTACATATGTAGTTAATTGAAATATGGCAATGCATTAAATTGTATGCCAAGTAGTTGAATGTTTATATTAAATGTTGGGTTTGATTTTTATTCCGAATTGTTTTGGAAATAAAGTTTTCAATTTGCGTTTCACAACTAAATTTGCTTTTAGAATAAATATTCAGCTTGCCATTACTGTCCTTCGAATAACGTACTCTCATGTATGAAAACATTGTTACAAGATGTCTAAAGAATACGTGATGAACTGACTCACGAAATGTCAGTATGTATCCATTTGTCGGTCATAACAGTTGTCAATTTACCTTTATTGGGATATCCCGTGTGTTTTATTTTTCATTCTTTAAAATTCTGACTGCTTTATCGAAGAGCAGTAAACGTGAGTTGAGAAGTTGAATGTTGATAATTATAATGAAAGAACGTTTGTGAGCATTAGGATAAGTTGTTAAGAGGGAAACGCCCTTTGGGAGGTACTGTGGTACTTGATGAACTTCCATTTTGCTACAAGAACAGATCAGTGAAATGTCACGAGATAATACTCAAAGCAAATTTGTTCAAAACATTAATTCTATGAACGAGAATTCTAGTTCTATGAATATAGAACATTAGTTCTATGAATGAAGACCTGACGACCCCATCTATTTATTTATTTAACGTCAAAGATCAGTTAAAAACTGCCTTTCATGTGGAGAAGTGTAACCCGTGGACGTCTGAGCGTGTTATCTTGTAAACTTGTATCTCTTCATCTTGTTGTAATTTGCGTTTTCCACGTGCTTCACCTACGAGGGCACGGATAAAAGTGTTCACGAGACCGCAGGTGAAAAATAAAAATAATATCTAAACATGACAGGTCTTCGCAAGTGTCTTTTCCTTAATACTAAAACGTCGTTTATGATATCTTTGAATAGGTTGATTCTATTTTGAATAGATTCGTTTAGTATTTTCGATAATTCGTTCGATATTTTCAATTTGAATAGGTTCGTTCTACGCTTCTGCGAAAACGGGGTTGTCTGTTCACAAAGTTGCGCGTGCGCCCGAAATACTTGTGCTTTCCTGCGTCTCGGCCTGCACCCGGGGCGTTTCGCCCTGCAGCGTTCTCCACGGCGCACGGATCGGCAACCCTTGCACCACGCGGCCCGCAAATAGAAGGCGGAAGCGAGCAGAAGGACGTGAATGCGTCTGTTTTCTACGTGTTGTGGACGCCTGAACTCTGTCGTCAGTTGTGTTATGGTTTCGTAAATGCAACGTGTGCTCAAGGTGACAACCTCCGGACGTACAGTGTTGGTTTGACCGAGGATGTGGTAACCCGTTCGTTAAATATTCGTATAATACGCCAAGGAAATGCGACACTTTTTTACAATTTATAAAATGGCGTCGTCACAAAACATCCGTTACTAAATGTTTCGCGATGTAGACTGTTTACCCAAATACAGCACAGAGTCTGTATACGTCTTGAAGTCGTTACATGCAGCGCAACAAAACGATTGTATCAAACATCCCAGTTGTTTGAAGGTGTTCGCTTATTACTAACCTCGAAAGTGGCACTGATAAACTAGTGGTGCTACAGCATGGCACAGACTTTCCCGTACTAGTTTTTTGTTTCCTTGGGTCTTCGCTAGCTTTTCGGAATTGCCACAAACTCTTTCTTGCCAGCTGTCATCTATCACCGCCAAAAGTACATTTTTTTTTATCATTTTCTTAATTTTTCGGTTTCCTATTCGTAGAACCGAAACATTAATTTTAGAATATTAAAGAACACAAAAACCTAGTCATAAATAAAAATTTTCTTTTAAAAATTATGTACCGTTGTAAAGAAAATGGCGTTTTAGCGCTACTAAATATGCGAAAATTGAAGCTCATTTTCACAGAAAATGTTTGAGTTTTCAAAATACTTTATTTGAAGTTATTTGAAGCACTTACACTCACAAATATAATAATGTTTACAAATTAATGGTAATGTGAATATTAAAGATGTGAGAGATCTTTCAAAAAAATACAATTATGTAATTTTTGAAAAAACAAAAAAATAACTCAAAATATACTTAACGTCATATTGAAGAGTGTAATTAGCACTATCCGTTACAAAAGTTTCAAGATAAATTTGCAGCCATATATGACAAAATGGCGTTTGAGCGTTTCTGAAAATGCGAAATTTTGAGCTACTTTTCATAGAAAACGGTTGTGTTTTCAAACTTTACTTGACATTATTTAAAGCACATGTACTCATAATTTCATTTAAAATTAACCTGCGCAAAGCTAATAGCTCATTTTCCCAAAACATGTGGGATAGCCCCGTGTTCCACCGAGCGCTTCAGTCCTGCGGCCGCGTTCTCTAGCGGCCGCCGCGGGCTGCGGCAGAGCCGGCGCGATGCAGCGCGCGTCGGCCGCGCCGCAGCATGCGCCTCTGGGGCCGCGCGGGCGAGGGGGGCGGGGCGGTCCGCCACTGCCCGCGGCAGCCGGCCGGGCGCCTCGCCTCGCCCCGCCGGAGAAAGCGGTGGCGAACGCCCGAATGGGCAGGGGCCTGGCGGCCGGCCGGGCCCGAGGTCTTGGGGCGAAGGTGGTGTGGAGGGGGCGGGCGGGCGGCGCCGTTTGAGCGCCGCGGGCGATAAGGCGTTCGCCCGCCGCCGCCGCCGCCGCCATGCGGGCCTGGGCGGCCGCCCTTCTTCCAGGCCCCACACTCGCGGGCCGCTTGCCTTTCCTGCGGTGGAATCTCGTTCTCTGCGCAGCAGTGCTGGATCGCCTCTCGCGCGCCGTGCTGGGATTTTTCCATCGCTCTGCATAGTAGGGGTACAATCGGCTTCGCAGCCGCTCTGTTCCAACATCTGGAGTCGAGCTTCGCAGGGTACGCGTTACCGGGGCGTTTAAAGCAAAAAAAAAAAAAAAAAAAGGTTTATGGGTATGTGCGTGCATCAGGCCACGTTCTTGTGTGTTTTTTTAATGTGAGAAGTTCACATTGTTTCTGAACTCGATTGGCAGTTATGTCTTTGCACATTGTTTTGACTATATGTAGTTGAATTATGTGAAGTGGGATCGTAAAGGATGTGAATCTTGTTGGCTTCATCTGAAGTGAGCCAGATCCATTTGCGGACAAGAAGAGTGCATAACAGTGTCGCCCGAAAGACAAAACGTCCACGGGGTGAAATTATGATTCGTTCGATCAATGAAAGTCGCTCTTTGTTTGCCAATTTGCTCACGCTACGAATAGTAGAAGAACCTGTTTATGGACGGACTGCGAAAAAGATGGCGAACCATCCTTTAATGAATTCCAGTATCCCAGAACACATGTCTTCCACACCATCCACAATCTTCTCCACTTCCATTACACCATCCGTCATTTGTTATTCTTCAAGATCGATCTAGTACTTCGTGTTCTCCTACTGAACACGATGAATATGTTTGGGGTTGAGAAACACCCTGGAGAGAGACCTCGTGTATCACGAAACTTGAATGAAATCTGCGAGGAATTGTGGGTCTCTTTGAATATCTACTATTCTGTATGTCGACGTATGTCTAAAGCAGTTTACAAGCTGCAACTGCCGGCAATCATCATTAAGACCGTCGTTGTACTGTTCACAGCAGTATTTACGTTAACATTTATCATCTCCACGTACCATCACCTGTTGTAAACGAGGTAGTCTTAACTACCACTGCCAAGTCCACCACTGGTTCCATCCGCTCAGCACGGCCTCCCGCTACCTCCCGCCGTGCTACTCAGCTCCGAGGACGGCCGGGACGTTGTTAACGTGCTTTTAGAAGTTTCGCCACTTCTTAAGGCCGAGAAGTTGAGCGGTCGATATCACAGAACTGTGCAGTTGGCGAGATGAAGGCGCGGGCGGCCGAAAGTTGGCTTCCGGAGAGGCCTTGTCTTCTTGGCTCTCCTCTCCAGCGCGGTCCGCATCTCTGGCCGGCTCCCTCGCCGATATTCTCTCTCTCTCTCTCTCTCTCTCTCTCTCTCTCTCTCTTTCTCTCTCTCTTTCTCTCGTATGGAAGACGCGCATTTCGCTCGCGAGTCGTCGACAGCTTCTTGTTTAGAATTCTCCGCGTTTTCTCGGTCCGCACCGAAGCTTGAAGCGTTGGTAGACCGGAAATCCCGCAAGAAAAAGTTTTCGTGAAGAAAATAAAGCGCGGTGTTATTGTGTTGTCCTATATCTGACGCAGACAATCGAATGGGATTTTTTGGGATTGGGTTAACATCGTTGGACACACAAAAAAAAAAAAAACTTCGAGATGAATCAATTTCTAGAGAGACTATCTGACACTCGTTCTCCTCGCAAAGTACAATGTGTATTCCAGGTAACTTGGCACTTTGATACCCCCGTTTCCGCATGATAATACTCCTTTTTTTAAAATTTGTCGCATCAAATGCTAGGTCATTAGCCGCCACTGTTGGATGTAACGTTATGGTGTGAAGATGAAACAATATGGTGATGATAGGGGCGCGACCCCACGGTCCAAGATCACTACGGCACTTCTGGCTCACCGATCTCGGCCACAGGGCCAACAATACTCCATTTTGTTGAATATTTTGTTTGTATTATGTGACGAATGAACGAACAGTGGATACGGAAGTAATTGGTAAAGGAAGTTAGAATGAAATTAGGATGAAATAAGGCGGAAAGAAACGCCGAGGAGAGAAGAATTAATCTCTTTTCGACAAGACTTGATTTGCATTACAAATTCGGGTAATTTTTATTTCTTTGAGAAACTTCTGACTTAATCGTGTTAGGGATCAACTGTCAGACTGCGACAGTTCTTGACAACTGGGAGTTTGCATACTAAAATTCGTGAGCCGTTTTTTAAACGATTTACTCGTTCTTTTTTCCCTCTTTTAATTTTGAAGTCAAAACATTTGTTTCTGACTGTGTCTGTAATATTCGCTCTCAGGAGAGTGGTAATGCACTGAATTTTAATATGGGCGTGGATGTGGAATTTTGCAGAATTTACTCAGGTGTTCTTGCATGCAATTTGCAGTACAGAGGCTTCATAATTTTGTATGTGACATAATCGCAGTTATGTACTACGGCTGCTCTTTTCGGCAATTGAGACGGCTCAATAGAAACGTATGCGAAACATTTTCCTGTGGGGGCTGGTTTCGCTTCACTTTAATTCGTATTTTGCTATCAGTGCCTCCGGACCTTGCTAATCTATCATAGAAATGGCTTCCTCAACTTGTGATCTGTCCATTACGACTCCAATTTCGTGCAACCTGTCATCAAATGGCGCGTCGTTGCCCTTAATTGGCTTCAATTAGCCAGTGCTGCGCCTGCTGACCCGCCCTCGTCGAGTAGACTGCCGCCACCACCACCACCACCGTCACCGTCGCCACCACCACCACCACCTCCGCCTCCGCCACAATCTCCACTACCACCACCACCACCACCACCACCACCATCACCACCTGCCCCCGCAACAGACACCGCAACTGCCGCCGCCGCCGCCAACGGTATCACCACCATCACCGCTACTGCCACCATCACTATCACCGCCACCACCACTACCACCATCATTGCCGCCACCACCACTATCACCACCATCGCCGCCCGCCGACATCACCATCGCCGCCGCCGCCCGCCGACATCACCATCACCGCCGCCGCCACAGTCGTCACATCCACCACCATCGCGCGCGGGCTTCGCGATGACTGCAGCGGTGGCGGTTGCGGCGGTGGTGGCTGTAGCAAGAATGTGACGGTGAAGGCCACGTCAGAGCCGAGTTGTTGGGACGGTGACGATGAACACGATTGAGGCAGTGTGGGGCTTGTGAGGATGCGAAATGGCCGCGACTATTCGAGGGGTTGAGCAGTCCAAGTGGGGTCGTGACCAAACCTACGTCATCCCGCTAACTAATTGTTCTCTTCCATGTTCTGAGTTTGAGGCAATGTATGTACGATATGGAGCTCGTTTGTTTCTCTTGGTCTCCACGCTATTGTCGCTGCACCACTTGTGAACTATACCAATGATTGAAAAAATGCTTATTTTAGGAGTATAAATCAGCGGTTTAATACCGTTAGGGGTGTCAGTTCAATACCATTAGAATCATTCGAACCATCGGGAACGAATTACTTGTTTCGTTTTCTCTTTTATTATTCTGATATCATGAATTAATCATCTGTAATTAAAGACTAAAGTGATTGCGTAGTTGTACAGAGATGAATGATATTTGTAGCGGCTTCAGATCAAACGGAGAGCCCCAATGCTTTTGCCCACAATTTATTTCTATAACGGACATCGTCAAGTATTGGGCGTCTGGAGAAAGTTAGTGCCAGTATTTCGATTAGGTAAGGATACATAATTGTTTTTTAAGGATTGTTATGGTTACATTTTTGTATTTCTGTGTTCAATCAGAAATGAAAACGTGAGTCTGTCGTCAGTTTTGCATTCTTTGTTTTGAAAATAATAACCATGAAAATGTTTGCATCGTGGATAATTTATCTCGAAGCAAATAAATTATAATGCGTAATACTGGAACTTAGCTTTAACATATTTTCAAAGAGCACTATGAA
The DNA here is from genome assembly GCA_031308135.1 of Acheta domesticus. Classification (NCBI taxonomy): domain Eukaryota; kingdom Metazoa; phylum Arthropoda; class Insecta; order Orthoptera; family Gryllidae; genus Acheta; species Acheta domesticus. The sequence goes on along the minus strand of JAHLJT010002406.1, from coordinate 163,638,997 downwards.
TTAAAAGAAATAAAATAGTTTTTTAACGTTTTCCTCTGTCTTTTGTGACAGTAGTTTACAACGTATTGGTCGTCGATTTTTCGCCCGTTCTTTTCTTACGAGCTCTGCATCTCTCTTTATGTCTCGTAATTTCATTCCCTTTCCACATGTCGTTGCGAGAATTGATGGGTGCTATCCCTTTTGGAGAACTGCCCGCTTATAAAATCATAGATATCGCGAATGCGATTCGTGAGTTGTTATGTGGAAGCAAATGGACAGCCTGAGAGGCAGCTGATAAACGCATTAGTGAATTGGCTTCCAACCCTGCAGATCGAGAAACGCGGTTGAAAGCAGCACTCAAAATCAATAGCAGAATGTTGGAAGTGAAAGAAAAAGGCGTGAAAGTTTCTATTTACAGCTTTTTGTGATTGTGGTATATCACATGCGAAAATAAATAATTTTACGGATTAGTGACAATTCTTTCCTCGCACGATGACGTGCCATTTAACTGATTAATGAATTGAAAACTGTTTCTACGACCTGTACAATGTTAAACATTACTGAAGGTATACTATTGTCGCTGGTTCATCAGATACACTAAGACTAGTGTTTCCGTATTATATCGTTATCTTCCTGAGCTAAAGAAACATCAGTTTGAAAATCGACGTGTGTGTGTGTGTTTCCAGTCTGTTTTTGCCCGTCGTCCGAATGAAAGAACTATTCGTTTGCCTTTGAACTGTCGTCGATGTTTTACTCATTTTTTGCTGAATGATTGAATAATGTCGAAGTCACACAGCTTGCAGGCACCGTCCTGATATTTTACACGAAAGACAAACAACTTTTTGCTTTCTAAATTTGTAAGACGAAACAGTTATAGGAAAGGTCGGGTCTGAATGAAGGTCCTCGCTGTTTACTAGTGCAGTGCTTACCAAGTGTTCATGCATGTTCGTGATCGTACTGCGTGTACGAACACGTATTCCTCCGGTACGCGGGCGGGACCGCCTCCCTCGCCGCCGCCGTCGGCTGCTGCTCCTTCTCTTTCCGCGCACGCGCCCCGCGGCGCACCCGGAAGCACTGGCGGCGTACGGGCGGAGGTGGCGGAGCGGGGCGGGGCGGCGCAGGGCGGAGCGGAGCGGAGGAAAGCGGAAGGCGGAAACAAAAGGGCGGGGAGGCGCATTGATCTCGCGTAGCGCACCCCCGTCTCTATCCCCGCCCGTGCCTTCGCTCCACTCGCACCCCGCCCCGCTCGAGTTCTCGCTCCACCCTCGCCCGCGCCCTCGCCCGCGCCATCGCCCGCGCCATCGCCCTCGCCATCGCCCTCGCCCTCGCCCGCGCCCTCGCCCGCGCCCGCGCCCAGGCCCGCGCCCCCGCTCGCACTCGCGCCCTGCCCGCGCCCCAACTCGCGCCCCGCCCGCGCCACCGCCAGCGTCCCCGCCCACACCCTCGCCCACACCCTCGCCCACACCCTCGCCCACACCCTCGCCCGCACCCTCGCCCCGCGTCCCCGCCCGCGTCCCCGCCCGCGCCACCGCCCGCGCCACCGCCCGCGCCACCGCCCGCGCCACCGCCCGCGTCCTCGCTTGCGTCTCCACCCACACCCCCGCCCACACCCTCGCCCGCACCCCGCCCGCATCCCCGCTCGCGCCTCCGCCGCGCCCTCGTCCTCGCCTTTGCCCTCACCCGCACCCGCGCCCGCACCCTCGCCCGCGCCGGCACCGCTGGCAGAGCCCCACCGTCGTCGCCTTCGCCTCTGCGTCTCTCTCTCTCCGTGTCATATCGGACATTTTTTTCCTCCACGCCCGTCTGCACGGCGCGTGCCCTCTTTTTCCGCCCCGTTGCCCGTTTCCTCTTGTCTTCTGTCACTCGCGGATGCTGCACGTCCCCGAGCCCTCCCGCGGCGCGTCCCACGCTCTCCCATCGCCGTTGCTCCGCGCTCGCTCTCCACACTCTCGCTCCCCCTCGCTGCTTTTCAGCGTTCTGCCTAAACAGATTTTTTGATTTGTGACGATGGCAACCTGCGAAGCGGCGCCGTCTGGGTGTAGTATTAAAATCCAATTCATGAAATTACTTTCGTTGCTTGAGGGGACTGTTCCTTTCACTAACATCCCTAGCGAGCGCTAAGCATGTCAATACAAAAATGATGGATGGAATGTGTGGGAAAATGTGTCACTGATTGCTGTCATATGTCTGGTGAGACACGTCATGCTGTTCTCATTTCTTACCTGCAGATCTGTTTGTATTCTTGCCTCGTGTTTTCCACAAAACGTTCATGTTAAGCCGGAGTACAAATGCTGAGTAGTTGAAAGAGCTTTGCCCTAATTTCGAGGTTAAAAATTATCGTTAGTTTGCGCCATTATAGAGCTTAGCGTCAGTGAGAAAAATGATAATTGAATTATATTTTGAAAAGTACTCAGCATACAATTACATTTTGTTGGAAGTTGGAAAAGTAAACTTGTTTGCGGAATTGTCATTTCATTCAAAATATAATATATAAATATATATTCATTGATTAATCTCCATCTTTTTGCCGTGTTTATTTATCTACCTTTGATTTCTCTTTTCTTCCTTCTCCTTCTCTTTGTTCCACTGTTGCTCTCCACTATCTCTCTCTCTCCCCTTCTCTCTCCCCTACTCTCTCCCCTTCTCTCTCTCTCCCCTTCTCTCTCTCCCCTTCTCTCTCTCCCCTTCTCTCTCTCCCCTTCTCTCTCTCCCCTTCTCTCTCTCCCCTTCTCTCTCTCCCCTTCTCTCTCTCCCCTTGTCTCTCTCCCCTTGTCTCTCTCCCCTTCTCTCTCTCCCCTTCTCCCTCTCCCCTTCTCTCTCCCCCTCTTTCTCCCTCTCCCCTTCTCTCTCCTCCTTTCTCCCTCTCTCTCCCGCCTCTCGCTCTCCCTTCTCTCTCCCTCTCTTCCACACATGCGCGCGCGCGAGTTTTCTTTTGCCCTCCCTTACCTGCGTTATTGGCGACGTGAGGGGCTTCTTTGTTCTTTCATCTTTTATGCTTGCGCGTGGTGCAACGCAGCGTATCCATAGTGACTCTGCGCGAGGGACAGGAGGCTGCGAGGGACCACGCGGCGCCGCCCACCAATCTCCGGATTGGTTTTAATTTTTTATTTATTTGCGCGGCCCCGCAGTAGCTTTACGCCGCTGCCAATGCCCGTGACCGCGGCGTGTACCTTACCGGAGGGAAAACCTAAACGTTTTTCCTACCTTGCTCTGTTCGAGCTGCCCCGAGACCTGCACGTATCAGCAGTGTGTTTGCGACTCAAAGTAGTTTAAGGAAGACTTGTCTTAGTTTGAAGATGCTTGCAAGAAGTCTCGCCGCAACCTTGGATAGAATGGTGAATGATTTAAAGCAGGAAGTTATATAGGTGTTGTTCTTGCATTCTGTCGTCAAGCATAAGATTGAGTTGAAAGAAGTAACATTAAAAATTGAATCTCTGTTAGAGTTTGGTTATGACTTGTATATGCAGATATTGGGTTTTGCGTCTGAGGATGTACTGAATGGAAGACACCAACATGCAGGCAAAACGTCTTGTTGAAACCTCGCATAGATTTTCATGCCAATAGAATTTTGTAGATGAAAAATTGTCTAAAATAGAGAGTTGTGTGGGGTTGGTTCGACCTCCTTGCCGCCATCCTTTTCAGTCCAATATTGAATTGAAAGAATATTTAATCGTTACACATGTATTATAGATGATTCAAAAGATAATATTAATATGACATAAATTTAGTCGGACCTAAAGTTCATTCTTGTTCGACACACGGTTGTGAATGTTCGATTACCCGTTCTAAAAACTAGGTCCTTTCTGGTGTCGAAAAGAAGCATTGAGAAAAAATGTTGGCTCTTCTTGACTATCAAACTAAATTTTAATACAAATCGCCGAAAAGATATCAACATTACGAATTGTATCCACATGTGACACTCCCTCCTTACTTTTTTATGCATTCCCTCCATTGTTCTATGCAATCAAACGCGGCAGCAGCCTTTATTTAAACTAGAGGCCATTGTATAACTGCGTGACTAGCTTTTCAGTGGCAGGTGGAAATGAGTAATCCAGCAACAAGACCCGACGACGCGAGGCTAACTATTCATTAAACGCAAGTTTGTTTCGTTATAGTTGATTTCGAGATATGGTTTAAAATTGATTTCACGTCATAGTGAAAATCAGCCGTATAATTAGGCGTGTTTCCAGATATAATACATGTACGTTACTTTACAACATTTGCCAGGTGACATTAAACAGTTAAAACCGACACGCAAATTTAAGTTCAAAGTACTTGTTTTCTGCTTCATAACTGTTTCTATACAGTTGGAGACTATTCTGGCCATCAAAAAGAAAAATAATTATTATTTTAACAATGAAATATAATGCATTGGTTTACATTTGTATTATATAATTTAAAAAAAAGAATCAATACTCTTTTAACTAGTAATGTACTTCAGCTTTCAATTCAATGACTCCCCGTCACGATCAGTTTCCCTGGTCCATCGAGCGAATGCTGAGATGTCTCCATATTTTGCTTCTGGAAGTGAATGTAGTTTCGCTATGCCCACGTTTTGTTGACCTCTCCTTTTACTTGTTGTGGTACGAGTAGAGCCGGAAGTATGGGTTCCTATTTTGTTGGCAATACTGACGTCTCATTTCTGTAGTTGGTTTACCGAAGCAAGTAACTTTTCTAAAATTTGGGAGCGAAAATGTACAAATATTACTAACATCACTTTGTACTCGTATTCGTCATTTAACTATTTATGATTAACAAACCCCGAGCAGATTGTACTTCTCCCTAATAGTCACATTCCATTTTTACTGTTCATTGACAAAATAAATCAAATCTAATCCGATCGGACCCAGGCCCGAATTGAATTGCTGTGCCTTCAATTTTGCTGAAAAAGAAATAACTAATGGACGAAAGCGAGACCTCATTCACGATGGTTTTCCTTACGAGACATACCTGAACGAAAACTTGCGAATCGTCGATTCTGAAAAGTGAAGTCGTCTGCAAACAAACCTGTGCTTGTGAGTATGTTGACATCCCCGGAATGTTCACGTTTCACGACTACGTGACTGTAGCGGAGACTGATAAGTGCTGTCTGTTTGCAGTTAGGTCTGCCCTTCATTAGTAAGATATGAGCATGTACAATATTGCTTGCGAACTCCCTAATCTAAACCCAGACACAATTCCACGTACAATAATGTAAACAAAGATTGGTTAAAGCGAAATCAAAAATGATTATTTCTTTATCCCCCCCAAAAATATCCCATAATATTTACCTTTGTCATTTCATATTCAAAAAAAAAGGAAACAAACGTGACTTGTTTAGTATTGGATATATGCAAAATTACTTCGTTAATAATGTGAAAGTCGAATTAAAGTCCATGACTATCCAAGTTTCTGAAAGTTGAAATTCGTGTCTTCGCGGAGAAGTGAATTATAATAGAAAATAAAGTAATAAATTATATAAAGTTTGAAATACGTTTACGAATTCTAAATTACGAATGTTCGTTAAACAATAGTTGAACAATAAATGAACGACTTACGAAAAGTGGAGGAATGGTAATTTTATGTAAATGAGACCATTTATTTTAGAAAATGGCTCCCTAACGCTTATTAAAATTAAGCCGAATGATCAAGCGCATTGTCTTCTTCCCATTTTGTAAATGGGTGATAATTATAAATATATTTTTTCCGTTATGAAAATATTACTGTTGCTCGTGTTATATTCGTGCGTGATGTACCATTTATATTTGAAATCAAAATAGTATGGAAAGTATAAATGCTTGTTTCCGTTTCGTTTCTTTTCAGTACGACTCATTTCTATGAAATATTTATCATAGGACTTCTAACGACTTGAGTTGCCAAGATTAAGTTCGAGTACATCATATTAATTTCCAAATTAAGGGGGGTTATTTTCTTCACGCATGTAAGGCCCCGAATTAATAGTACTGAAAATGGAATTGACTCTATTTGGTATGCTGTTGTCAATTCAGTTAATCTGGTAATCGATTTGTGTGATTATGGAAGAGGAAAAATAATCATCGCCACAATATTTGAATTCGGGTTATTCAATCCATATCCTCTGATCAATTACATCCCCACTGGAAAGCAATCACCCCAAACACACGTAGGAACAAGTACACACACCACAATGTCAATACACATACCACGCCACAGTAATCGCACACACGCACGCACGCGCGCGCGCTCACACACACACACACACACACACACACACACACACACACACACACACACACACACACACACATGATATACGAAGAAGACTGCGGTATATTGGTCGAAACGTCATCACCTTAGCTTTCGACTTCGCGTCACACGAACAATCCAGATCATGACTCCAGCTGCTGAAGCCCACGGCATCTAATGCCTTATCCAGAATGGGATTTTGGCGATCAAGTGCAGAGAAGTGATGCTTGGCTTTCCTAGGGGGTAACGAAGTGAGTGGTGCATTAATTCATTGTACAGGAACGCGTGGTTTGCCTGTGCTTCTCCTCGTCACCGTCACATGAAAACTCGTCTGTCTTACACGACACACACAACTGCCGCAACTCCAGCAGAGCAGTTGCCGGCGCAGTCGTCAGCGCTGTTGAAGTGTGCTCTTTCCGCGCGGCCGACATAAAATTTTTAAACGCGTTGTTGTGGTGAGCAAGGCAGTGAGCGGCCAGTGGCGCTGACGCCATGCGTGGTGTGCGTCGCCCGCTTGAGTCAGCAGCCCCGCGGGCGCGGCCGCGGCCGCCTTCGCAGCTGGCCGGATCGGCGCAATTAGCCCGTTGCGCCAATCAGCCCCGCGGCCGCGCCGCGCCGCGCCACGCCACGCTGCCCTTCGCTCCGCCGCTGCCCACGCGTCCCCGCAGTAGGGATGTGACAGCGATGTTGGTTTTGGATCGATGTTTCGATGGTTTTGGACGTCGATGGTTTTGGACGTCGATGGTTTTGAACGTTGATGTTTTTAACATCGAACATCGTTGTTTTGTAGAAACGTCGATATATTAAGGTTGATGTTTTTTGACATCGATTTTTTTTCCTTTCCCGATGTTTTGTTTCCGAATGAAAAATTCCTACGATCACAATACTTTCAAAGTTAACATATGAAATAATAACTGATGTGTTGGACCCATAGGAACTCTGTTTGTACTACCTTTCTCGACCAAACTCTCTCGCCCGAGATGACCTCCACGCTGTTGTATTTCTTCATATTCATTTCACATGTTGAGATGTGGTCAACAAATGCGTTGTGGGCGTAGAATGTGTCCCATCTTCTCGTACCCTTATTCGGCGAATTCATAAACACGAACATTGTCAAATTGAATTTTAATGCCTACAAATTTAATGTTAGAGATTACTAAACCCATCTAAAAACATCGATGTTGAAGAACTTCGATTATTTTTAGTCGATATATTTTTAGCATCAATGTTTTGTGATCCGATGCCGCATCACTACCGCTCTACCGCCCAGTCAGGCTGCATAGCTTACAGCTCCATAGGGGCCTCAGCTCCCAATTATTAGGGGAGGGGACCGTAAATAGATAAGGGGCGGATTACGGGAGTGACCTCTCCAATTTAACCCGTGTACCAAAAAAATGGGGGGGGGAGTCGCGCCTCCACCTCGCTGGTGACGCCAAATTCATAGACGTGTGCACGGGGGGCTGGGCTGAAAATGTTGCATGGGCGTAGGCCTTACATGTTTAAACGAGTTATTTGTGTAATTATACCCAATCCCTGTTTCTCCCCTTTTTGTAATTTGACAACTTGAAAAAGTGGCTCTCCAAGTCACGTAACAACTCTTCAATTAGTTCAAACAATTGTACTCAGTGTCATAAGAAGTAAAATTTGATTCTCGTATGTTTTATTTGTTTACTTGTTAAAGATGTTGTATATAAGTAAAATGTTGAAAGGAAAATGTGGTAAGAAATTCACACACACACCCCCTCATCTTGTTTTCGCTTGCGCGGTCCTATGTACAACTCCTGCCGTCCATTGGATGTTTTGATTGTCATATGAACAGTAGCGTTGTAACGACGGGCAGGGTACAGGGCCAGTAATACGGACTGAAATTTTTAATTAAAAATCTACATAATTTGAAAGTTTTATTTAAAAGTTTCTGATGTTAATTTTAAAAATAGGTTTGTGTAAACACTAATGAATGGTTAACACGTGCTTCTAAAACACAATACAATGCACTAAAACGTCTGGTTCGGCAAATAAGATTTGTAATAGTGAATTAGAAATGCATCATTTTTCCTTACTTCCTTCTGTTTTGCCCAGATCTGAAGTGAGATTCATAGGTATCACTAAACCTACTACTTGGTGGCTGCAACTGGGCGGCTGTGTATCGCTAAACATACAGACGAGAGGTTCGTCACCTGAACGGGTGCGTGGGGGTAAACACGTGCGTCATTGTGCGGTTTGCGATCGAGAATCGCCTGGTGACTTCGCATCCGGAGACTCAGGGAACCTCACTTCCTTCACCCAGGAAAGCATGCCGTCGTGAATCATGCATTTTATCTGCTTTTAAGATGACGCGAATGCATTGAACCTTCCACGCCGTCGAGCAAAATCGTTGTTTTCCTCGCTAAATGTCATTTTCGTGCTGCTTCGCTGGTCGGCTGGACGTTAGTCACGCAACTGAGCGTAAGTTCTTTTTGTTGTTTTTTCATTTAATTTTTTAATTTAAAAATTGTCGATTTGTGTTCTTGATGGGTTTTTTTTCGTAGACTTGATTGTTGTCTTGATAAGAAGTGTTATTTTGGGCAGAGCTTACTCTACGTGTCCATCCCGAAATGTTAATTTTATTAGCAAACATACTAGCGCTGCCGTTATTTCCTTATAATAATATTGAATTTTCTTAATTCCCCTGAAATGTGCATGTTTATCGGAAATGATTTAACAATTATCTTCTACTATGAGAAATTTCAGGAACATTTTCACCTCGAGACAATTTGTACGCTTTGTCGTCATCATGAATGAACAGTTCCGTGTAGATATCACCTTTCAAATTACGCTTTGTTTACGCCCTGCGTGTAGGCGTTCTCTTACAAAACATGATTCACGTGGCCATAACTCCGATAGTACCCTCGCCCCGAGGATCCGCATACTCCTAAATTAAGCCATTCAAAGCGCCCGTGCTCGCCCGCGGGGCCTCGCCTGGCCTGGCCGGGCTGGGCCGGGCCCTGATGGTCCCAATCGCAGTGGGTCAGGGCCGGCGGCACGCGCTGCGGCGCTGCGCAGCGGAAAGGGGGGGGGTCGGACGAGGACCGGAAAATGTGTCGCTCCCATTAGTTTTTGTACAACGTCAAGCACTGAACCGTATTAGATAGGAACCCACTTTTGGGCCTGTGCGCAATCATTCGCGCGAATTCTGAAGTAATTGTAGAGAAGATGCCCCGCCGTGTTACTTGGATCGTGTGCGATGCAGGACACGTGATCAAGGTCATTGGAATGTGTTCTCAATTGAAGAACTTATTAGAAGAAGTAGTGAGGGCTCTGAATTTCTGTTTGTTTCCTAGGTTTACGTAACAATATACTGTCAAGACGCTTCTCCACCATGGTGCCAAATATTGGGTTCAAAAATTACGTTTTTCCTACGTAAAACGGCATCCGAAAACCGTCGAATCCTGTATTAATCTATAAAGATGAATCAATACTTGTCATTTGGAGACTCGTCACTTAGGAAATAAGCTCTTCAATTGTGACGTCAGAATGTGCTCCTAAATCTATAATTCCACGATTCAAAGTCATTTTGGAAGACAGTTCTAGTCGAACAAATGTGAATAAAGTTAATGGCATTAAGGGAATTTAGTGTTTGCAGCACACTTCGAAACTACTTCCATTAACTTAAAATGAACACGTGTCAAACGATTCAGTTCACGAGGTATCATCTAACGTAGATACTATTGTTGTTCGATAGATATAAGGTGTGTGAGAACTCCCTATCTCCCAAGGAGTGGAATCTCAGAAGTTTTGTAATGTGAAGGGACGCATCGGCAGGCGGCACGCTAGCTTTGCGCTTCGGCACAAAGGGATTAGAATATTGAAGATTAAGCTGTCGCAGTTCATATCACGCTGTCGTTAATTATATTTTCATAAAATGCCGCGAAATTCTGACTCGTTTTCATGACAATGAGGTGTCATATTGTATCATAGGTAGTTCATTTACGAGTTTTTTTAATCGTGTATATAATTTTAAAACAAATATTTGCAATTTACAAAAGACCATAAACAAATTGCACTTAAAGCGTATTTTTTTCTAGAGGTGCTTTTGCCCGCTAGTGATGTTCGTGTCGGAGATGATAATGTGACCACTTTACGGGGAATTTGTCGTAAACGAAGCACATGGCAGAATTCCCTGGAATTCCCCTATCCCCACTACATCTTTTCACTATCCCCAGCCCCCATTCTCTTTCATCAGCATTTTCTTCTTCTGCTCCTCAATTATTGTATTCAGTCTTCGGATATGCTCAGGATTTCATCTAGAAAATCATGGTAAATAAGACATGCACGTTTTTAAAATTCCATTTAAGGTTTTCAGTGTAGGCATATCTAATTTTGTTTATGAAATTTTATAAGAGCAGGTAATTTTATAATTTTGATGGTCACACTCCAATTTGAAATGTTGCGTACAATTACAGTTGTGTGAAGGAATCACTAAAAAATGCAACAATTAAAGAGTATCTTGTTCTGTCTGTACAAAAAGTGAATACATTAAAATTCTACTGAATAAACAGTGTGCTGAACTACAAAACAACACAAAATGTGCAAAAGTATTTGGATGACAAGGAAAACAACATAATTGGAAAACAATGCGACTTTTCTAATTACGACCCTTGCGAGGATGTGTAATCGCCAGTATCGTATTTCTGTCGCCTCAATAGTGTTTATCATTCGCAGCTTCCAATTGCAAGTCATGTAAATCAGACTTTTAAGATATAATGCTGAAATTCAAGAGAAGTAACATTTCAATACATGGAAGGAAGAAACAAAACAAGAAAAAAATAAAATAAAAATTCGAGCCCAAATGATGAGGCGTAGCTACGAGGAGCGACTCGATCTGGGGAAACATTTTTAGGGGACGACATTTCTCCCAGTCATTTCTTACAATTGCGATTCCATAATTCCACTTTCCTAGTTGTGATTTCTTTATTTTTGTCTCCACTTTTCTAGCATACTCCCAACACAAACGTTACGTATATTAAAATGTGAGTGCATCCGTTTAGTCATATGACTGGTTACTCCTTAATGTTACTACGAGCATTTGTTTTAATGAAGCAACTATTGAATGTAATTAACCTTGAAAGTCATTTTTGCTTTTCAAGGTAAGAACGATTCAATTATTAGTAATGTTGGAACTTGAACATTATTTATGTACTCAAAAAATACACTTAATGTTATTCTTACCTACTTCATCACTAAGTTTTAAGTGTAGCTATATACATAATTTTGGAAAGCATTGTGTAATTAGGGGAAAAGTTCTTAAATGCAGAAAATGATAGTCAAAAACGATCCCGACGCCCTAAGCTCTTAGCTGTCCCTTTGCATATACGAATAATCAGTCAGAAATCCGATCTTTAGAAATCTGATGTCGGAGTGCTTGATATGGAAATGTAACCACACGAATCGATGTAGCTGTAGCGTTACATCCAAATGGCAAATAATTTATTCGGTAAAATTCAAATGAATATTTTTATTTCTCATGTACTGCGTCCGTACTTACGTAGTAAAAAGTATTTTAAAGCTATAACGGAAAGTACCGGGAGAGATGGCTCAGTGCATCAACCTGATGTCACTGCTGTCCCTCTGACCGAGAGGTCCTAGGTTCGAGTCCCGACGGCGGCAGGATTTTCGACACTAGCTTGTCAGCTAGGTCGAATTCATTCACTGTCTGGAGGAGAATTCTAGTGGCTGGCTGCTTTGATCGGTAGTTTTCCGTGTTTTGTCCGATCAACACCAGGCGAATGCCGGAGCAGTACCCTAACAAACGGGCCGCGGACCGCACGCGATCCTTCCTTCCTCTTCCCTGTCCTATTCTCTCCTCATGCACTACACTACCACACATGCCGGGAGACCGGTCGGGAGCTTACAGCTTGTCCCGGCTGAGGCGGTGCCCCGCTGGAGGGAGATACCTAGTTGAGGGGAAAACCCGCGAATCGAAGGTAGGTCGACGACAGATCTCGCCATCCAGCGGTGAAAAGCCACCTACCGAGGAAAAACACGTACTACACTTACGGGACTAATGACCCATGTAGTTGACGTGCCCGGAATCACGAATCAATCAATCAATATAGCGGAAAGTGACAATTTATCGGCAGATAATCTCGAACGGAACTCTATCGAAAAAAGTGGTTAAATATTGTTCCTATATGTAGGAAATTTCTGCCTCCAACACGTTATGTTGTCAGAATCCACGTTTTGTGGATCGTTGATAACGAGAAACTTGTTTACAACAAATGTTTTTCCGTTCAACACTAGCACCTAAACCGTTCACTGTTTCCTCCAAAGTATTTACCGATCGATTTGGCCGAACTCGTGGCCCTACGAATTTGAAACATATTTTGATTGTAGGGGTACTTGACCCAAACCTGAATATTTTAAAATACTTTCTCAAAATATTTAGATAATTTTTTTCCCTCGGATCGAGCAAAGGACGTAAGGAAGCTTAAAAAAATGCCGCAAGTTTCATATTCTGCGAACTCAGAATGTTCGAAAATCGCGAAAGGTGTTTTTTTTCGTCTATCTACAACTACATTATTGAAGATATATTTTTTAAAAGTAAAATCTATCCTCAATCACCAAAAAGATCTTCGAAGAAGATGTGTACTTTTTCGAAAATATTAATTGTTTACGCGTAATTTTACGTGACGTATGAGCAATATAGGCAAAATGTAAGGGAGTGCTGAACGCAGATGTTATCACGAGTAATTGAAACAGTCCATTTTTCCAGAAATAAATCCTTCGTGGGCGTTCTTGATCTCTATAAACTCGCTAATAGTGACAAATAAGAGTTACATTGCGCACACATAGAAGAGTCTGTCGTATAAAGCTAATCTAATGATGACTCGCTCAGTCTTTTCGTGTGTTGAAAATAATATCCCTGGGAGACGATTAGTATGTTTGGTACAAGAAAAAAACTTTCCGGATGAGTCTCACTTAAACGTTTCTTTCTTTAATCAATTTCAAATGTTCCCTTTTCTACTTCAGAATCTGATGTCTTTTTTGTCGTCCTTCTGTCCTTGAAGTTTCTTCTTTGCACCTGACTAACGCATATGTCCTCCCCACCCCTTCTCATTCTATTTCACCTTACCTGCTTCCACATCGTCCCCAGCGTTCCGCTCCGAGAGCTACCAGCGCTCTCCTCCTTTCTGCCTACATATCACGCCAGACCATCCCCCGCCGATCCGACCTATATCTTCATCTTGTCTCCGCAGGGCGTGTTTCCCCTCGGAGCTCCACCGCCCTTCCTCTTTCTCCCCGCCTTCCCCGCGCCGCTCTGACCTCGCCCTTCGGGCGCGCGCTGCAGCCCAGTCTACCGTCTCGCTCTACAGAGGACGACCGCCGCCGCCGCCGCCCCCGCCCATTCCATCGCAAATTCTCCCATCCTGCTCCACCGTCAGCACCCCCGCCGACAACCCTGGTTCGCCCCGCCCCTTCGCGGCGCCGCAGCCAACCCTTCCCCTCCCCCGCTGCGCCGCACCCAGCGGCACTTCCCCGCCCTGACTCCGCCGCGCTTCGCCCGGCCCCGCCCCGGCGCGCACACTTAGCAGCACTTTCTCGCCCTAACTCCTCGCCCTGGCGAGCCGCACCCCGCCCTGCCCCGCTCTTCGCCCCGCCCTGCCGCTCTCCGCCCCGCGCCGTCGCGCTGCACTTACCAGCACTTCCCCGCCCTAACTCCTCGACCCGTCGAGCCGCACCTCGCCCTGCTCCGCCCCGCCTTGCCGCTCTCCACCCCGCCCTGCCGCTCTCCGCTCCGCCCCATCGCGCCGCACTAAGCAGCACTTCCCCGCCCGAACTCCTCACCCCGTCGAGCCGCACCCCGCCCTACCGCTCCTTGTCCCACCCCACCCTGCCCTGCTCCACCCTACCGCTCTCCGCCTCGCCTCGCCTCGCCCCGCCCCGCGGCGCCGATCTGCGGGCTTCCCCATCGCGCCAGTGCGGAGGCGGCAGCCGCCCGGCGCGCGCGCGCGAACGAACGAGCGAGAGAGACCCACCCGTCCACCGACCCAGCCAGCCAGCGGGCGTGCGTGCGAGCGCGGCGCGGGTGGCAGGCGTCAGTGTCGCCGCGAGCTGCGCCGACGTGGAGTCGTGTCGTGTCGTGTGTGTGTGTGAGTGAGCGCGCGCTGGCGGCCGGATGCGGCCGGCCGGGCGCCGTGCCCAGCTGCAGCCGCGCGCAGGTATTGTTCGCCGGCGGCGGCGGCGGTGCGGCGTGTGACGAGTGGCGCGTGTGTGCGCGGGTGGGGGTGGGGGGTACGTGGACCTTCCGGCGGAGGCCGCGGCCTCCGAGTGCATTCTGCGCGCGTCGCGCCGCGCCGTGCTGGGGCGGGGCGGAGGGGAAGGAGGAGGAGGAGGAGGCGACGGGCGTTGATGAGATGCGACGCGTGCACCGGAGGCTGCGGCGACGAGACGGCGAGATGCTCGCGGCGAGGCGGCGGCGCACGCGGCGGCTGTGAAAGGAAGCGGCGGCGGCGCGGCGGCTCGCCCTGCGGAGATCGGCGATAAGCGGGCTGCGGAGGCTGCCGGTTACTGAGGTATTATGGTGGAGATGAGGCGAAGAGGCGTGAGCTGTATTGGCGTTCTTGGTACGGTGCCTTCGATCGTTCGTAGTATTTTTTTTCTCTCTCCGTGAAAGCAAATGTATTCGTTGTGGGTGAGGTGTAGTCAAAGTATAATTCCTGAAAATGCATTTGTACTTCTCGTTTTGTGTTACGAAGAAGTTTCAACTTGAAGTCCGAAAAAAAAATTGTTCCCGAAAAAATGACTGTTTATATAATGACTGGAAATATTACCGGCGGAAGAGACGTTTTGAGGCCCTATAGAAATACGTCATCTCATATGATGTACCTTCTCATGTGTCGTTTTTGTCGGGGCGAATCTTTGTATAATATTATTGAACAGACAGTCGTTTTTGAAATTGCTTAACTGTTTAATACTATTTAAATATTTGTTTAGAAAGAACGTGTTAAAGAAGCGTTTTTTACTCGTGCACCTTTTCATATTGATATTAATTAAATTAATTAAGCATGGTCGTAAGCATTTTAACAATTTCATGAGCCTCAATAAGCTTGGGAAACATTAATTTGCGAGTTCTGAATAAAGTATTGTAACATGTTCAGTAGCTTGGAACAGAAAATGCAGTTAAGTCGAATGACGGCGGAATAATCTCCTGCTCCATATTGCGCGTGTTGCATTCGTTACGAGCGCACGTGCGTGTGATAGGTCGAAGTACGTGAAGTTAACCCCAGGGAGCAAATGGAAGACGCCGAGTAAAAGCGCGTGCGCGTGCGCGTGTGCTTGCGAGCGCGCATAAACATGGGCGCTTTCGACGGCTACCTCGTTGCGAAGTGCCACCTCGTGCTTCAATGACTGCCGTTCCCCGTTTGCGAGTTGATGGAACAGAAGCTATTCGTGTGCACGGGTCAATGCTAGGAGAAAACTAGGTCGTTTCCTTTTTAGAGCTTTCCTTAATAATAAACGACTTATTGTTAGGAAAGATAGTCCGAGGTGTTTTAGAAAATCCTAACTGGGTTGCGGTTGTCTGAATGTCTCTCTTTGTTTGATTTTCAACGAATGATTTTTTAAATTGTATTCTCGGATTAAAAAAGTGTGGAATGAAGTCTGTTAATTAGGATTACTTCGTATTAATCTTTGCCGATCGGAATTGATATGTAATTCCTCTAATTGTCTAAATTGCTTTAAGTATAACTTCATTCGAAGATCGATGAAATCATAATGTTAAATATAATTGTGAAGTACAACTTTTTTGTCAAATCAAATTGAATTCATATGATTCTTCGTAAATCAAAGTAGCCTACGTACGAGTTAAGTAAATATTTCATCTGTGCATTGAAATAACATTTGATCCGTTGGTACGTGAATGTGCTACGATAATCTGCACGCAAGTATGTCTTGTAGGGTGCTACAGTCTACAGAATTGTTTCTCTTAGTCTTTCATTCATATTCTTGTTGTTTTAACTCTTAACATTCTTGTTTTACTCTTAAATGCTGGTGCGTCTGTGATATACTAATGTAAAGAAACTTGATTCTAATTCTAATACTCATGTATGCACGAATACAGTGATTGTTTCATGATTCTTCAGAGCACACAAGTAATTATTCTGGATGATAATATTGCACAGAAAATACAAAAGGAAGCAGTGCACTAAATGGTTCAAAAGAAAAAGTATCGAATACGATTATGTCTTTAATTTATGGAACAATAGAACCAGAATAACATATGGACCACACAAAACACCTTCATTACATGGATTTTCTTTATATACGTAGTAATTGGGTGTGTCGCTCCGGCATTCAAGGGTAGTCCCCTTCCGATCCAACTTATGGTGCTAGTGATGTGACATTGGAAGCATCTCGGACTGCTACTGGGGAATTTACCATTTTCCCTGGATCGTTGCAGGACAATGTATGAGGAATCTCGAATAACTGTGATTTGTGGGAGGGAGGGGGGTCGTCACAAAACGCGTTTTGTGGAGGAAGATACCTACAGATGTAATCAGTATCTTGCTCGTTTGTTTTCGACAAGATCGGCTCCGTTTTAGATGGTATCTTCTAGATATTCTGGAAGAATTCACGCAAAAAGTGTTTTTGGGAGTTTCAAGGAATCTTCAGTGATAAATCGCTGTGTATTTATAGTCTGCCTATCCAACGTCACGTGCATTGATTGACTTGTTTAGTCAGCTTGACAATAAGCTTTTGATAAGAAATGTACAATTTAAAAAAAAAAGTATTTCATTTGATATTTTCATGCACAAGGAAGGACAAGTCAGACAACCGTTTATTTTTAAAATGTCTTTTTATTACGAGCTTACTACTAAATTATTACATAGTCCAAATACAACTATGTTAGTATGAAAATATTCTGCTGGATGTGCCACGGCTAAGGTAGCTGCGAAATATTTTTTGCGGCTATATTTTTTAACTTTAATGATATTAAAAGTTTCTTAATCTTATTTATAATATTGAGAAAATCTCATTAGAGAAAATGCTGACAGATTTCCACTCCCTGCAATATAAGCTTCAAAGTGTCCCCATATTCAAAGGAGGTGGTGGGGCAATTGATATCAGAAATATATTTATTATTTTTCATTTTGTTATATAATACAATAATTTTACGAATGTTTTTAATAAACCGTGAAAGCTTGTTTTGTTGAAGCACGTTGTATTTTTGGCAAACTGTAGTTGAACATTACGAATTAATTCAGGCACAATATACGAGTAAGATAGCCTTTTGGAAGAAGAAATACGTTTTTCTAAGTGTTACACAAAATTATATGTTATTTGTAGATTTAAAATCGCATTAAATAAAAATGTTATAAATAACCAACAATAGTGTGTTTCTCTGCTAGTGGGCAAAATATTATTTCGACCGAAACCTCTAACTTCAAACACGTCTTTTGGACATCAACTTTAAAAAAATCATTTATTATTATCTGTTTTTTTGAAGCATCTAGAATTTTTATTTATTAATAAACAATTGTATTTCCAAAATATCTTAAGAGCGTGGTGGGATCCGGTTGAGACCAATGTACAACGCGCGGCGGCGGTCACGCGCGGATTTTCACATGCGCCAATCCTGGGACAATTTGCATGTATCATTTGCGGCGATCAATAGCTCTCTCTGGTAGGCGGCGGACGGCCGCCAGGCCGTAACCCACCCAGCCGGCGCTTTTTTCCGCTCTTTCGCCCGCCACGCCACGCCATGCCACGCCACCTCCCTCCCCCTCCCCGGCCTTTCCCGCCCTACCCCGCCCCGTCCGCCCACCCATCCAATCGCCCCGACCACCCACCCACCCACCCACCCCAATCGCCCCGCATGCTCGTCTGCCCCAATCGTCCCGCCCGCCCGCCCCCCCGCCCGCCCCCCCGCCCGCCCCAATCGCCCCCCCCGCGCCCGCCCCAATCGCCCCCCCCCCCGCGCCCGCCCCAATCGCCCCCCCGCGCCCGTCCCAATCGCCCCCCCTCGCCCGCCCCAATCGCCCCCCCCCGCCCGCCCCAATCGCCCCCCACCGCCCGCCCAAATCGCCCCGCCCCAACCGCCCCGTCCGTCCCAATCGCCCCTCCGCCCGCCCCAATCGCCCCCCCGCCCGCCACAATCGCCCCCCCCGCCCGCCACAATCGCCCCTCCCCGCCCGCCACAATCGCACCCCCGCCCGCCCCAATCGCCCCCCACCGCCCGCCACAATCGCCCGCCCCAATCGCCCCGCCCCAATCGCCCCGCCCCAACCGCCCCGCCCCAACCGCCCCGCCCCTACCGCCCCGCCCAAACCGCCCCGTCCGTTCCAATCGCCCCGCCCTAACCGCCCCGCCCTAACCGCCCCGCCCTAACCGCCCCGCCCTAACCGCCCCGCCCTAACCGCCCCGCCCGCCCCATTCGCCCCGCCTGCCTACCCCGCCATACCCGTTCGATCGCTACGGAGGATGGCGGTTGGGAGCTGCGCCGCTGCGGACCCAATCTTATGGCGGGTCCACACATTCGGCATTCGCCGATAATCGAGCTGTTGCTCGTCCAGTCCCTATCAGCTGTTGTGTCCGGCGAATATTTGCTTCCTTTGATGTACCCTAAAGACTGACCGCAGTGAGTTGGGCGAACATCGAATCGTAGTGACCGCAGTGAGTAGGGTGAACATCGTCGTTCGTAGCTTGGCAAGTAGCAAGCAACTTATCCACACTACTTGGAATTCGGCGAGCGGTTGCTTTCTACTCGCCGAATAAGGAATGTGTGGAGCCGCCTTTATGGACTCGAGGTATCCCGAGCCCAAATTATTTTGCGGGCTTATCCAACGTAGAAAAAGGTTTGGTCACACGTGTTCCATGTGCGTAAAGTAATTAATCACGTAAATAAATGATCTTAGTAATAAATCACATAATTTATTTGAAACTTCAAAAATATTTTCATGTTTTGAATCTTTCTGTCAATATTGTGCTGAAAACTATTGATATTCTTGGGCATAATTCGGGCGCTCTGAACCAAGGCTCGGTGAGGTCGCATAAAACTGGGGGTGCGATTGAGACGATGTGCTGGAGGTGGCTTTTCGGTGAGTGGACGTTTCTGTAGAACTCGAAATTCTCTTTGTGTTAATTGATTTTGCACGAGGAAAAAAGTGGATTACTAATGTTGAAGAGTCTTCAAATAGAGAATTCATGGCCTTCCTTGTAGTAATCGAGTACGTCTGTCCGTCACTCACGGTTACACCCCTTTCTGTCCATCAGTGGAGACAAAAGAGGTTGTCATTCGACGCGTTTCGATCTCCTGACGGGGAACGGGTTATTTTTGCGGATCTACCCAGAAATTTTTCTAAAAAGTGTTTTATTAAGCAACTAAAACACCATTTGAGTGACTTACGGCCCCTACAGAGATAAGATGATCAATAGCTCCGATTTCTACAAAGCAAATCAATTGACCTAATACTCAGCCGGTTCCCTCTAAGATATTCTGGCAGAATCCTAAAATTTCCATGTTTTTTATGTCATCAATGCACATACGAGCGCATTGATAAAACACTGGTAATTACTTTCTAAAATATCTTTCTAAAATTGTTGTGAATCGATGCGACTTCATTCTTGAAAATAACGTAGTGAAACAAAACTGTAAGCAAGTATTGTAATAGACGATACTTTATTGTTTGTTATTGCCTTCGTTACGAGTTCGATATACACTGCATAACTGTCCTGATTCGAGAGGATCGTGGTTACGAGAGAAATGTGAGAACAGTTGAATGACGTTACATTTCTCTTATAGAGGGAATTATGGGAGGGAAATATGAAAAGACGCACCGAGTCAAGTTAACATCTAGTTAATACAGATAATAAGTATATCTGAATCATTAAAATTGGGTAAAAAAATTGTCTGGGGTGACAAAAAGCCCGGGCCAAAGGCCCTCGGGCTTTTAGTCACCGCTCTATCATTAATACCCGTGTAACCTTTTTATGCACGAAAAAAGTACGAGCAGGGGCTACTGAAATATGTTTAGAATGTGTTTTTATTATGAATGCAAAACACTAATGATACTTTTTAATATGAAAATACCCGCCAAGCTAAGGTAATTATTATATAGTTTAGTGTGACAGAGTTGGAATGGAAACATTTCAATGGCCTATTAATAAAATGTTTAAAGAGAAATTAAATATTAATTTAGTAAATTGATTGTTTAATATTTTATATTCGTGTTGTTGAATATTTTATATATTGAAAGAATAATTTAGTTCAATGTAAACCTCTACTTTGTGTGGACAGAGGTCACAGCCAATATTCACTTTGCAAAATATTTTTTTTATTAATGTGCACTTCCTAAAAAAATATTCATTTAAAACCATCCTTTAAACCAACAATTCATCTTCGAAAATGTTTTTAACTAATCATCAACCGGATTCATCTGAAAATACATTGCAAACTTTTATTAAAAATGCACTTTTCATTTTCCAGTTTACTCGAATGGCACTTTTTCCTTCCTCTTAGCTATATTCATTTAGTAGGAAATTAATTTTTTTTTTAATTTTATGGTAATTTGCTTATTGTTCAATAAGTTTGGATTGCGAATCCATGAAGTAAGGGTCATTCACATTTGTAAATGTGTTCATGAGCTCACCAGTTGAAGTTTGCGTTGGAGGAAATATTGACAGTTAGAAGCTGAAACAAATGTAACTTCCAGTTTGCCCAGAACCATGATTAATGTGAATGGATTTTCTATCAAGCTTTACTTTGCGTGATTTATGTGACATGTTGTCTGATATTAATTAGCGCGCATAGATAACTCAGAAATTCTGCGTTTTACGCTCTCTTCTATCTCTTCTTTACCATCCTCTCTCTCCTGTGTTTCCCTGCGTTTCTTTCGTATTCTCTCCCATCTCTCTCCCTCTCCTTCCCTTTCTGCCTTTCCCCTCTCCTCCTTCCCTCCTCTCTCACCCTCTCCTTCCTCTTCTGCATTTCCCTTCTCCTCCTTCCCTCCTCTCTCTCCCCCTCTCCCTCTCTTCTCTTCCAGCCTCTCTTTCTCTGTGCTTCCTTCCTCCCTTCCATCTCTCAACGCCATTCTACCCTTAGATATTCAACGGCAGATGTTTCAACAGTACCAAGAGGATGTCACGTCGATATTTATACACTTATATCGTTGTTACAGGCTTTTAAGCATTTATGCCTCTTCATTGTTAGAATAGCCTTAAAAATAATTGTTGTGCTTAGCAAATTTTCAGGTAATTTATGGAAGTTCATCATTTTTAAAATGTTAGAATTTTCCTCAGGTTTATGTCGCACATAAGTGTGAAACGTAAATGCACTCGTTACATGGACGTGGCAGAGACAATGTATCTTTGGAAGAAAACTGTGCCCTACCATCTTGACGCCCCTCAGCGGCCACTGCGCGTGCTCGTAGGGACTCTTCTTACCGGAGTAGTGGGGTAGGCGGCGCCGGGGCGGTCCTACGTCAGCTTATCGAGCCGCCGCGTCGCGGCGGCGTGTCGGCCCTTCCGCCCATCGAGGCCACCAACCTCTCTAGCTTCGGCGCTAGCGCCGCACCATTGTGCCCCCCTCACACCACTCTGCACCGCCTGACACCACCGTACACCACCCGGCATCACTTCGGGTCGTCCTGCACCACCGAGCCCTATATACGAGCTCGGCGACACTCTTGGTTCTCCGGGACCTGCCGCTTCCTGCCAACATCCAGTGCCCCCCCGACACCACCAGGCACCATCCGCCACCACCCGGAATCACGCAGGGCTCTTTTCGGCACCACACTGTGCTACTCAGCCGTGCGTAGCGCCTCTTCACCCCTCCCCCTCACGCACACACGCACGCACACCAGACGGTACCTGGCACCAGATGGAGCCAGCGCTAACTCGACACATCCCGCACGACCCGTGTTTCGCCCCTGTGATTACCTCTGCACCGGCTTTCATCGCAGGCATATCACGGCGCGCTGACCCCGTTTGACCCCGGCCGTATCCCTTTAATCTGCCGTCATCCTGGCGTTATCGAGATCCCCCGAGTAGTAATACCCCGGTATCGTGCGTCGCTCCACCGCTATCCCCCATCCCCCACCTGCGCCGCCACCGCTCCGCGGATCACCACCATCATCTCCTTTGGCACAGCCCCGCAAGCGTTACATGCCCCCCCCCCCGTTGCGCGTCCCTCGGTGCATTCGCGGGGAATAAGAGAATCGCCGACGCGGCCCTTTCGCTGGAGGGTGCTTGCGGCGTCAAGGAAAAGCTGCCACTTTTTCTTATATTGGGAAGCCTAGCGGCGGCACGCACGGGGTTCAGGGTTATTCGATTAGACGTTACGAAACGAACAATTGAAGGGAAGTTGCCTCCTGCACAAGTGGAAAACCGTCTTGGATTGGCCGAGCAATTTGCGCGGATCACTCGGGCGTGGCATGACACGGCACCATTTAACAAAACACGTAAGAGAATGGTGACCTATTTTTGTAAAAAGGAGGATTTTTTTTATTACAAAAGATTACTTGTGTACGTATATTCATTTATACATATTCGAAATATTCGTGTACGTCATCCTAGAATGTGTTGAAGGACTGTAGAATCACAGACGATTTGAATGAGTTGCAAAAAAATGTAGGTTGAAGTCTAGTGGGACTAGGGAAGACTAAAGGAAACTTGTGGAAGCGCTACGTGCCCCAACTAGAATGGAATGGTTCTTGTACTACAATCGAATAACACGAATATTATTTGTTGCATGGAGTTGTTGCTGAAGTGTATATATTTTATGTCGATGAAGAAAGACATGACACACTCTGAAAACCATTAGAAATGAGATCACGGGAAAATGTTGATTCGTTCATCGCTCCGTTCACTCTCACAAGAGCTCGAACCGTTTGACCCTCGTTGGTCAAGACAAAAATCTTTCCCATTAAGACTTCCACAGACCCACTGAAGCAGCTGTCACCGCGAGTGCCCAAGACCGTCCATTTTCTTCCTTTCCCTGCCATTGGACTTGAATCAAATCGCCTGGCACGCCTTCTTTTAACTTCTTAATGAAAACTTTCCCGAAATCGCGGCACCATTACGGCATTTATTAAAATCCCGCGGGAATCGGAAAACTAAGAGCGTTTCTTGAGCGCGACTTGTTCGAGACGCATTGAAGTGCAAAAATGTCGACTGAAAAAAGGAAATCTAAGAAAGAAACTCTTCCATTCATCCGTTGAAGTTCTGCTCTCGACGCTTACGTTCCGAAAATCACACTTTTCTTAATTGCAAATGAGTGACTCGTTTGCGAAAAATGTTTACTTATTCGATGCTTTTTGCTTTATAAGATTCTCTCTGTGTTCTTCTCATGTCAATGAGAATATCAGTACAATGCGTGTACGAATAAGTAGCTTACACTTAGCTGGTACGAGCTATCGCTTACACTTAGTAGTACGAGCAATCGCTATATCCTACGATTCGAAATATTGTGGATTCTAGTCCCGTTAAGTGCATGGTTGTTTTCACTTTGTTGTAAGCAAAGATTAACCACCCCGCTGTAATCCACACAATAACCTACATCATTTTTGCATGGTTTCGCAATTGCCTGTAAAAGCGAAGCATCAGTTGACTATATTAGGCTGTAGCTAAGAGTTATGGCTGTAGCCATACTCCCGTCTGGAATATTGCACTAAAAGATGAGGTATTTTTATGTGTTTCTACAACTTTTAGTCCCAGTGTCATCCACGGCCGTGTACTGTATACTCAGTTTTCGTACATCCTGTACGAATGTATTGTTTTCTTTTAACTCTGTGCGTGTTTGTGGGTTTGTGTGTGTCTATGAGTAAATGTGTGTGTGTGTTTGAAGTTAGCTTCAAGAACTCTCTGATGACGGGCTAGATGCTTTGCGAGTGCGTCGGACGGCGTATTAACCCTTTCTTTCCCTCGTCTCGTTGCAGGCTCCTGACGGCTCGTGGCACGGCGGTGGAGGCGACGACGGCGGCGGCAGCAGCTGCCGGGCAGCAGCAGCGGCGGCGGCCACGCGGCTGCGGCGCCACTAGCGAGCGGCGGCGGCGGCAGCGGCGGCGGCGCGGGCGGCGGCGGGGGCGGCGGCGGCGCTGCTGCTGCTGCTGAGCGCCCGTGTGCGGGGGCGCGGGCGCGGGCGCGGGCGGGATGCTGCACGACGCGCTGTCGGAGGGCGGCGGGGGCGGCGGCGGGGGCGGCGGCGGCGGCGGCGGGGGCTCCGCCATCGTGGCCGCCGCCAAGCTGCCGCACTCGCACTCGACGCCCGCGGGGGTGGACGGCACGGGCGGGGGCGCGCGCACGCCGCCCGCCACGCCCAAAAAGGGCGGCAAGATGCTGGCGGTGCGCGTGCAGATGCTCGACGACTCCGTCACCATGTTCCAAGTGCAGGTGGGTGGCAATATGCGGAGACCAGGGTTGTCCAACGTAGAAGAGCTTACGGGCCACATATCAAATTCTGATTAAGCCGCGGGCCTCACCGTAATTTAAGATAGTTTTTACCCTATACTGCGATTTTTCTAACAGTGCCCCTGGCAGGTATCAGCTGTTGACGTTTTCATCCAATCGAGAGGTCAAACGTCATCATAGTGACGTCACTGTGGTGACGTTCAAGCTTCCGATTGGATGAAACCGTCAACAGCTGATACCTGCCAGGCGCACGGTTAGAAATATCGCACTGTAACTACTGAGATTATACTCAAACGTATATTAGATACTACTTTTATTCAACATACTTAATGATTAATGTACATACGAGAAAATATATGTCCTTAAACCAAAATTAAGATGAATTGTGCAATTGTATTATATTTGGTTGGTACGAGTATAATACATATTTCAGAGCAGTCGCGGGCCGCTAGTTGGAAAGCCCTGGCTTAGACAGAAACATTAGTGATAGACTGAAATATTCACAATGTCCAACATAAACGTAATCAAAATAAGATTGTATTTTGACTGTGGGGTATTGTAGTCGACTGTTGGTTGGATGTGAGAATCGATTTCTAGTTATCGAATGTCTGTGACGTGCAGGTTTGATTTATATAATATTTTAATTTCAATAAAAATTAAAACTAAATGATATTAGGCCTACTGTGAATTACAACAACTAAACAATACTACGAATACAACAACAAAACGAAATTACAAAAATATCTGCATTACAAAACAAAGCAGAAAACAGACGAAAATCAACCACACAATTTGGAAAACCAGTCCTTTGTTCGATCTAACGACATCGATCCTATTTCTATACTCGATGTTGAGTTAACGAACCGTGTTTGATTCATTTATTTCTTACTTAAGCTCGAGCACAGAAGCTTGAAGCTTGCAAGCTGTAAAGTTAACGTCTTACGTGTTATGCTTATACGAACGCATTGTGAATGAGTCCGCTTATTGACGAAGTCCTAACTTTTATGTTAACGCCATGCTTGTATTTATGTTTGGATTGTGAATGAGCCTTTACAGTGTGTGTTTGTTACCGTAGCAGTGGCAGGTTGGCTACAGTCGGCATTACGTAAGGGTGGCAAAGCTGGGACTCGGAGGCCCCTTGATCAACGTTTGACGAACTTTTCGAATTAGTAAATAATAATAATAATAATAATAATAATAAATACAAAAACGAAGGGTGTGGCGTAAGGAATGGCAACTATTATTTTTGTGAGAATACGAGCGCGGATGGAAAATGTTAAATAAGCAAATGACAGGTATGAACTAAGTGCATGGACATTTACCGACACACCAAAATTGTGTTACTCATTATTTATTAAGATAGGCATTTGAAATGTCAGTTCTGGTTACATGTTCGTAAGCATTACAGCATATACGAGTTGACAACATTTCAAAAGCATTACATGTGTATTCTAAAGGCCCGATTAGACAGATGCTCGATTACTGCACGTGCCACGTCGGTCCGCACACTCACAGGTGGTTGCTGATTAGTGGTTGCTACGCGTCCACGCAGAAACTCTCTTGCCCATCTTGCGACTGTCCGGTATGAAAGGGCATTATTCCCAGGAGATTCCACAAATTCCCTGTGACATTCTCAAGCATTTCTCCCATAGAGGACGACTCTCTTGGTTTATGAGCGCTGCTCCAAACTGATTGCGTTCATCCCTCCCGGCGGGTGTCAGACAACTGATTTCTCATCGCTCAGAGTGCCAGTAGGACTCTCTGTTGTGAACGTACATTGGTTCAGCATTTCTTTCACGCGATAAATTAAATTGTGCAATCCAATAACATTTTTAGAAAAAATATAGTTGAGATTACCTCTGCTCCAACCCTTGTACGTATAATTCAATAAACACTTTTTTAAAAGCTACATTTGACGTCCAAAATCAAACAATAAACCAAACACATCTTACATTTGAACAAATTTGAATTTAAATTGGAGCAGTGTGTTTCGATAGATGTTACGTAATGTTTTTTGTTTATCCTGTTACCTTGTTAATCTTGATAATTGAAATAAAAATACAAACGCTGTGTTTTTATATTTCCGATTGGTGAAAGGGGGGGAGAGATATTATTTGTTTGTTTTGGTATAGTTTTTCTTGTGGACTACAATCTTCGGGGGGGGTACATGCTTTCCAACGCCATACTTCTAGAAAAAGTCTTTTTTTTTCTTTTTTTTCTTCTTTTTTTTTCGGAAAGAATATCATGTTTTTTTTTGTTTTTTTTTAAGTTTCCAGAAACAACACTTTAGTTGTACAAAATGTTAAGAATGTTGACCTATTCTCAGGTAGTATCTGCTTGATTGTGGGAATTGCGTGGTTGCAATTCTAATGGAGGGCAGTCAATGACCATTTCCTTTCTTAAGAGTCTGTAGAATGTTGTCTCACGACCGACTTTTATTCAATTAGAGGTATGTGGCCTAGACGAAGTCGGTCAACGACCACGTTGGAACTCCTACGCTTGGGACACTTGACAAGACTTATACAACCTCAAATGAAATTACCTACATAAAACCAATACCTTTCTGTAATATTTAAAAGATTCTGTAGTTTTTGGTTTTATATTTTAGTTTCACATATTTAAATCAAAGACGTGGATCAATTGAGTGACATTAAAATTAAAGATTATAAAATCATTATTTGTACTTAAAGAAGATAGGAGTTCAATAAAATTTAAAATGAAAGCCGACAGGTGATTCGATAAGATCGACCGAGATTACCTGATCATTGTTTACAATTCGATATGCATTGTGTTATTTGTAAAGTTATTCATTTCTACGTCGAGAGGAGATGTGATCTGAACTTCTCTTTCTTGATTTTGAAATATACGAGGATTTTCTTTTTCGAGATTTTGCATTAATGGATATCCTAAAGTCAAAACTTGTTAGTATATGTGGTTGTAGAGATTTTTTTTCGTCATGGTACATTTTTGAAGCACCGAGAAGGTTATAATGAACATTTATTTCTTTTTTAATTGTAATATAAAGACTTATAATATAATGTTAAAATAATATAAAGAATGGTGGGATGCCAGACCCGAAGAGTCGCCTTGAAAATAGTAAATTGAAGTTGTTCCTGACGGTGCAGTGCTATGGTACAGTGATATTTACGAATATATGTCCATTAATTGTACGTAGATTTGGGAGTTAACATTAAAAATAACGTAACAATTACATATTTAGAACACATTTACATATTTAGAACCATTACATATTTAGAATGGGTTTGTTTTAGAATGGAATTTGATCTTTCATCTCAACCAAAGCTAGAGATGATCACTTTAAATGAAAGGTAGTGGGCTAGACGTATAATGACTTGTTCTTATCAACAGGTTTCGTTGTATAAACACTAAATTTTAATTTGTTAAAATTAATTGAACGAATGCTAATCTGCGTTCATTTGTCATTACGTCGTTTTCAAGACTAAACTACATTGTGGGGTTGGAAAAATTAGTTGGTGTTGGCTGTTTTGTTGTGGGTGTTAACGTATCAAAATCAGTCGTACTTGCACGAGGTTGAAGTTGGAGAAGCTAAGATATTGTTTTTAGTACGGAGATTTGTTTTTAAACGAAAAGGATAGTGATATAAACGTAATGTCCAGAATAATTTGACACATGTGTGCCTTTACAAAAAATTGTCAATGTTTGTAATCACGTGTGATGCATTACGTTTTTAAGTTAAGGTAGATAGATAGTTCTACTGCAGCTTACATGTATAGATTTAGGTAAATATAAAACATTTCGAATACATTTTCAGAAACGTGTTTAACTTTGTTTACACTGAATAGAGATTGTACGGTTCCAGAATTTGTAAACCTCCTCACATTTCATTCGTCTGGGAGATTACTTACTGAACGACATGAAACAATTTTGGAGTTTTTCTAGTTTCCTTTGAGAGCGTATGTACAGTTCTATTTGTGCGGTATAATCGCAGGGGTTCAGCTAGTTTATATTTATTATTATTTGGTATTAGCTTGCTTTCTTACGGGATTCGTTAAACGAAGTGAGGCCTTTAGTCCGTCAGCACGGGATCTACTTGTTGCGGAGAGCAGCGTGGTCTCTTGCGAGTGCTCTAGGCTGTCCGGGTGACGCCGCGACGAAAGCTGTGGTGCCTGTAGCGTCGTGATGAAATGAGACGACAGGATATCATAACATATACACATTTATTTACAATTTATGAGCAAGGATAGCATGGTTGGAAGTACAGAGCACTTATAGAGTTCCACTCGCGTGGTGCCAATGTACCTGTTGTCACCAGGACGAGCGACCCTCTGCTGGACAGCGACCGCCGTCTTCGCTGTCTTTCTCACGAATGTCCGAAACGCGACGCGCTCCGGTCCTCCACCGCCCTCCGTGGCCAGTCACGTGATGTCACCATATGCTGGTCGTACCACCCACGCTGAAGGGGTACAGAGGAAGAGGCTGCACTTTTGCCTTTGAGAGAAAGTCAAGGGCCTTTGTAACCAAAAATAAGGCCCTTCCCCCTCTTCCGTTGTTAGTACTTGTTTAGCGAACATGACCTCCGGCTGATCTGTTTCCGGTTGGAGACCGTCTCACATCGAAAGGCTATTGTCTGCTACGTTACAGTGCCGACGTTTCGACCATCTTGTCGTGGTCTTCCTGAGGGCTGGTCCGCTCTCAAGTTCATATGCCGGTGTAGTCAAGGTGGATGCCATGAGCGGGAGTCCATGGCGTGAGTGACACGACGAAATCGCCCCTTCACGTAGTTCGTGACCTCGCCACCACAGACAACGCCATCCGTAATGTAAAACGGCGGGGTAACTAATAGTTTCCTTTCCCGACGTTAGTTGCGCAGAGTAGCTCGTGGCATGCTACGGAGCCACGACGCGTGCCACTACCACCAGTAGAAGACCTTGATACCACTGTCATATACGGATGGGGTCGCCGGCCATTCCGGCACAGACCATCCCTGAGGAAGGCCACGACAAGATGATCGAAACATCGGCCTCACAGCCTTCGACGAGGCGTCAGCCAGGAGCACTCGGAAGGCTGCGGCCGCGGAAGCCTACGACTTCACTCGTGCGAAGTGGCTGCCGCGACCGTACCGACGGCGGCGGCGTGGACCGGCTGCTGGTGCATTATTCATTAATGGCTTCATACGAGAGGCGAGACTGCGGCGGCGGCGGCGGCGGCGGCGGCGTTGGCGCGCTTTACCTTCGTAACGAGCGACGAGAGCGGCAGCGGCCGGACACTGGCGGAGCCTGGGATGAGGCGAGCGACGAGATCACGCCCGCCAAATTACATGCATTCCGTCGCTGCGACAGCTCGAACCGTGTCGAGTAAAATGAGATATTCCGGACAATATTTTCCTGTGATGTGTCAAAGTGACAGAAAGTGTCAGACCGTTCTTTATAAAAAGAAATGTTTGCAATGTATAGTTCTAACACAGTGCAAACGTATAGGATGGAGAGGGTGCTCGACATTATCAGAGCTGCGAAGAATTTTATTAAATTCACGTTTGACGCACTATCTAACTGCATTCGTCTTTAACTATGTTATTCGTCTCTGTGCTCTCTATCTCTAACCATACACGACGTATTGTGGACCTAACACACTTCCATAAAATTATCCGCAAAATTTACGAAAACATCGTAAATAAAAAGAAAGACGTCTTGATGGTTGTCTGCTGCTCCGTATTTAAGGGTGATTGTCGCTATGAATTCTCTTTTGTGGATCGAATTACTATGATGATTGCTCATAGTAATGTATCCCGCAAAATAGAATTTACGTGGAGTGTGCAAACCCCTTTTTAACGTAAGTGAAGGTTATGAACATATTTTCTTCAGGATATTACATCATGTCCATCGTTTCATGATAAAATGTTCAGCTCGCCAAAAATAAATAAATTTGCTGCTACGATGCGCAATTCTTGACCTGTCCTTTCTTTTTCGAAGTGCACTCGTCCGGTCGTAAAATCAGTCTAAAATCGCTCGCCTTTGTGTGTTGGGAAGATGTATATTTTATATGCACTCTATGGCATCCACGAATAGCCACTTCACCGGCTCTGCGGTGCTCGTATGTTGTCGAGTCCTGTGAGGAGTTGTTCTCAGAGTCGTTTTTTTACGTAATATTTTGCATGCGCCGGGGCATTTGACTTGCTAGTACCGCCCAGTTCTCTTTGCGTCGTCCTCTTTTTAGTGAAATGATGCTTAAAAATTCTGTGACATAATGGCAACGGTGATGAATACATAAGAAGATAAAACGCAAGCTCCGTACACACACTTTCTATTTTGCGTAAAAGGTGCAAAAGAAGGTTTTGTAGTGAAGGTGGCGATAATTCTATAAGGGAAGACTTTGTAACATGTAAGAAATGAGGATAAAAAAGTTCAGGATGAACATAATTAGGAATTCACTCTTCCAGGCTGGATTTTTGTAATGTTTTCATTTCGTCTGCCACGCCAGAAAATTATCTTTTGGTTATTAAATTAAATTAAATAAAGTATCAAAGTTATTTAATGGAAATTGTAGAAGAGAAAATTTTCATTTAATTATTAGTCCGAAGGATACGCTGAACATATCTCTTCATTTGTTTAGAAATCTTATCTTACCGTTTAAAAACTTTTTTTAATTTCCATTCTCCATTCTTTACGTAACGGAGTCCACATATAAATGGAAAAGAATAGCGTCTACATCGCGTACGAGTTATATTTTACGTTTTTCTTAGTTGCGTGATCGTCAGAACGAATGGACTGTTCGCCATGTGGTCACCTACGCCGTTCCTGCCGAGTATCGTGCTCCTAGTTAATGAGATAGAAACACTGTTGCATTAAGTAACATTTTAAAAATTAAATTTAGTAACTACTAGACTGAGAACTTACCAACTACAGACGGATTTGGTAAGTTCATGTTAAACACGTGAACAACGGACCTTGACAACGAAGGATGTAGTTTATTTATACTATTTTGACATTATAAATGAGAGATTCTGTTCTTAGATATTTTTTTATTTAACCAGACCGCTGTTTTACAGAGCTTAGTAATCAGTATGGTATCCAACTAATTCTTATGTTCGTAAGGAGAAAAAATGTGAAGGAAACTAAAAATCTTTAATATAATTCCCAACTTTTTAAGTGCATTTTACACATGCACTAAACATGACGAAAAGCTGTCCTATGCAAGTACGTTGAGAAAACTTGTAACCTCGATTCACGTGCCAACCTCATGGAATTGTCTCCTCATGAACGCCCTACCCTTTTTTCTGAACGGTGGAGAATTTTCCGTGCCGGATTTGTATCGCCGGCTGACAGGGAACTGAGCTCCGAGTGAAGGGGACGAAGTAGGTGAAGTGTAGGAAAAAGGGTCAGTAGGGGAGGAGGCGGCGGAGGAGGATGAGGGGAGAAGCGCAGGCTCTCCCCGAGAATCTCTTCGCTTCGCACCACACCAGCCCCTCCCCGCTCCACCCCGCCCGCCACGCTTAGCTCGCCCAGTCATTCCCCGTTCTTCCCTGTTACGCTCGTTCGCGTCCTGCCTGTCACGCCCCGCTCCTTTCCACCCCATTCGACCTCTCCCGATTCTACCCCATCTTCACTCGACTCCGACAGGCCCTTCATCACCCACCCCGCCCCTCCTCTACGCTCCGTGTCTTGCATGTTCCCCGCCCCGTCCCACTCCGCTGCATGCCACTCCGCCTATCTCCGCTCTACCCCGCTCTCTCCGCTCCTCTCCGCCTCCGTTCCAAACAATCACTCTCCGCTCCACACACACCTATCCTGCCCCTCTCTGCTCCATCCCGCTTCTCTCCGCTCCACCGCACCCGTCTCCGCTCCACCCTATCCCTCTCCGTTCCATCCTGCCCTTCTCCGCTCCACCTCATCCCTCTCAGCTCCACCCCACCCGTCTCCGCTCCACCCCACCCGTCTCCGCTCCACCCCATCCCTCTCCGCTCCATCCTGCCCCTCTCCGCTCCATTCCGCTCCTTTCTTTTCCACACCCCGCCTCGTCCACCCTGCCAACACCACTCCACTCTGCTTCTGCCCGCTTGTCCTCGCCTGCTCCTGACCTCCCTTTCCCGCTCCCCCCCCCCCCGCTCTCCCACCGCCGTCTCGCCCTCGCGAGGGCCTCAGGAGGCGGAGCGAAGAACGGCCGGCGAACAGACGCCGCGCGCTCTCCACCGGATATTGGGTTTTAATCTGTTGTCACGCCCATTGAGCGCGCACACGGCCGGAGATTTACAGGCGACGACGGTTGTTTTTATGTTATTTTTAATCTTGCGTGTCGCCGGCCGGTTGTGTCTGCAGTTGCGACGGCTGGAAACGGCGGAGCTCCGGGACACGTTGGCGAGGTACGCAAAGGGGAGGAGACACGGCCGTAGTTTTATGAAACCTCTGGCGAACATGCTATTGAACTTCGTTGTTACGAAATGAAATTGGTTTTGAGTAAGATTCCATCTCATGAATATACGAGTACATCGAGCTGTCGTATTTTATCGGAAAGCATGTTTACCTGCTGCAGTTTCTCTTGGCTATTGGAATCCGAGTCTGTATTTCTTCTGTCTTTGCCCCTTTCTACTGACTTTTCTGTGTATGAATGTAAACTAAAATATTCGTATCGAAGTAAAATTCAGTCGTATTTATTAGTGGAGTATTCTATGGAATATCTCTATTCTAGTTTGCATTCTTACGTTCTGTGTTTCACACTTCACGTAATCGCAAGTTCAGAATATCGGTTTAATTTGCAGAAATCACTTCGGTATTCTAGTCGTTGCATGCTGTCTCCGTTTAGAGATATAGCTTGTGTTTGAGTGCCGCTTATTAAGCACCGTGCTAATGTTGCGAGAATTGATTGGTCTTGCTGCCTGGTTCGGGTTATGATTCAATCCGTAGCCGTCGGTGCCGTGTGGAATGAATGCCTTTACGTGTGGATGGCGTGCGCGATCCGGCGCACGCGAGGGCCCGTTCCCGTCGCTGGGTCGCCGTAGGAGGTCGCGTGCTCCGCGTGGGCGACGGCGCCGCGGCCGGGAGCCGGCGGGGGGGGGGAGGCAGGGGTGGCGCGTTGCCAGGAGCAGCGCCGCATCCGCGCCCGGGCTTCCGGTCGGCCCCGCCGCGCCGCGCCGCGCCGCGCCGCGTGCGGCTGCTGACACGGGGTCAGGGCGGGCGAGCGGGCCAAGCGAGGCCGGGCCGGGCGGGGCCGACAGGCCAGGGCGTGTGACCTGGCCTGTGGGGTGGGACGAAAAAGAGCTGCCGGGGTGGCGCGGCGGGGGCCGCCGCCCGTCGCACAGCCGCCAGCCGCAGTGCAGGCGCGCGGTGGCGGGGGCGTGGCGAGGCGGGGGGAGGCGGAGAAGGGCGGGGCGGGGGCGGGGCCCGTCGGGCGAGAGAGGCCGGGCGGGGCGCCCGGGTATCGACCCGCGCCACAAGACGGGCGCGGCCGTGCGTGCGGCAGGTCGGGCCCGTTCCGCCCCCGCTTCGCGCGCCGGCAGCTGCGTGGCGGCGACGGCTCTTCCGGGAGGTCACGCGGTGGAGCCCCGGCTGCGGCGACGGCCCGTCCCCGTCCGCCTCGTCGCCGCACTCCCACGCCCAGAGGCGGCGCGACTCGGCTCGGCGGCCGCCCGGCGCGAGCTCTTCACAGCCTCCGAGAGCGGTCATTACTTTTTTAGGGCCTCCGTCGGCTCCATTGTGCTGCTCGTTGCCGGCGCGACGGCGGTGGCGTGCCCGCCAACGACGTCGTGAAGGCGCGCCCGAGCCGAGCCGAGCCAAGCGATGCGAGGCGAAGGAGGGCCGACCACCTCGTGGCTCCGGGACGGTCCCTGGCGCTGACTCAGGCCCCGAGCGCGATCTCGCGACGCCATCGATTTCCGATTCGGGCGCCTGCACCGGGCAGCGACGACGGTGGCGGCGGCGCGAGTATGGAAACTGGACCCGCGAAAGCGACAGCCGGGAGGGAGGGGGCGGGACGAGGCGGAGAGGGGCGGGCCCGTGAGCAGCTCCGCGCCGCTGTCGCCCACCGGCGCGTGACTCGCCGACGTCTACCGCGCCGCCACGCTGCTCCACCCGGTTCCACCTCGCTCCTCTCCCTCTCCGCCCGCCCAGACACGGTGCTTCCCGAAATGTCTCCTTCCTGGATGAATGCTGGCGCGATCCCGACTGCCTACCTCGCGGGCCAAGACCCAGCACTTTTGGGCCTCCGGGACGACTTATTCAAGTTTACCATAACGAACGAATTTCGATGTACATTACGAGAATTAGGTCACAAATAACAGATGAATATCATTTTAATTTAACAGAGGTGCCCGAGGATTTTTCTGGGTCCATTGTCTAGTCGACTTGAAGAATTTTTCATTTACACTGAATTTAAAGTGTGCTTGTACTCGTAAACATATAATTAATATTTAAAACGTAAAAAATTGATCTATTGAATGGCTTTCATTAATAAACAAAAATAGTAAAAGCTATAACTTAGAAAATATAGGGGAACCTCAATAATTCATTAGCCAGTTAGTGTTCACATTATCCTAAATGGGTGGATAAAGTCTAAAATAGAAACAGTTCCGAACTATGGTTCCGACTTCAGCCGATTGAAGTGTACATTAACCAACACGATTGGCTAGATGTAGGTGAAATAAGTTGCGAAGTGGCTAGCCACTACGAAGTGCCTGGAGTAGTAGGTGAAATAAGCTACGGTGACGAGGAATAGTAGATATTAAAATATGATAAACAGGGATCAGACTGCTGGTGGGAAGTTTATGAGGCCATTGAGATATAAGGTGTGTAGTTTCGTGCTCCACCGTGTCAGTCAGAAATTTCTACTGCACTATACGACCTCACCTAACCTAACCCACCTCACCTTCTAGACTTCAGTTGTCGCTTCTCTACGGTTTTCCGATATGGTGCATGGATGCTCCGGCCTTCGAACATACCGATTAACATAAATCATCCTTGATCATTTGCATCGCATTTCTCTGTCAAAATACTTTTCACCAACACACAAGACACGCGTACTTTCGGAAAATCACGTTATTTTTGCCACTGCCATGTGGCTAATGCCAACATTAGCCAAATATCCGAAATGATCCGTTTGTTAATCATACAGCTTTTTCCAAACCGTTTGAATATTGTGCGAATTAACTGGCTATTGTTTGAAATTACGAAGAGCGTTAATTTAATGAAGAATAAGAAAACTTAGATTTATACGACACAGGGTGCGAAGTTGAGGCGAACGCAAAGGGCATCAAAAGAAGTCGAATTCAAAACAACTTTCTGCAAATTGAAACAAAATGACAATGCGTCTGCTCGATACAATGGAATGCGCCGAACATTTAAATGGCAAACGCTTCTTCAGTGATTTTAGAATTGTAATCCTAGGGTTTCTATCCAACCGTGTCACGTGAGAATACCTTGTTTCATTCACAGAAGCGCAACCAGGATTTTCCTAGGGGGTGGGGTGGAGCTACAAGTATAGTGTCCAGGCGACTTGATGATTTGTTAAAAATAATTCTTTATTTGTTTCGAATTTAAAATTTATTTTGATTTGTTTAACATTTACAATTAAGATGTTGAATGACTTTCGTTTGTATAGAAAATTAATAAAAGCTATGTTTTTTTAATATGAATCAATTGCTTCTGCGGGGTTTGCTGAAGTCCCAATATCCCCCTCCCCAGGGGGGGGGTGAGTTACTGTTCATTCGGACAATGTCAACATTCAACTACGTCGTTTAATTGTGTTTATGGGATCTTCCTTCGAGTCGTAGAGAACAGGGACATTAATAATAATAATAATAATAATAATAATAATAATAATAATAATAATAATAATAATAATAATAATAATAATAATAAAATTGCCTTTATTAGTGGCGAGGCTCAGGCCATTTGGCCTGCTCTTCCGCCTAACCACATTAAATAAATACATTATTTCATAAACTAGGAAGAAGATCAAGGGGGGCAAGATACTTTTACTTCTGGGAGAGAAAACTAGGGACCATCCCGGCATACGCCTTAAGCGATTGAGTAAACCCAGAAAACCTCAATCAGGATGGCTGCTGAAGGCCGAGGACATTGACAAAAAAATTAATCCATGTCTGCCTTAATACTCCGCGTGTTGCTCGCTGCTGTCATTTTAATAGAAAGCAGCGCCTGAAGTTCACTGGGGCAGGGGCGCCTGACACTTTTAATCCGGACGTGACCGCACCAGACGCCCTGCAGTTGGTGTGTCGCATCGTCAGCTTCCTGTTTTCCGCTGCTGCCCAGAGGCGATAGAGCTTGCCTTACGGGAAGGGGCGAGCGGCCAGGGCGACGACGCCCCGGAAGTGCGGACGCATCCACCGCCCCACCCCATTTTCTCTCTCTCTCTCTCTCTCTCTCTCTCTCTCTCACACACACACACACACACACACACACCACATACTCACATGGCACTGCCCTGCTCTTCCCCTGCTGCGCACACATCAGCCGTGTGTAAGCTGCGTGAAGCCAAAACGTGCTCGAGGAAGGGGAGAAACCAGTCTCATAGTTGAGGGGAGAGTTAAAGCCCCGCCCCCCTCCCGAAATTAATAATTCTTCTAAATTTTGCGCGATCCGTTCGACAGGTGCTAACGCTACTGCAAAGAACACGAGCGAACTACGTTCGCGAGCCTGGCTTGTGCCGGTTGTAAATCCGTCGCTGCCGCTTTGTTTCCTGTTGTGCGTACAATGAAGCAGGTAGTAGCTGTGACAGATTTACAGCCGGCATGAGGCAGGGCCGTCAAGCGATGTTTTCCTGTGGCTGCATAGTCTAATGCGAACTAATGTGACACTGTCATCGTACACACATGATAACAAGATAATAACCTTGATGAAAATTAATCATAATTTTGTAACCGTAATTCGCGAAATGTTAAAGTCTCTGGCAGTTCGGTATTTAAAGTTCTTGTGTTAGTAATATTGTTCATGTGTTGAGCTCTGGAGAAGTCTAGAGGATGGGTTTTTGTGCATTCCTTGGTGTCAAATGTCAAGCACGGAAACTAAATCATGAAGTGGGTGGTGATGAGTTTGCACTGCTTTTCTCCTTCCACTTCGTGGTATTTAAATGTATTTTATAATATGCAAGATGCATTTGGTACTGTTTCTCTGAGACTTTCTGTTTTCATATTTCTGTTAACCCCTCCCACATTTGGTCAGTTTTGATAATACACATTTCATAATCTCTCGTCTACCTATCAAATTTTGTAGCACATTCTACTTCTTTGCTGAGACTCCATAATTTATGGTGATATTCAATGTATCCTGTTGATCATAAGTCTCAAATTTTACACAAATGGTTCCCAGTATTCTTTTCTGCATTGTACATATTATCACTATATTTTCTGTTATAATATTTTTTCACCATAAAAATATTGTTCTGGGTTTGGTTTAGAGACAAAATGATTTTTGAATTGTTCCATTTATTTTGGACTTTAAACCAATGTACTGAGTAGTTGAATGTATTACCTTCATCTTTTAATGTTAAACATCTGCCCCCTCATCACCAACATGCCTATGCATGCAAGTATATGTGAATTCTCTTCAAAGGAAAGATGGAAGTCTTCTTGTGGCCCATTATTAAGATGTTTCCATGGTTCAATAGATCCAGAAATGGGCATTTGTATAACATCTTTGATCAGTTAATCTGGCTGACCACCAATAGTACCGCATTAGTATGTTTGAATGAAGGTAACTCAAAGGTTACAACCGAAGGGAGAGAATGTGACTCCCCCAATATTGACTGGGTTGCATTTCCCATGGAAATAATAGGGAATAGGAGAAGATGGCCTTTGTTGCTTATTTTGTAATGCATTCTACTTGGCTTAGACTCCAAATACTGAGGATAGTGATAGTTCACTATATGCTATTGATCATTTGTATTGGTCAAATTTTACAAAAATGCTTCTCAATATTATTTTCTCTATCATCAGTTTTTTGTATTTTTGCTTCTATCAAATTCATAGAGTTCTTAGTTGCAGCAGAATTCTGTAACTTAAGTCAAATCTCAACCCCACATTATGCAATACCCTGCAGAAATGCATTTCAGTAACATTACAACAATAAAGTACATGTATAAGCTACTTGTGCAACTACTTATTCTTCATCAAACATTATTTATTCTATAACCAAAACTATTTCTTGATCAAATTATAAATTACATTTTATATAAAAACTCAATATTTTTTATATTTGTTTAATTACATAATTCATTAAATTCTCTACATTTCTAATTTCTAACACATGCAGGAATTGAAAGAAAGCGGAAAAATTCGAAAAACAATTAAGCAGTTTCAATTTTAACTGCCAAATGCAAATATTTGTTTCTGTTAATTTATTCTCATTCTGCATGTCCTGATTGTTTAACTGAATTCTCATACTCAGTGTTCATTCTCATACTTCAGTCTCTTACCCACTGCTTACATCACAGCTGATGGAATGCGACAGCAAGTCTCTGAGGTAGAGGCTACCCACCAATAAATATTTGCTATTCACGTGATGTGTTATAGGTCAGCAACGTTTTTTATATTCTTGATTGTAAGCTGTTGTGCTGTGTAGATACTATACTAAGGTATTACGGCATTTGTGAGGATTGCTTTTGTTAAAATATTAAATTTGGTGGAGTGTATTTTTTTTGTTCTTAACAGTGCGTGTGCTACTTTTTGGAAAACAGTTTTGTGTGGTAGTATTACAGCCTTGTTCAGAAGCATTTTTGCTGCTGAAGACCATTAGTTGTTATATTGCTTTATTAATTACATCATGATTTTTACCACTATCTAAATGAAGACCTTGTAGATATTTGAAATCCCCAACACATGTTTTATGCAACAATCAGTATTTAATTTTTTTACTAATTGTAAATTAATTTCCTATATTTTTGTTTGTTATAGGCCAAAGCTCTGGGCCGAGTGCTTTTCGACCAGGTGTGCAAGCAACTTCACTTATTAGAAGCTGATTACTTTGGTTTGGAGTATCAGGATACCTGTGGCACAAAAGTAAGTTTTACTTCTTGACCTTAATTTGCAGTAATTTTAAAGGTATTTCCTACTGTTTTAAGCTGTATTTTTGAATGAATGTAATTTTTCCCAGTATTAAATCCTTATGATTGTGTAATGAATAAAATTTAACTTATTGCGCATCTTATCTTAAATCAGTATTCCTAGGAGTAGTATAGGTATTAAAATAATATCAAATACAATATTTGAACAATTTTCATTTCTTTCAAAAGAAGTTTCCTTCATGAACTGTCATCATCAATGTTAATAACGTTATTAGATTACTAATTGCTTTCATTTTGTATTAATGAATGGAAGCTGAAATACTGTTTGTATTCTTAAGAAGAGTTATTCTGTATATTTTATT